>JAJEJO010000243.1:940056-972806 GCA_020662805.1 Glaucomys volans | reverse complement strand
TATAGTTGGAGGTCTGGTATTGTGAAACCCCCTGCTTCGCTCTTCTTGCTAAGGATAGCTTTAGCAATTCTGGGTCTCTTATTCCTCCAAATGAATTTCATGATTGCTTGCTCTATTTCTATGAGGTCCGTCATTGGGATTTTAATTGGAATTGCATTAAATTTGTATAGCATTTTTGGAAGTATGGCCATTTTGACAATATTAATTCTGCCTATCCAAGAACATGGGAGATCTTTCCATCTTCTCAGATGCTCTTTAACTTCTTTCTTTAGTGTTCTGTAGTTCTCAGTGTAGAGGTCTTTCACCTCTTTTGTTAGATTGATTCCCAAGTATTTTATTTTTTTGAGGCTATTGTGAATGGGGTAGTTTTCCTAACTTCTCTTTCAGAGGATTCATCACTTATGAAAAGAAATGTATTGGATTTATGCATATTGATTTTATATCCAGCCACTTTGCTGAATTCATTTATTAGTTCTAGAAGTTTTCTAATGGAGTTTTTTGGGTCCTCTAAATATGGAATCATGTCACTGGCAAATAGTGACAGCTTGAGTTCTTCGTTTCCTATTTGTATTCCTTTAATTTCTTTAGTCTATCTAATTGCTCTGGCTAGTGGTTTCAAGGACAATGATGAACAGAAGTGGTGAAAGAGGACATCCCTGTCTGATTCCAGTTTTTAGAGGGAATGCTTTAAGTTTTTCTCCATTTAGAATGTAGGCTTCTTATTTTTTAAAAAGGTTTTATTAGTCGTTGGTGGACCTTTACTTTTTATTTACTTATTAAATGTGTTGCTGAGAATCAAACCCAGTGCCTCTACACATATTAGTCAAGTGCTCTACCACTGAGCCACATCCCCAGCCCTGAGGCTGCTTCTTCTATGGAACTTATATTCTAGAGAGAAAGTAAAACAAATAAATAACCAAGGTAATTACAAATAGAGTCATGTGCTTGAAGAAAACAAAATAGGTAAACAGGATAGTAAACTTAATGAGAGGGAGAGGTAACATTAGCTAGTGTAGTCAACAAAGGCCTTTCCAAGAAAAAGGGATTTTAGCAGAAATCTGAACTGAAGGATCTGAAAAGGGAGAATTTCCCAGGTGATTGTTCCTCCCTGATAGTGATGACCTTGGAATGTGTAAACAACAGTGGGATGAGTGGGGGGCTCAGGTGCAGCCAGTAGCAAGTGTGTTAGTAGAGGAAGAAAATAATGGAGGAGTAGGCAGAGGTTGATTCTTTAGAGCCTCATGGGCCACGATTAAGAGTTAGATTTTATTCTAAGTGGATTTTTTCTGAGTTCTAAATGCTTATTTGAGGAATTTAAGTGTGGTGGGGATGCTGTTTTATTGGGTGAAGAAGCCAGGGAAGCACCTGTTTATTCAATCTGTCTTTCATGAAATATTTAAGGAGCAATAGTCTCATACCAACCATGTTTTAAGCCCTAGAATATAGGAGATGCTAGGAATTCAGTAATTCCCCAGAGGAAGTCCCTGCCCTTTTCAATCTGACATTCTAGGTTCATATAATAGAAATCTGGTAGCAATGCATGTGGAAATTCAATCAGGGCAGCTGAGTAGTTGAGCATGTTATTTTAGGGAGGGTAGTCTGAAGGCCTTTTAGAGAAGATGACACTTAATCAAACATTTCAGGTGTTGAACAAGTGAGTCAAGCCATTTTATGGGGAATGATTTTTCTCAGTAGGGGAAATAGCAGGATCAGCAAGTACAAGATCTTCTAATTGATGGGCCTAAAAATCCCAGGAGACCTCAGTGCATAGAGTATGAAGACAGTGCTAGAAGTTGACCACAGAGAAGAGCCACGGTCCTTGACGGCGTGGGGAAGATTTTAGTTTTTCTTCTTAGCAGGAAGAAATTAGATGGTTTTGAGCAGATGAGTAGGTGGCATGGCCTCTTGTGTTTCAAGATCACCTTAGCTGCTGTGTGAAGGAGGAAATGATGGAAATAGTGAGACAGTTAGGAGACTATTTAGTAGCCCATGAAAGAGATGCTGGTGTAACTAATTAGAACAAATAAAAAATTAATAAAAATACTTTAAAAAACCATCAGCAATATATTTACAAACTCTTTTTGTGAGGGCTAATTCTGCAGAATGATAAAACTGTTTTTTTTTTTTTTAATCTTTTTGGCTCACTCCTTGGTTGCTTGTTCTTAACTTTTTCTTGAATGACTCTCAAAAGTCCAAATGTGCCTTACTGTCATCCCTTATGGTACTACCTGTCTAAATCCAAACTTGTTTGAATTGTTTCCATTTTAGATTTAATTATCCCCATTTTATGAGACCACTAACCAAAGTAAAAAGACTAATTTTTTCTCTTAGTATATTACCATAGCATCTAATATTGACATATTATTAATAGTCCAATTTTCCTAGATTGAATAGGCATTTCTTCTTTTTCATTTTGATGTCCAAATGCAAATTCTTAGAAAATTGATTTCTAATTTTAGAAATATACATTTCTCTAAAGCTACTAAAGTGGCCAGGCGGGGTGTCATGTGCTTATAATCCCAGAGATTGGGGAGGTTAAGACAGGAAGATCAAAAGTTTGAAGCCAGCCTGGACAATTTAGTGAGAACCTGTCTTGAAATAATTCTTCTAAAAGGCTTGGGGTATATTTCAGTGGTAGAGCATCCATGGGTTCCATCTCTAGTACAAATAAATAAATAAAATTGCTAAAGTGACATTTCCATGAAAAATTAAAAAGTCCTTATCCACCCTCAAAAGAAAAAAAAAAAAAGAGAGAGAGATGTTGATGACTTTGACCTAGGGATGGTGGAAGAAGTGAGACATTGTCAGGTTCTGAAGGTACTGAAAGGAAAAGCTAATAGGATGTACAGATGCACTGGACATGAAATTTTAGGAAGAGAAAGGAGTTAAGCAAGACTCCAGTATTTTGACCCTGGAATTCAGGATCAGGTCTGAAGATACAAATTTGGAGACATTAACATTTGGGTGATATTTAAAACTGTAGGAATAAATGAAACCAGGTACAGAGTGAGTGGCAAAAAGAAAATGCCTGAGAGGGGAACCTGGGAACCCCCACATTTAGAGATCAGATGGACAGAAAAACTACCAGAGGAATGGCCAGAGGCAGAAGGAAGGTCAGAAAGGTATGGCATTTCAAAAGTTAACTAAATAGAGCATTTGGGGAAGAAGGATTCAGTGCATGCGCCAAATGCTGCTGGAGAGTCAAGTAGGAAGATGAGGGTTGGCAATTGGATTTCCTAATGTAAAGTTTATGATGTCAATAAAAAAAAGAGGTGGGAAAAAAAAAAAGAGGTGGGACATATCGATGAAAGTCTGATGGGAGAGGATTTGAGGAAAAAAATGAGAAAATAGAAACAGGTTTTAGACTATGGATTTTTATTATTTTCAAATTGATTAATTATAATAAAAGGGAACAGAAATGGGCCAAGATTTTCAGCTTTATTTCTTTTTCCTTTTTTGAAATGTTTGCTGAATGAAAGGTTTGCTGTTATTTGTTTAGTGGTCAGTTTTTAATATGAGAGAAATAACATCACTGTAGGCATTCATTTTTATTTATTTATTTATTTATTTATTTACTTATTTATTTATTTATGTTTTGGAACCAGGGATTGATCTCAGGGACACTCGGCCACTGAGCACATCCCCAGCCCTATTTTGTATTTTATTTAGAGACAGGGTCTCACTGAGTTGCTTAGGGCCTCACTAAATTGCTGAGGCTGGCTTTGAACTTGCAATCCTCCTGACTCAGCCTCCCAAGTCGCTTGGATTACAGGCATGCGCCACCATGCCTGGCGGCATTCATTTTTAAAACATAAAACTTTATGATTAAAAGTCTTTGTTTTGGCTTCAGAGTTGGGATTAGCTCATGTGGTGTGAAAGTAGAAGCCAGAATAATTAGGGAGCTATTGTAAGAATTCAGGGAATGACAGTGGTTTGGACTACAGAGTGAATAGTGGGAACATAATAAATTCAAGGCAGATTTGGAGGCATAGTTGAAAAGATGAGTGAGGAAAAGGAAGGAAGTGTGGACAAAGAGACATCAAGGTTGAGCAGATTTCTCTGGGGCAAATAGGTCTGGGGCAATTAGGTATCTGAGATGCCCTTTAGTAAAATGGAAACATCGGGACACTGACAGTTTTGTTGGGGATGTAAGAATTTTGTTTTTGACATGCTGAATTTGAAATTGCAATTATATATTATCTTTTTGGGAGAAATTCTTTAACATGGAACTGCTGGATCAAAAAATGTGAATTTTTTGATATGTATTTTTAAGCTAAATCATCTAATGGTTTTTGAGATCCCCTATACTCTGATCAGCTCTGGATATTGTCTATCATTCTAATTTTTGCTTTTCTGATGACTAAAAGTAATACTTGAAAGTATTTTATGTCTTTGATTATAGTTGACATTAGATTTATATATACACTTATTTTTCTTTTACTAAGGGGTAGAATCACTTATTGTGGTGTGATTATCTCTGTGCATCCTTTGGTAGTTTTTGTTTTCTTATTGATTTATGAGAGTTATTCTTATATTAGAAACAATGGTTTACCAAATATTTTGCAACTTTTCATTTGAGTTATTTATTGTTCAGTCTTATTTGTAATAATGCTTTTATATTAAAGGAGTTTTAAATTTGTGCAGAGTCAAAACTATTCTTTAAGTTCTTGTTTCAGTGTTTGTTTATGTAACACAGATGTCACTTTGGATTCAGAACTAATAAGATTAGTGTAATCCTCTATTTCTTGTCTCATGGGAAGCCTTTTCTAAGGTATCTGCAAATTCTCAATTGTTACACCTCATGATGTTTTCTGAGTTGTGCCACACTAAACTTTTGATTGCATACACATCTGATTTTCTGAGTCTCTTTTCTTCTTTTAGTTCTATGCCAACTTATTCATCATTCTTTGTCTTCCTCAAAAGCTATTCACACAAGACATAGAGCTTTATTTTGTTTTCCAGATGACCAATCAACATACCAGGTGCCAAATACCCCTCCTCCACCTTAAAACCCTTTTAATGCATTCAGAACTCCTATAGATGCTTGGGTTTAATTCTGTTCTCTAGTTTATTCCATTTTGTCAGTCAGTCTAAAGTACGGGTTTAAGCACAGTAACATTGTATTTATGTATTCAGGACATTTATTGACTACTTACTATGCATTAATTACTATAGTGGGAGCTAGAAATCCAGCGGCTAACAAGACAAACATGATTCCTGCCTTCATGGGGCTTAACTTTTAGTGGGACCTAGAGACCATTAACAACAGAGTAATACATTTTGAAAGTTGGAGAAAGTAACAACCATGGTCATCAAGGAACAAGTAATCAGGGTGTAGCGATGGTAGTTTAGAGATCTTCTTTATAGAGGAAGGTCCAAAAAAGATTCTGAGAATTCAACACTAGACATGGAAACGAGGGTGAAAGTGACCCAGCTTTGAATGGCTTTTCCTTTATACTCATCATTTTCTCTCTAATTTCTTTTGGCCCTATCCTCTTTATTCCATGAATTTCTTAAGTCTGTACATTATTGATTCTTGTTTTAGCTGCTTCAGATGCTGTGTTCAAATCTTCAATGGTATTTCTCTAAATCTCTTACCTTTCCTTCTCCAGTATTCTTTTCCTGTTGTCATATTATCTCATTGTGAATCTTGTTTTCTCAATATTTACATTTGATTTATTGAATATTTCATTTTTTAGCTTCCTTTAGAGGTCATAGTAGTGATTTTCTTAAATACTTCTTTCTTTATCTGAATTCTCTCTTCCTAACTGTGTTCTTCTATCATTTATTTTTAAGCCGTGATTTATTCTTTCTTCTTTTGGAGGATAGAAGTTTTTGCACAGGTTACACCTTTTGTTTTATTTTGCCTTTTCCTTCCTTATCCTAGTGTTTATTCCTTAACTGGGGAAAGTTCTCTGTGGTTATGTACATGTTCACATTGTTAGCTATGGCTCACTGGGGTACCTCCCTGCTTGTCTGACACCCATCTGAATGCTCCTCCTCAGTCACTGTGGCCCACATACCTCAGCTATTTCACTTCAAGATAAATATGTATGGTATATTACACATCAATCTACTGGGTTATTGGAAACACAAATTCTTAGAAATGTCCCCACCCAAAACCTCTTGAATTAGAATCTCTGAGGTGAGGACCAGCAATTTGTATTTTAAGAAGTTCTCCTGTAATTCTAAAGCATACAAAATCTGAGAACTATTTAGATATGTTCCCTATCCCCAATACTTCCTGTCTTATTTATCTTTATGCTTCAAATATTAGAATTTGTGGGCAATCTACATGAAATTTATTACACTGTTGCCTTGGTAGTGTTTACTGCGTATTATTGTCTGAGTAGAACAGTTTGCTGCTCTGACATTCTTTCTCATATGCTCCATACTGGGAATTTTTTGGTTTGTTTTAGTCTTTTTTAGTTCCTCTCATCTCTCATTTGTTGTCACTTCCTCATTTCATTGGCTGCAAATTGTACCTTGTTGTATGACTTGTTTATCTCAGTTGCTGATAGACGTTGCCACCAGTAGTATGTGTTATCAGTTGAAGCAAACAAATTGTCTCATATTGATCTACATTTGGAGGAACATCTGTGGTGTTAGCTATACATCAATATGCTGCTATACACACTTTAGAGCCAAAGGTTTATATTATGTATCTAATCATGTTGATTGTTTTGGTGGGGAAGGAGACACCTGGGGCTGTGCCCCATCATGAGAGCTTTATCCCGGAGTGTGAATGAATTGGAATTTTTGTACTGAAGACACAGTTTTTGGATTTTGGAAAATATCCTGTTATGTTGGCAGGGGGACAGGTGAGGAAAATTGGTTTGTTTCCATGTTTATGAACGAGTTGACTAATTTGATAGATACAAATTAAAAAGAGTCCCCATAGGGATGTATAACAATGGAACCTAGGAAAGTTTATGAGGCTGATGAATATGTTCATTATCTTGATGTGTCAATATTTAAACATATATAGGGTACTATTGAACATGAGTATGCATTTAATGCAAATTCCTAGGCATCTACTTTAAGCTTCTTACATAAGGGTGATCATTATATCTGTTTTTAAAATCCCATAGTTTTTGTGGGTATGTCAATACAGTTTGCCTGATTGTATGGTGTGTGGATATGGATTTTGGGCTCTAACTATGGCTCTTAGTAAAATTTATGTCTCCCTGCAATCTATGGGTCAGAGAAAAAATGGCACGATGTGGTGACTTTTCTAGGTCTATCATTTTGTTTTGGAGTGTTTCTGATACACAATGGAAAGGGGACTACAAATGATACTGGCTAACTCAATATCCATCTCAAGTTCTTTCTAAGTATGCTGAGTCTGAAATGCTAAGACTGTATTCCCAGACTCTCTAGGAATCAGATTTTCAGGTATGATTTAGGATTCATCAACCAGATGCTGTTGCTTGAGAATTTGATTTTAAATAAGGGGAAAGAAGCCGAGTACAGGGCACAAGCTCTGGAGCCAGCACCTGAATTGATGACCTTCCAACATAGATCCCCTGATCCTGTAGCTTCTTGTCATTGGTGGCAATATTCCAGGCATGTCAGAGTTGTTATGGTTTTATAGTCAGCAATTGTGCATATAGTCTCCTGATTTATTGTCTTGCTTTAGTGGCAATGGCCACTTTCTCAATCACAGCAGTTAAAATGGTTCTGAGGGCTGGGGGTTGGTCTTAGGAGATAAGCTTGATTGTCCAGCTGTTCAAATTTATGGAAGCACCCAATTTCCTCTCTAAAACCCTTTCTGCTTAAAGTACTTAAAGTGGATTCTGTTGTGTGTACCTAAGCCCTGAGTAATAAAAGTAATTAGTAACAGAAATGGTTGCAAGCAATAGAACATAAAAAATAAGACTTCATTTTGTTTTAAGGCTATTGTAGCATGGACTGAGCAATAACTTAAATTATCACCTATGGTCATATGGATGAATATGCCTGTTGAAGTATGGGTTTGGAAGAGAGAATGACTGATATGATAGACCATTATAGTGAATATGAGGATAAAAAAGGATTTTGAGGTAGGTTTTTCTCTTTCTTTCTTTCTTTTTTTTTTTTTTGTGAATTGTGCTTGTGAGCAAAAAGAAAGAAAGTAATAAGCTCAATATTTTAAAATTTCAGCTCTAGGAACTATCTTGAGAATCCAGGAATTTCGGCAACTATCCTTAAAAAATCTCTCATCTTTCGTAGCCTCATTTAGATGGAAATCAGATGGAAAGTCTTATGCTGCAGGGTGTTGAAATATAAGGTGGGCTGAATTTACAGTTTTGTGTTTTGTTTTTCACAAAATAAAAACCACTGCCTTATACAAAGCTAGATCCCTTCATTGAAATGGTGTCGTTTAGGAGAACTTGACTCAATCTGCATACCCTGTACCCCTGAACCTTACCATATCTCCCTTGTTGGCTGAAGAGCTCCTTCTGTGCCTGATGATGTTGATTTCACCTTATGTGAAGACCATATAACAGTTGTCTGAGTCATGCTCTTGCAAAGGGAAGACAGCTCTGCTTTTGTAGCATCCTTACTGCTTCCAACTCTAGTCAGAGGCAGATGCCTGCCTGTCTCAGGGAACAATTGCAATATAAACACGTAGAGGAAAAGGCATAAAAATAAAAGGAATTAAATGATTTTGCTAATATATTTATAACAGCATAAATCTAGAGATTAGGTGTGGGAAATGGATTTTGAAGACACTAGATCAAGGCTTTGATAGTACTGAATTCATTGATAAGGACACAGTTACCAGAGATTTGAGGTTCAGTATGTATCTTGAGAGTCTGAGAGTGTTTCATTTTGGTTTGATGGCTGACTGAATCTTGAACTTAATGGTGGCTTAAACTAAATGAAATTGGGATGCCAGAAATTCCTTAGTGTCATGAAAAAGAAGAAATCCAAATCTTCAGGAATTAAAAACGTTAGAAAAGGTTTAATGCATGTGTTTAGCTTGCCTGTACCATAACTATGTCTCACAAGAGTACTTAAATCATTGATAAACACATTGATTTGGGTACTTTTTGATAAGCCATGACTGTCTTCTGTAGGCTGGAAATGAACGTAGAACATGCTGTTATTCAAATGTAATCACAACTCCAGTGGAATGATAGAATTTTAGGAAGGAAAGGTGAAGTGTGGCACTTACCACAACAGAAAGGCTGAGTGTAGTCACCTTAATAGGAAAAAGGACAATAGTTGGTTTGATGACAGAGATGTTTAGTGGTGGCTTATTGATTTGGGGGCCTTTGGAGTGAAATAGATGGGCAGCTCACTAAAACCTCAGGGTCTATGAACAGATGCCTGACCTGAAACAGCTAATCATGGTTTCCCCACCAATTTCCAGACCTGAGTCAATATACAGACCCAGAGCCTCTTGAGTTAAAAGAAATCATTGTTTGCTCTTCCATTGTTTGAAAGACTCTACCCAAACATGCTGCAAGTCTTCTACTGCTTATAAGAAGGCAGTGCCATGTGAAATAAAGGAAGATACTCAGACCTTTCAGCAATTATAGACACTAGTTCTGAGATGACACTTTCTCTTGGGGAGAAAAAACCATGGTCTTGCCACCATGGTCTCCTTATCAGTGTGGTGGCTGATGGGTTCTAGTGATAAATACAGTTTTAGCTCATGTCCACCTCAGAGTATTTTACACACACACACACACACACACGCACAGATTTTTTTTTCTAATTCCTGATCATCATTTACTAGCAGAATCCACATATGATATAGCAGAGACTAAATATCTGTGTAGGCAGCTTTGAACATTTCTACATTGCCTAACACATGAGCTCCTTGGGGAACATTTTAAAATCCAAACCATAACAATATCTAACCATAGAATCCCTAGATATCTGTGCCAACTGCTCTTTCTCATGAACCAGGTCATGTGGGATTCATCAAGTTAAATTAGGGCATTTCCAGCAGTAGTCCATCCTCACTTTGAAGTGTAAAATATGCCTTGAGCTTCACTCAAGTTCGGATGCACACCATTCTTCCATCAACTCCCCTCCAGGATCAGTTGGGTAGTTTTATACCCAACTGATGTTTATAAAAAAATACAAGTCTCTTTATAGATGGATTCTCATGACAGGTGGCATTAGCTGGAGATGGACCAACTGCTGAAGCATTACAGTTTGGCTCAAGGGTGTTACTAAAAGACATGGGAGAAAAAAGTTCCTCCCAGTGGTCAGAACATACAGTGATATATCTAATGGCCTATTTTCCTTAGAATGAAAGATTGTTACATGTGTATATTTACCAGGCAACAGCAAATAGTTAATGGCTTACGAGATTGAAGAAAGGTTTGAGAATGAGGTACATAGACCTCTGGGTGGGTTCAGAGTTTGAGTCCTGTATTCTTTATGAATGCTCTTCAAAAGGTCCATCTCTGAAATGGGGTTCTCAAGGAAAGAAATCCATCTCCACTTACTCCAATGTTTCCTCTCTAGGCTAAAGAATAAGATGGCAATAGAAGCACAGGTAGAGGTTCAATGTCAGCTCAATGAATTTTCCTCCACCATAGTTGATATGATCATATAGTAATTAGGTGCTAAAACTGCCAGAAACAAAATAATGCACAGATAGCTTAGGGGTAGATGAAGAAGTTTTTTTTTTCCAGACTGGTTGTAACATTTTGTAATTGTTATTAGATGTTATTGTAGATAGATTTTTTAAATCCCTTCCATAATGAAGAAAGCAGCTATTTTCCTCTCTGGAAATGGATTGTTTAATCTAGATTTGGATTTGCCTACTCAGTTTTCAATGCTTTTGTCAGCAAACATCTGAGGACTTACTAAATAGTTTATTCACAGTATCCCACACAATACTTTTTCTGACCAAAGAACTAATTTTATAGCCAAAGAAATGAGGCATTAGGTTGGTACTTATGGGATTCACTGGTAATATTCATCCAGAAGCAATTGCCCATGCACAATGATAGAATGGCCTATTGAAGATTCAGTTATGGCAGCATATAAGAAGCAACACCTTGTGAGATTGGGGTGCTGTCTTACAGATGTGGTGTTTACTCTGATTCACTGATCAACATATATCTCCCATAGGTGGAATTCATGGAGCCTGAAAATAAAGGGAGAGACTTGAGAATGGTGTCTCTTATTATTACACCAAATGACCTACTTTATAAAACTTTGCTTCCTGTTGCTGAAATTTTAGGCTCTGCTGGTTTAGAGATCTAAGTATCTAAGAAGAGATTACATTCTCCAGGGGATAAAAAATTTAATATGAGACTGTAAACTGGTCATTTTAGGAAAAGGAGGCTAATCCTGTGTTGGCTGGCAAAATTGATCCAAGTACCATGGAGGAAACAAAAGGAGGAGTCTGGCTGAACAGTAGTAATTCTCTTGGAATGTCTCTTATGGCTGCCAGTCTACAGCTATGCTTAGTTAGGAGGTTGCTTTATTTTTTGGAAATAGAAGTCTAAAAAATAGCTGCATATGGATGCTGGATAGACAGTGGCTTTATAAACAAATATTTCATTTTTTTTCTAGAATTAAAGCCTGAAAAATGAAAAATCATATTTTCTTGCAGCTAGAAAGAGAGTTCTGGACATGATTTAAGTTATACCAACCAAAAGCATTTTTATGATATATTGCTTAGACATTGAGTCCCATAAATAGTTCTCATCCATGTGGGACATTCATTTATTTACTGAGGTCATATGGTTCTCAGGTCATCTGCTAACACGTCCTAATTTGGCTATTTCAGCAGGTTCTTGGAGAAGCAGCTTTCCTGATCATAGCAGAGGAAGTGTGACTTTGGGATCTCTTCAGGTTTAGTTTTGCTTTTTCCTGATCTTCCAACAGTTTTATAAGCATTTAATTTCCTGCATTAGCTTTTGCTAACTAAGGCAGATCTTGTTTTCTGCAATGAAAGCCTGCCCAATCTACCTTCCAATTTGGAGATATTAGTGGGATTTTTTTCCAGGAGAATTTCTATTTATTTTCAACCTTCCCAAACTATTTTCTTGAGAAGCTGAATTATATAGTTTATTGGCAACTTCTTCCAAATTAGTCCAAATTTAGATGTGTCTCATATGTGGTGCTATAAAGTTAGGGCCCTGTCTTTCTCATAGGATCAGTAAGAGTTTCTTTAATAATTTTTCTTCTTTCTTAGAAATTTGCTTTCAATAGAAAACTAAGAGATCTTTTATAAATTGTTACATTAAAATCTTGAACTGATTTATTCCAAAGTTATTTTAATTTCAAGCTCAGTTTACATTCTGTTGCTCAAGCTGGCAAGTTATAATCCTATCTTCCTCATCTATTTGGGGATTCCTTGAAATAGGAAAATATAATTGTCTAAATTTAAATATATTCTCTCAAGTATTGTCAGAATAGACTTTTTAAAAGATAGTCCCAGGGATTCAATTCTATGAACCAGTAATAGTTCCAGTGGTTCTTAACCTTGATTCATAGAGAATAATCCTGGAAGCTTCTGAAAAGTGTTAATTCATGGCCATACCTCATACAAGTCAAATATTTCTCTATGGGGTATGTATTTTTTTTTTTTTTTTTTACATCCTCTTCCTGGTGATTCAGGCTCACAATGGTTATATTAGCCTGCTTAGGCTGCCATAATAAAGCACCACAGCCTGGGTGACTTAATATAATAATTTTCTAAAAATAATAGAAAATTATTTTCTCACAGTTCTAGAGTCTAAAAGTCTAAGACCAAGGTCCTGTCAGGCATGGTTTCTCGTGAAGCCTCTCTTCCTGGTTTCTAGATGGCTACCTTCTTGCTGTGTCCTTACACAGCCTCTCCTTTGTGTGAGTGTGGACAGAAAGAGATCTCTGGTATTTCTTCCTCTTCTTATAAGTATTCCGGTCCTATCAGTTTAGGTCACTACCCTTATCACCTCATTTAACCTTAATTACCTCTCACAAAGTCCTGTCTCCAAACAGTCACATTCAGTTTATGAATTTTCAGGGAATGGACACAGTTCAGTCCATAACAATGATAATTGATATCTGTTGTAGTAGAATTGTTTAGATTTGGGGACCAGATTTGGGGGTATCAGAAAAAGCAGGTGTGTTGCCGGGTATACTCTATGTGGTAACTTCTACTGGGTAGAATGGAGAGAAATGACTAAACATGGAACAGCTTGGAAGAACGAGACAGAAGCTAGTTAACCAGAACATTTAGTTTGAGTCATCTGGCAGACTCAAGTCCAATTCAAGCAGGTATACAGTGCTTGAGACATTATATCCCATGGTGGGTTATAATATTGGTTCTTGTCAAGGACTGGAGCACTTAAAGTCATGAATACTAAAAGAAAATAACAGGAATATGAAAATCAAGGTACAACTTTAGTGACAAGAGCAATAGAGAATAGATTTGTGGTGCTGTGAATTGGTTTTTTAGGAGAAAGTTCTTTTTTTTTCTTTTTTATATCTTTATTGAGGCAAAATTGAAGTACAATAAAATGCACATATTTGAGGTATGCAATTTGATCAGTTTTGACATGTTTAACATGCATGTAACCAATACAATCAATATATATTTCCATTACTTTTTTAAAATTTGAAATTATGCTGACCGTATTGCCTGCATGATTTATTACATTAAACAATCAGCCACTTTAAGATATATAGAACCCACTCCCACATGTGAGCTACTTCAAAATTAAATGGCACACTTATAAATATCTCACAGGTCAAGGAATAAAGCACAAGAAAAGTAAATAAAAAGTGCTTTGAACTAAGTGATAATAAAAGCTTAAAATATCAGAATCTCTGGGATGAAACAGTACTTGAAAACCATTTATAGCTTAAAGGACTCATATCAGAAAGAAGTTGGATTAACAATCAAATTATTTTCAAATATGTAATAGGAAGGAAAAAATAAGAGTAGGAGCAGAAATATATGAAACAGAGAAGAAATAATACAGCAAAAAGTTGATAAAAATGAAACAACTCTAATCAAGAAAAAGCAAGAACACAGTAATTAATATCAATGGGAAGGGAGCTATCAACATAACCATACAGATGCTAAAAATATTTTAAGGTAATATTACAACTGCATGCCAATTGCAATAGCTTACATAACATGGTCTACATTAGAGAAGGATCTGTGTGATGCTGAGAAGAAAGTGTATTCAGTTATTGATGGATGAAATATTCTATACATGTCTATGAAGTCTGAATTATCAATTGTATTTTTTAGTTCTATAGCTTCTTTATTTAGTTTTTGTTTGGAGAATCTACCCAGTGGTGACAGAGGCATGTTAAAGTTACCCAGTATTATAGTGTTGTGGTCTATTTGATTCTTTAAACTGAGAAGGATTTGTTTGATGTACATAGATGCCGGAAAACTCCTCTGGTGGAGGAGCCAATTCTTAGTTCCCTACATCACTTGAGGCCCCCACATTTCCTTGCCTTGGGTTCAGTCTCCAAATTCAATCTCTCCCACCCCTGCCCTTCCAAGTTCTTGGCCAAATGTATCTCTCCCAGCTGGTCCTGCAAGCAGCGGGTTGGAGGGGAAGGGGTAGAGCCAGGTGTGTTTCCATGACCAGTTTTCCCCTGTATAAATCTCTCTCCACATTTGATTTTCTCCTAGTTACTTAAGCACACTCTCTGGTGTGTTTATTGGGCCTGTATTTTGGGCAAAACTTGGGTTTGCCAAGTATTGGCTCCCTCAATTGCCAGGTTTTGGGCCGGGGCTGCAAAATGGTTCCATCTTTTGTCCTCCAAATGCCACCTGGAGAGATGGTGGCTTCTTTCCTGCGCAAGGATATTGTGCAGGATGCACAGGTTTGTCAATGTCCTTGATCTCTAAATGCTCTATACCAATACACACCTTGGGCCTCTTAAAAATACAGGTTCCTTTAATTCTCTTATCTCTCTACTATGCTTATGGAGTGATTGCTCTGGCTGGTGCTTCCAGCCCCACCATGACAATGGCTGTGCTGCTGGGGATTTCTTCCTTATTTTATTATATCCAGCCTCCTGAGTCCCCGATCTGCTTTGAACGTCCAGTTTTAAATTCCAGTAAAATCCTCCCCCCCACTTTTTTTTTTTTGGTTCACCCACCTTGGTTTCACTCCATGGTACAGCCAAGAAAGTGACCTTCTCTATTCCACCATCTTGAAAATCTCCTAGGAGAAAGTTCTTGACCTTGTGTGAAAACCATAAAATCAGTGTTGCGGCCTCAAGAGTCAACCAATCCACGTATGTGGAAGTTAGCGATTTAGCAAATGTACTTTATCTCCATGGTTAACTGATATGGGAACAGCTTACCAACATTAAGTTTCACCTTTTGGTGGAGTGGAAAATTGTTTTTAATCCTGATATGGCTCTCATTGGTCTAGAATCTAGAATAGTCGTATAAACTTAAGCAAATATCAGGGTCACCTGGAGTGGTTGTTGAAGCATGAATTGCTTGGGCCTACCCACAATGTTTCTGATTCAGTAGGTCTGTGGTAGACCAAGAATTTGCAAGTTTTCAGATGCTGTTGGTGCTACTGGTTTGGACACCACTATGACAATCACCAATTCTGCTAAAATGTAGTAGACATTTTATGTGTGAATCCTTTAAGATGTATATGTAAAGTGTAAATGTGGAATATAAAGATATATAAAATACGTACTTTATAGAGTTCCTAGGAGATGCCTGTTTCATATAATATACCTGTTTGTGTAATCTCTCTCTCAACAAATGTATAAATAGGATAACTAAGAGATAGCGAAGGAGTAATTTTTGATAATGGGAAGCAGAACTATGTAGATACCCAGGAAGCTAATTCTTTCTGAAAGTCTCTCAATAAGGGTAAAGAATCTTCTAGATAACATTGAGCCAAGAAGTTGTGATTTGTCCCTAAAGCTTGGGAGTTCAATAGAACTTCCTTCATCCTAACAGTGGTGGCAGGTTTTAGCAAGTGTTGCAGTCCTTTTCAGAGTGCTTATTATCAGAATTATTTGATATAAATTAACCTGTGATTTATTTACTCCCAGTACCTCCTTTCACCTTTAAAACACCAAGGATAAATTCCTTTCAAAGGGAAGTTTGGGGATTTAGGAAAGACATCTTTGGAAAAAAATGCTTTATCCAATGTCTTAGAGAAAAGACTGGGATTAGTTTTGTTGGTCTAAGAGCTTAAAGATGAGAGGACAGGACCCCAGGCCTAGTTTCTAATGTAGCTTACATTTAAAACATTATTTGGATGATTATATGACACATGGAAAGAAAAGGACCTTTTCCTGATTTGTATAGCATCCTTTTGGTGTAGTAGGTCCCCAACAGAGTCTTGCATTAAGGGAGAGGTGGACCAAAAGATAGGAGTGGAATCTGGTGTGAGATTGTGTTTAGAGGCCCAGATCCCATTTCTGGGGGGTGTTCTTATCTTTGCTTTGCTATCCAGAAGTCGCCCACTTAGTGGTCTGAGGAAAGGATCAATGAGAGTGACACCGCTTATGTTCTGGATCTGAGTGAGACCAAAGAAATAACACATGTCCATTGCTTTGGGATAGTTTTCCAGAAGAGGGTGTCAGAGAGACTAAGAACTTTTTCCTATCAAAGTGAGAGTCATACACCATCACCTACCCACTTCTGATGACTAACTCAAGTTTTTAGTCATTGAATATATGAGACTTCAATCTGTCTATAATGGCATCATTAAATAAATAGGAATGATATCCCATTTGAGTCTTGAGTTGTTGCATGCCCACAAAACAGCTGCCCTATGAGAATGCTTTTCCACAAAACCTAATAACATTCTTTAGCCAAAAAGAGCCCTGGACATTTAAGAGATTAAGGCACTGGGAAGGATCTATCATATCACTACCACTGGGAAGGGTCTAAGAAAGGCAAAATTAGAGGAGATGTCCCTGTTATACATAGATTTCCATATTGACAGATTTTTGCATTTTGTTCATTTATAAAGTAGCGAATAGGATAAAAGTACCTGGTTCAACTGAAGTTGGGTAACATACTGACATTTGTGGGTTGCAGAGATAAAGGTTGAGAATACTTCCTGAGAGCTAACATTTATGGAATACTTACTGCATGCCAGACACAATACTAAGACTTTTACAAGTATCATCTCCTAGGAACTCTATAAAGAATGTATTTTTATTTAGCTTCTTCAATATGGTGGAACCATGGCTTAGGTCATGGCATGTTCTAGGATCATACAGTTGGAAAGTAGCAGAGCCAGGCTTAGAGTCAAGTCTGCCTGACTTGCAGTCACTATGCTGACTCTCCGGCATAAAGAGATGTGGTTAATGTAAACATCTGTTAAGGTAAATTTCCTGTTCAGATGCAAGGATATAACCAATCCAACACTGACCATTTTTAAATACAATTACTTGTCAAAGAGGATAGCTGCTTGTTAAAAATGCACAGTGTAAATTTGCCTATTCCCAGAACCTGTTTAATGTTGGTTTTGCCCAACATTTTTCAAATGTTTGGTTGCAGATCTCTTCAATGTATCACAATAAATTGCCCTGAAGGCTCTGCTGCCTTAGTGAGATGAGATTGGTAGTCAACTTCAGATGCACACTGACATTTTATCAGAATATTATCTTTTATTAGTATATTGCATTTAAAATTTTTATTTTTAAATTTGTTTAAACTTATAACTACTGAGCTAGCAAGAATTCATTCCAAAGTAAATTATTTTAACTACTTTCGTTGTTTAGAATACTCATTAAATAATTAAATAATGCCTTCAAATATTCATTAGAAATACAGGTTTAGGTACCCCAGTGCCATTTGCAATAATCATCTGGTGCCATAATTGGGAAGAATAAGGCACAGTGGAAATGGTATGACTGTGGCCAGGAGAGGTTGGTGTGCCCTGATAATGGGCATGAGGGATTGTTATTCAGATGCTAACTAGCTCTCTCATTCAAGCTTTCAGTGGGTGTTAGAGACAATTGGCACAATTTCTGGTGATACATAATTCATATAAAGAAAAGATGCAAATATGAGTTTGACCAAGTAGAAAAGTGCCCCAAACTCAGAATATAGGGCACCCTTATAATAGTCTCCTCAGCACCCTCCGTCAAGGACCTTCCTCTCCCCAGCCATCTAATCCCACCCACTTTGTTCTTATAGGTGCTCCTGAGTTACCACATAACCCCATAACCCTGCCAAACTGCAATGATCCAATACTTCGGTAGGGTTCTTTTTTTTAATTTATTTTTTAAATTTTTACACTTCATCTTGATTCATTGTACACAAATGGGGTACAACTTTTCATTTCTATGTGCATGATGTAGATTCATACCATTCATGTAATCATACACGTACATAGGGTAATGATTTCTGTCTTATTCCACCATTTTTCATACCCCCCCCCTCTCATTTCCCTCTATGTAATCTAAAGTCACTCCATTCTTCTCTCACCTGCCAACCCCCAACCTGATTTATATCATTATATACTTATCAGGGAAAACATTCGACCCTTTTGTTCTTGGGATCGGCTTATTTCACTTACATGATAATCTCCAATTCCATCCACTTATCTGCAAATGCCATAATATTCTTCTTATTTATGGCTGAGTAGTATTCCATGGTATATATATACCACAGCTTCTTTATCCATTCATCTGTTGAAGGGCATCTAGGCTGGTTCCACAGTCTAGCTATTGTGAATTGAGCTGCTATAAACATTGATGTGGCTGTGTTACTGTAGTATCCTAATTTTAAGTCCTTTGGTTATAAACCAAGGAGTGGGATAACTGGGTCAAAAGGTGGGTCCATTCCAAGTTTTCTGAGGAACCTCCACACTGCTTTCCAGAGTAGCTGCAGTGGAGTTCTTAAAAGATTTATATTATGAAAATATAGTAAGCTTAAGGTGTTCCAAGAATAATGCAAACAAACCTTCTGGTTACCCTTTGTATCTTTCATGTAGATTTAGCAATTATCATTTTGCTACATTTGCTGCCTCACTCTTTTTCCTTGCACACACACACACACACCACAAATACCACAAATTAGTTTTCCTGATCTATAGTTGTAAGTTGCAAACATTATACATTTTTTTTTTTTGTGGTGCTGGGGATTGAACCCAGGGCCTTGTGCATTCAAGGTAAGCACTCTACCAAATGAGCCATATCCCCAGCCCAACATTCTTAAATATAGTATAATGGATTGCAAAATGGCGAAATATTCCTCCCATCTTTGTGCACATGTCCTTTTGTAGCATGATTTTGATACTCCTCCCATCAAGAGGGTGTTTATTTCTTTATCCATTTAATTGGGCTTAGCCATGTGACTCCTGTGGATATAGAATATTAAATGCTGGTGTAAGTAAAGGCTTGAAAAATGCCTGTGCTATTTAATTTAAACAGTGGAAATGTTTCTGGTGCCATGTGAACAAGCTGGGTGAGCCTTGGAGGATGAGAGCCATGCAGTCACCATCTTCATTAACATCAGTCAAAGTGACACTGGAGTGAGGCCATCTAGACCACACAGCCTCTGATGGACCACCCCAGACTAGAAGAATTACTAGCAACCCCCCAGAACTATAAGAAAGAATGTTGTTTGTGGCTTTAAGCCATTCAGTCTTAGGGTGGTTTGCTGCACAGCAAAAGCCAATGATATATAGAGTGAAATGACCAAAAACCCAGTAGATGTACTATATCATTTTATCCAATCCACATTCAAATTTTCCACTTTTCCTTAAAATGATTTTTATAGGCTTTTTTCCCAACTTAGTCTGTGTTCCAATCCAGAATCATTCACTGTAGTTAGCTGTCAGGTCTCTTCAGTTTCTTTTAATATGGAACTCTTTTTTTTTCTTTTTCTTTTATGGCTGACAGTTCTGAAGAGTTTAGAGCAGTTGTTTTGAAGAATGACTTCAAATTGTAGTTCGTGTGATGTTTTCTTGTGATTAGATTTAAGTAATGCAGGTTTTGCAAGAGTACTGCATCAATGATCTTGCATTCTGCTCAGCGCTTCACATCACAAGGCACAGAATGCTACTTTGATTATTAGTGATGTTAACTTTTTCACTTCACAGTGGCATGCACCAGTTTTCTGCACTGTATTACTACTGTATTTCCTTTTACTATTACTAAATAATCTATGGGGAGTTGCATTGGTTCTCATACTTTCACATGATTTATGTTTTAGTATGTCTTACCCTCGTTTTAAAATTTTTGTTTTGTTGTGATAAGAACACTTAATATGAGTTCTACTCTCTTAATAGAGTCTAAGGTGTATAATGCAGTATTCTTACCTGTAGGCATAGTTTTGTCTACCAGAGTCCTAGAATTTATTATTGCAAAACTGAAATTTTATACCTAGTCATAAGTAATGCTGCTTTTCCTTACCCTCCAATCCCTGATGATCATCATTCTGTTCTCCTCTTCTACTAGTCTATTTTGGAAACTTGTTAAATGCAGTTATACTGTTTGTCCTTCTGAGAGTGGCTTGTTTCTCTTAGCATAATGTCCATAAGTACATTCATGCCTCACATTTCAGGATTTCCTTTTCTCACCAGAACAGATTGCTACCATGGTATTTACAAAAGGTCTTTAGTAGGATTTTTGAGCATAGAATTTGCAGTATAAGTGGATCTCTTTGTTATGGTTGAATCTGTAAGTTGAACCATTAGTGATAGCACGTATATTCCATGGGGCAGACCACCCTATAGGGGAAAGAAAGATAGTCAACAGTGAGGAATGAAACAGAACTCTGCTCCTGAGTCTCAACTGTATTCTTGCCTTTCCTACTTCCTCAGTGACTCACCTTCTTTATTCTCTGAGCCAAAGAGATCATGTCTTTGCTTAGATTTGGGTTTCTGTTACCAAAAGAAGTCTAACATTATATCTAATAAATCACCTTCAATTATGAGTAAGACACAAATTATACTGTCAATCTAAATACTGCTAAAGTGTACAAGATTATAAGCATGGATTGCAAAGATAAACATTGCTAATTTGATGCTATGAATAGTTTTAGAAGATGAAAAAGGCAATTCAGAAAAATTTTGGAGTATTAACTATGAAGAAGGATCAATTCTGACCATAAATTGTAGGGGTGGGGCTCTCTGGAACAGGACGTTGAGATTGAGTTTGGGGTACCAAGTATTTGCTAGGGTTTAATGCCTGTGAAAAGAAGAGAAAAAACTGAGCTGGGGGAGAACTGTGATACGGATCCAACAAAGCCATGGTCCACTGGGCCAGTCAGAGGGTACTGTGTCTAGACCAAGTTGCTGGTCCTTTTTACTCTCACCCTGCTCAAGCTAAATATGGCTTACCTAAGAAGGGTGTCAGTTCAGGCTGAGTGACTCTCCAGCTGGGGCAGACTCTAAAGGAGTTCATGACTGGAGGATGTCTGCTGACTGTCCTCTCCATAGCTGAGCAATTCATCTTTGTGTCTAACATACCCAGATGCACAAAAAGTGAGTGATACCTATTTCTATGACTAAATGTATGCTGTCCACAATTAAAACTAATGGTGTGTATTCATACAGTGGTATGTCTTTTCCTAAAAAGCTGCTATTAAATTTCTGTGTCCTTTTAGAATAGAAAAAATATAGCAATTGAGACTGAGTTATTAAATGAAAAGTAGTTATTAATTTGTAGGAATAGTTCCTGTCCCATTCCATTTATTTAACAGGTTTTAAAGGAACTTTGAAAGAGTTACTTCTTATTTAAGTTTCAAATTTTTGAAAGACTTCCTTCTTATTTAAAGGAAATGATAGTAGAAAACTCAAAATGGTCATTTTGATATTTTGATACCAAGGTTGTTGTGGATTTATCTAGAGGAATGAGTTGAATAATACCTTACAGAGAGGCAGAACGCATACAAGAAGAATAAGATAAATAATGGAAAATAAAAAGATAGTTTTTTTTCAGTGGTAAGGAAGCTGGGGCGGTCTAATAGATCATGGCGACAAGTGAGTGGTGATAACTGTAAAAGATATTCTTGGAATGGCTGTCCCCACAATTCAAATGACTGGCCTCGCTCCAGGTCTTTATTTCTAGGTCTTAAAAATGATATGTGTCTGAGCATCACCAAAGGTTTTTTTTTTTTTATTGGAAATTGCTATAACTAAGGACAGATATGATTGGAATTTGGAAGGCAGCATTTATCATTGCTAAATTGGATTGCTTATATTTATACTTCTTTCAAAAGTACCAAACATGGAAGGTTTCCACTGCAACAATTCTCCAATATTGTATGTTAGCTTAAAAAATATGAGAATGAGGTACTTTTGAGACTTGATTTTATAAATAGAGTTTGGCAAATACACATTGTGCCTTGAAACCTGGTGCCCAGAGGCCTAATCAATTCAGGTCATTCAATGGCATTTATGTAGGAATATTTACTGAACACAGGCATTCTCAAGATGAAATAGAGAGCTACAATAAAACACCCAAATCACAGTTCAGCCACCTATGACCAATAAGAACAAACTTATAAAGTTTTATAAATATTATTACACATATACATAACATACATTACAAATGTGCATTACATATATTAAAATTCAATACATGTGAGATAAAGATTTAATGCCAAAATATTTTCTATAACACTGGACTTACAAATTCCACAATGAGATGTGGACTTAAGACAATAAAAAGATTTTTTCCCTGTTTAAAAAATGAATATTTTAAACTGTATGGCTGCCTGAAACTTCAGATAACTATTGAATTGTCCCCAAAGTGTATAAAATGGTAAACTATCATTAGAGCCTATACATTTGTATTGACCAACAATAATTTTTATGAAAGTAATGGCTAGACCTGTGAAAGAAAAATAATAAACAAATGCAAGTACTTGGAACCATTTTCTAGCCTTTTTCCTTATTGTATTTTATCAAAGTAGGCTCTAAGATATGCACTCCAGACACCGCAGGGGCATAAGGTCCCAAAGTCTTCTTTAGTGAAGAAAAACACAAAGATTTTTGAAGATCATTTTTAACATACATTTCAGGAAATGAGCAATTTGTATGATGTCAAGCACCATTAATTGAAATATTTATCCTTTGCTTTGATAAATTTGTCTCACTGACTTGATCCAGAAGCTTTTTGATTAAACAGTCTATGCTCCTAAGTTGAAAAATACATAGGAGGAATATTTACTTTGACTTAGCAGCATGATGCTGAAAATAAACTATTGTACTGTATATTAGAAAATTTAGGCCCGCATATTGAGTCATCAGTATAATGCTATTATAAATATAAATATTTATAATAACAAAATGGTAACAGCATTGATAATGTCAAGACTAAAATTTTAAATTCCAAAAGAAGTAATGGCAATAAATATAATGGTTTAGAACTATAAAAAACTGATTTGAAAAATTCTGCCCAATAGACCAGACATTTTATCCCAAAACTAATAATATAAAGGACCCTAAGCTAATAACTGTTCTACTAAATAGAAACATCTCAATAACAGAGGGTAACAAAATTAGTATAGCCTGTGGCTTTGATACAGGATTTGATGAGAGTTGGAAATTGCGAAATATCAAAATAGAGTTAGTTATCTTGCTGAGTGAAGTAGTTTCAGAATGGCTAATGGAAAGTCTTACAAACCTGGAGAATCTATCATACTTGACATCAGCTTAAAAGTTACTACTTTCTGCTGCTTGTCATACATCAAGATATTTCTAACCCCAATCGTAGATATAATGTATTTGGCTAGTGCTGTTAAATTGACTTGAGAACAGATTTGTGTGAAAAATGAAAGCAAATAAAATTATAAATCCAGGGCAAAAGATATAAAAATATTTCTTTAAAAAAACAAAGAAATTTCTTTGAGATTATTTCTCATGAAGACTTGACTCATGAGGGAATTTCTACAAATTGAAGATATATAGAAGCAACAATTTGGAAGGTTCCCAAATGTCACTGAAACAATATGGCCTTGAGGAGATAAATTGGACAGATGGAACCATGCAAATGTCACCTATTGGAAATCTGAACAGGAGGTGACTGATGTAATAAAAGCAGCTTGTAACCAGAAAGCTCAGGACCTGACTTATTGCAGATTTCTGGTACAAGAAGTTCATGACAGCACATGGAGATGTTGCAGAAAATATTGTGAATAAATCTGAAATGAATACTCAATTTAATGAGACTTGAAAACAAGAAGCAACTGTAAATAGCAACATTCTGATGTCACTAAATTTTACATCAGTGACATTTTACCTACTTTCTATAAACTATTGACATCAGTTTTGTTATAAATTTGTGCCACTGAAAGGAAAACACCTCCATGAATGAGATTCAAGGATTACAAGTTCCCTAAAGGAATAAATACACTATTATAGCCTTATTTGCCTGCAGGGACGTTATGTTCCAGTCACTACCATCCTCACGGATACCCCAGGTCTCTGAGTTTCAGATCTTTGCTAATGCTCTCTGTTTTTTATGGCCTCCTCTCCTCCCTATTTGGACACATTCCAATCTCACCTCCACACACCTTCGTGAAGTCAGTTCTGACCACCCCAGCCCAGGAGCACCTCTTTCTTGTCTGAATGCTACAGTCACAAGTCACTTACTGGCTCTTTTGCTTTTGGCCTCATGTTATAGCTAGCTGTGTACTTGTACTATTATTAAAATACAAATTCCTCAAGGGAAGACTTTAATCAGAACCATTCTTATTTTTTCTGCAGCAGCTAACACAATATCTCATACATAAACATTTGTTAAATGAATAAATAAGCCATAGCCCAATTTTCAAACCATTACTAAACTAAAAGATGTGATTGAGTCTACTCATGATTCTTTTTGGTATTTATAGGATTTATAAAGATAGAGGCACTCCTTGTCTTTTTTTTTTTATTTATAGCAGGCTGTGCCATTCACATAGCACAAGATAATTAATACTATTCAATTATTAATAGCATAATTACATATCATAATTAGGTAATATTAACTAAAGCTACTTAACTAATATTAATGTTTCTATTTTGAAGCTTATCTGTTCTTTTAGTAGCTGAACCTCTGTAACATATATCAGGGTGCTGAATTGTATCTTTAAAAACAAAAATAAAACTAGGTAAATTTTTAGGGGCTATTTAAATTTTTAAAGCAGTTTATACTTTAGATACGTTAGGCCAAATATTTGTGTGAGCTGCACATTATTTTTTAAAACATTAATAATAGCCAACCTTTTCCTATTGGAAGAATTCACATTAAAAATAAAACTAGATTTATAGATTCTTTTGAAGAATCAGATCTGATAGTGTTCACCCCTATTTTTTTCAGGGTCACAATCTGCTTGGTTGGAACAGTTGGCTCCTGTATCCATGGAATGTTCTCAGGTTTTCCATGGTTCCACCAGGCCCTTCTCATTTATTAACAATTCTCTGTCCATTTTATGCTGTTAAATTTGTTTTTATTTTAAAACTCCTTTGGAAAACAATATGACAGAGATTGCATTTATTTATGAACATCAGTTTCTTTTCCCTATTTTTCCTAGATTCTTGTGTGTGGTCATGAGATGGAGTTCGAGCCAATGAGTAGAGTAGAAGTAATAAATGTCACTTCCCAGCCTACTTCACTCAAGCTTTCCACACAGACCTCTCTGTCGTCTTCCTCTTCTGATGGGGAATGGACCAGGGCCGGTGTACTTGTAGAGTTTCAAAATTGAAGGAACCCCGGTCCTTTAATGATGCTGACAGTCAGAGAGAGATCTGACCAGTGTAACTGTCATGTTCCTTGGCTGTTATGTGACTTAGAAATATACTACTATGATATAACTTTAGTCATTGAAGGATTTTTGTTACTGTAGTTAGCATACCTTAAATAACTAGGAGTGCTGATGACCTGGTAATTGTTGGTGGTAGTCCCGTGTGAAGGAATGTATCTGATCCTTGGTAAACAACAAATGTCAAGTAGGCAGGGGAAGAGAGAATGAATGACTTATCCTGTCTGGTGGCACTACTGGTTCTGCAATGAAGAGCGTCATTTGAAGCTTTGAATTCAATTCAGTACACAATTAAAGAGTGCAGTATGCAGGGACTTGTAAATAACATTCAGTTAGTAGAAAGGGGTGAAAGACAGAGATGCTGGGTCATCTCTGACCTTAAAATGCTTTCGACTCAGAGAAGCCCTATCATTAGCATCAAAAACAATCCTTTACAGAGCACCTGCTTTCATGCTTTGAGTTAATCTCCAAGGTCAGTGAAATGAGTTTGAATTCTCTGTTAGTTTTATTGAAATTTGTTGAAAGAAAATGAAAACTTCAGTTTCAACTTACTGTTATAGCCCCTTCAAGGGCCCTGGACTAGTCAAACCAACCCTCTCTGTCTTTGTGAATCACTAAGTTACAAGCAAAATTAATTCAAATTAAGGAGGTAATATGTATTATGATATGTGTATTGGTTTTACATCTAATTCTGAGGCTTAAAATTAATTATATATGGTACAATTTATAGTTTTATATTTATATGCTAATAATATATTGGCCTAAGCATAATATTGTGTAGAGAACATCATACCCATATGTCAGTTTGAAGTATGATTTTTCATTGGAGACTAGTTTCTATTATCATTCTTTATTTCTTCATCCATGCAGGTCTCCATTGGAAGAAGCCTGGAAGTTTCTCACTGCTCTGCTTGCTACTGGGTAGATAACTTCAACTTTGAGGATAAGAACAAGGAGGCCAACATATTTTGACCTTTTATGCATTCTACAAGCATAAACATGTAATAGATTTAATGAACTGAAACTCCCACTTAAAAACAATATTGTTTTTATTGTTTGCTTAATGTCAACCCACTTTATGACATAATTTTCAGGAACACATTGCAATAAAGGCTCTCTCGAAGTCCTTTCAAAGTGGAGTTTGGGTGGAAATGTCTTCTGTCATACTGAGAGTCATCCTGTCCCTGAATACATTTGCAGAACCCATTAAATAGTAATAGCATTAGGGATGACACTACTATAGAGCCCTGGAATGTTAGAACTTAAAGAGACCTTTAACTCTTAGTGCATCTACCCAACTTACCATCCTATTTTGGAGATTTCCCTGCAATTTCTGCTGAAAAGGTAGAAGGCTTAAGTAACTTAACTACTTTGGTGATAACTGTAATAACTATCTATAATAGGGATGGACTGTTGATGTAAATGGAATCAATCAAATTATCTTTCTTTTGTTTAAGTTAAGGGCTAACTATAGTGGCTGACTTAGACAGCTGGAGACTCCAGAGCTGATTTTAGGGAATAGATGGAATTATACTAAAAAAGCAAAACAACAAAAAATGGACTCAGGACATAAAGAGATACCAGAATATCAGCTTTGTTATTAGTAAATCTGAGTTTGAAAATATTCTGTAGTCAAGGCCAAAGTGGGCTAGATTTCTACTCTTTATCTGTGTAGTTGAAGTTTCCCTCCAGTAGCAGAAAAAACAGCTAGAATTCCCCAGGCCTCCCCTTGCCTGTGTCTCAGGGGCCTCAGGAATAAGGCCTTCTAGATGAACATTATGTACAGAGATCACACAACAGGGAGGAGAGAACATTCAAGACTTATGGGTAGGATAGGCCGTAAAAGAAAAGAAATCAAGAAGGTCCTGGGTTCTACTGGCACATGTATGCTCTTCTCAGCCTTGTCAATCAGGTAAGTCATGCTCAGAAAAAGGGGGAGAAGAGGATAAAGTCTAGGTGCACTTCCTTTCTGACACTCTAAACAGGGAACATTTCCAGTTTTATGGGACAAGACAGGAAGGAGAGATGCTTATTTCCCTTAAGCAGCCTTGAGACCTGTGCTGCAAGACAGTGTTATGGGGGAATAGAAATTAGGACTCTGTAGAGAAAAAGGAAAAAAAAAAAAAAAAAAGAGCAGAGGAGAGTAGAGATACGCAGAGGACAGAAAATGCAGAGAAATAGCTGCCTGACATCTCTGTTCTCCTGAGGCTTGCCCCTTATTTGTGCTGTGAGTTCTACGAGTCTCCCAACTCCTTATAATAAATTCTACTACTTAACTTGGCTGAGAAGCTTCCTCTCTCCAGCTCACCTAAGACACTAATCTTTACAAAGTGTATTATGTGCCAAATACGGTGGTCTGCTCCTTATAATCTTTAGTTAATTTGGTAAAAGACTGATTTGTTACAATGAATTTAAGTAAAAATTAAGTAATTAAAGATTTAATATTGAAAAAGGTTAGCATTTAATAATCCCTTTGGCCCCAATACAGTTTCCTAGCATTTGGATAGAATATGGGAAAGGACACTTAGAACTCTCTGCCGCCACTTGTTCATGTGGGGAAAATTATTAAATGAAAAAAAGATGTAATTCCACAAATTCCAATTTGTGTGAATACATTTGTAATAGTTTTAACATGTATTTAACATTACAAAATGGTCGAGTGTGGACAAAAAGGTAGTGATATTAGAATGAACCTTATGATGTTTACATTTTTTTCAGTTAAAATTATTAGCAATTTCATATGTATTAACCTCATTATGCACCGTAATAGTTTTAGTGGATTTGTGTATCTGAGAGATGAAGTTTTCTTTATGCAGAGAACTGTCTAGATTCTAGTTAGGTTAAAGTGTAAGGAAGTAATTCCCAAATCCCAGCTTGTGGCTAAGTTGAAACAATCTGTGCAAAATTTAAAAAATGACATAAAGGATTTTTACAAAATTGTTAGATTTCCTCAATTTTAAAAAATCCTTAAATACATGATTTTTACTGCTTAAGCTATCTTTTCTTTTTTTAAAAAGTGATGTTACAATAAATAGTACTTTTAAAATCTACTTACATGGAAAAATAATGGAAAGTGTATGTAAGTCTTCAAAATTGTTCTCAATATGTCACTATCCTCCAAAATCCAAATGTTGAGGAATCACCCAAGGGTACACAAGGTAACAGTGTGACCGAAATGCAGGTGAGTAGGAGAGATCCAAAGCTGTTACAGGCTGTTCACTCATCCTGGATTCTTGACTTCTCATTTATTCATGTAATAACTTGTACAGCACCAGAGGTTACTTTTTGCTCTCCTTAGGGAGGAGGGTCTTCAGAGCCTGGGTCTCCTCTCCTGTCGTTGCTGCATCTCTCTTTTGCTTGATGAACACCAGAGCTGCCTTGCAATACACAGGGGCCAGAACAGGCAATGTCCCTTAAGTTTATCTCCTCTAAAGCCTGAGCAAGATGATTATAGAGAAGTTTCCATTCTGTCCCTCATCCTTCTGTCTTCCCATCTCCCAGAACAAGCACATATTTGAGAATTGTAGAGTCTTCTAAAGTTCTTAACAAGGGGATCCTGTAGCTCTCAAAATCCTCGACTGATATATGAGAAGAGAGATGAAGACTTCATTCCACTTCCTTTTCCTTTAAACTGTGGGAAGGAAGAATTAATTAATTTTAATTAAACTTATAAATGGCCCCTCTGTCCTGACTGACTTCTTGCTTGATATGTTGTAGTCCTCTTTCCCAAGTCCTCCATCTTGTTTCTTGCTCTTTCCTCATGGGGTGGGATTTCTATTTCCTCCCCTCCAATTCCTTGTTGTGTCTTGAGAACTTCAGGCCTTGGTTGTTCCCAATCTGGAGGTGGGTGGGGGTGGATTTTTCCCATACATGAGACAAAAGTATAATTCTCCAATTCTGGCTCAGTCTGCTGTCCAGCAGGTATTTTGGTTTATTTATTCAATAATTTCACTTGAAAGGCAAGGTGAGAATTAAATTTTTTATTTTTATTTTATTTTTTATTTTTACAAACTGCATTTTGATTCATTGTACACAAGTGGGGTGCAACTTTTCATTTCTATGGTTGTGCACGATGTAGATTCATACTATTCATGTAATCATATATGTACATAGGGTAATGATGTCTGTCCCATTCCACCATTTTTCATACCCCTGCCTCATTTCCTTCTATGTAATCTAAAGTTCCTCCATTCTTCTCTCATCCCCCAACCCCCAACCTGTTTATATATCATCATCCACTAATCGGGGAAAACATTCAGCCTTTGGTTTTTGGGCTTGGCTTATTTCACTTAGCATGATATTCTCCAATTCCACCCATTTATCTGCAAATGCCATAACATTATTCTTCTTTATGGCTGAATAATATTCCATTGTGTATATATACCACAGTTTCTTTATTCATTCATCTGTTGAAGGGCATCTACAGTATTATCTCCAATGAGTAAAGCCCATGATTTTATATTGCCCATTGCAAAACAATATCAATGAATAGAACTATTTTACTAAAGTTTTTCCTCTTAGTTCTTACATTTCTTTCTTTATTTTAAAAAATTATGGGCTGGGGATATAGCTCAGTTGGTACAGTGCTTGCCTCATAAGCACAGGGCCCTGGGATCAATCCCCAGCACTGCCAAAAAAAAAAGAAAGAAAAGAAAAGAAAAAATCATGCACTACTATTAAGCTGGCAAGTGACTGTTCTTTCTACCCTGGAGGGGTGGCACTAGTTGCAGTTTGATTCCAATAATCAATCAGTAAACATTTAATGTCATATAACAATTTCCATGCTGTTTTATTAGTGAGAATGAATTCAGCTTTCTTCTATTGACCCCTGACTGATAGAGATAGGGAAGTCTTCCTACGATGCTAAAATTGTGCAGGAACCTGTTTACTCCATAAACAAGCAGGTAAAGGGAGTTTTAATCTGTGCTTTTTTTTTCAGTTTTTGATGGACCTTTGTATAATTTATTTATTTATATGCAGTACTGAGGATCAAACCCAGGGCATCACAAATGCCAGGCAAATGTTCTGCCAATGAGCCACAACCCCAGCCCCTTAATCTGTGCTTTTTAATTTTTTTATTTTATTTATTTATTTTTTTAAAATTTATTTATTTTGATTCATTGTAACACAAATAGAGTACAGCTGTTGCTTCTCTGGTTGTACACAAAGTAGAATCACACCACCTGTGCATTCATCCATGTACACAGGGCAATGATATCTGTCTCATTCTGTCATTATTCTTATCCCCACCTCAACCCCACCCCTCCCTTCCATCTATGTAGTCTATCCTTCCACCATTCTTGCCTCCCTTTCACCCCACATTATGCATCATCATTCACTTATCAGAGAGATCATTCGGCCTTTGGGTTTTTGGGATTGGTTAATCTTACTTAGCATGAGTCTCCAATGTCATCCATTTACCTGCAAATGTCATAATTTTATTCTTCTTTATGGCTGAGTAATATCCCATTGTGTATATGTACCACAGTTTCTTTATCCACTCATCTATTGAAGGGCATCTAGGTTGGTTCCACAATCTAGCTACTGTGAATCGAGCAGCTATGAACATTGATGTGGCTGCATCACTGTAGTATGCTGATTTTAAGTTCTTTGGGTATAGGCCAAGGAGTGGAATAGCTGGGTCAAATGGTGGATCCATTCCAAGTTTTCTAAGGAATCTCCACACCACTTTCCAGAGTGGCTGCACTAACTTGCAATCCCACCAGCAATGTCCCCTTTTCCCCACATCCTAACCAACACCTGTTGTTGCCTGTATTCTTAATAAAAGACATTCTAATTGGGGTGAGATGAAATCTTAAGGTGGTTTTAATTTGCATGTCTCTTATTACTAGGGATGTTGAACAGTTTTTCATATATCTGCTGACTACAAGCAATCTGTGCTTTTTAAGAGGTGAAAATTTGAGAAAGTTTCAATAGCAACTGATTATAACATACCCTTAAAATATTTCATTGCTGTATTAATATTAAGAACATTTCAGAAAGGGAAACAGGTAAACTATAATAATATTTACTGATCATATAACTGTGAAAAAGTCACTGAATATTTTGTGAATTTAGAATAACAATTTGTTCTCTTAAACGTGTTCATAAAACCATTAGAGATGTCAATGTGGTATTTTGTGAATCATAAAAGTGTGCTACAGAAGTACAAATAAGCCTTAATGTAATGTGAAAATCATAACTATTCATTATTTATTCTAATCAGCAAATAAAATACTTTCCAAAAACAGAATCCTCCCACTGAAGTAGAGCATTTGTATAGGCAGTAGTAAAAGCTGTCTGCTCTGAAAGTCTTTAAATAAAAGCTTTCCTGGGTTAGTTTTATAGATCAGGGAATTTGGAAGAATTTCGAACAGCAAAGTCCATAGTTTCTGATCTCACCTAGGGTATCTGCTGACCACCTTTTCTCCTCATTATTATCAAGTGCTAGAAGTTTATAGTGCGGCTATACTTTGGAACTGGAATGTCTCCCAAGATTCATGTGTTGAAGGCTGGGTCCCTCAGCTGGTGGCTCTATTGAGAGGTGGTAGAACCATTAGGAGGTGGGGCTTACTTGGAGGAAGCAGGTCACTTGGGAGCATGCCCTTGAAGGGAAAAAGTTTATCCCCAGACCTTTCTCTCCTCTCTCTCTCCCTCCCTCTCACATTTTCACCCTGACTCTTTCTCTCTCCTTCCCTGTTGCCTTGAGGTTAGCAGCTTTGCTCTGCCATACACCCCTGGCCATGATGTTTTACCTTGCTGGAGACTCAAAGTATTGGGACTAAGTGACTATGGACTCCAACCAATGAATACATGACTCAAAACAAATCTTTCCTCCTTTAAGTTGATTTTCTCAGGTATTTTGTTGCAGTGATGGAAAACTGACTAACCTAAGAGCCTACCTACAAACACTTCTAGTGGCTAATTTTAAAACTTCATTGGGATCTTATGTAATGTTATGGGATGTTAGCCCATGGTCTATATGAATCTACCTGACCTATTCTTTCTATTAGTAACTCTCAAGCTAGGGACTCATTCAGCATGTCAAGATAGAACCTTGATTTCTATATTTCTAACAAGATCTCAGGTGATGTTTTTT
>JAJEJO010000243.1:922267-933015 GCA_020662805.1 Glaucomys volans | reverse complement strand
TTTTGTTTCAATTTCGTTGATTTCAGCTCTGATTTTGATTATTTCCTGTCTTCTACTACTTTTGGTGATGATCTGTTCCTCTTTTTCTAGGGCTTTGAGCTGTAATGTGAGGTCATTGATTTGTTGACTTTTCATTCTTTTATTAAATGCACTCTCTGCAATGAACTTTCCTCTTAGCACTGCTTTCATGGTGTCCCAGAGATTTCGATATGTTGTATCTTTATTCTCGTTGACCTCTAAGAATCTTTTAATTTCCCCCCTAATGTCTTCTGTTATCCATGTATCATTCAATAGCATATTATTTAATCTCCAGGTCTTGGAGTAGTTTCTGTTTCTAACTTTCTCGTTGATATCTATTTTCATTCCATTATGATCTGATAGTATACAAGGTAGTATCTGTATGTTTTTGTATTTGTTAAGAGTAGCTTTGTGGCATAACATATGGTCTATTTTAGAGAAGGACCCATGCGCTGCTGAGAAGAAAGTGTATTCGCTTTTTGATGGATGGAATATTCTATATATGTCCGTTAAGTCCAGATTAGCGATTGTGTCATTGAGTCCTATAGTTTCTTTATTCAATTTTTGTTTGGAAGATCTGTCCAACGGTGAGAGAGGAGTGTTAAAGTCTTCGAGTATTATTGTGTTTTGGTCTATTTGATTCCTGAAATTGAGAAGGATCTGATTGACATACATGGATGCGCCATTGTTTGGTGCATAAATATTTATGATTGTTATGTCCTGTTGATTTATGCTACCTTTAAGCAATATGAAATGTCCTTCATTATCCCTTCTGACTATCTTTGGTTTGAAGTCTGCTTTGTCTGAAATGAGGATGGAAACCCCAGCTTTTTTACTCAGTCCGTGTGCATGGTATGCTTTTTCCCAACCTTTCACCTTTAGTCTGTGGGCATGTTTTTCTATGAGATGAGTCTCTTGAAGGCAGCATATTGTTGGGTCTTTCTTTTTAATCCAGTCTGCCAGTCTATGTCTTTTGATTGATGAGTTTAGGCCATTTACATTCAGGGTTATTATTGAGATATGACTTGTATTTCCTGTCATTTTAGCTTTTTTAGGGTTTTTAGCTTAACTTTGTTTCTCCTTTGATGGACTCTTTCTTTAGGGTAGTTCCTCCCCATGATGACTGAGATTGTTATTTTTCGTTTCTTCCTCTTTGAATATTTTGTTGAGAATGTTCTGTAGGGCAGGCTTTCTCTTTGTGAATTCCTTAAGCTTTTGTTTATCATGGAAGGATTTTATTTCGTCATCATATCTGAAGGTAAGTTTTGCTGGATATAAGATTCTTGGTTGGCATCCGTTTTCTTTCAGAGCTTGAAATATGTTGTTCCAGGCCCTCCTTGCTTTTAGGGTCTGGGCTGATAAATCTGCTGATATACGTATCGGTTTCCCCCTGTAGGTAATCTGATTCTTTTCTCTCGCCGCCTTTAAAATTCTATCTTTGTTTTGTATGTTAGGCATTTTCATTATAATGTGCCTTGGTGTGGATCTGTTGTAATTCTGTGCATTTGGTGTCCGGTAAGCTTCTTGTAATTGATTTTCCATCTCATTCATCATATTAGGGAAATTTTCTGATAATATTTCCTTGAATAGATTATTCATACCCTTGGTTTGTATCTCTGCGCCTTCCTCAATCCCGATTACTCTTAAATTTGGTCTTTTCATGATGTCCCATATTTCTTGGAGGGTTCGTTCATGATTCCTAACCATCTTCTCTGTTTGTTCGACTTTGTTTTCAAGATTAAATATTTTGTCTTCATTGTCTGAGGTTCTGTCTTCCAAGTGATCTATTCTGTTAATTATGCTTTCTATTGAGTTTTTAACTTGGTTTATTGTTTCCTTCATTTCCTTGTTTCCTTCAAGAATTTCTGTTTGTTTTTTCCTCAGAATTTCTATCTCTTTATTGAAGTAATTTTTTGCTTCCTGCAATTGCTCTATTAACTGATTATTCATAGCCTGAATCTGCTCTCTCGTCACATCATTCTCTTCTTGGATCACTTTAATTATGAACATTCTGAACTCCATTTCTGTCATTCCTTCTACCATGCTGTCTTTGGGTTCTCTTGATATATCATCTAGGTTTAATTGGGACACTTTCTTCCCGTGTTTTCTCATGGTGCTCGTGTATCTTCCCCTCTGTTGCTTGAGGGGTGTTTGATCAAGCGGTGACCCAAGAAAGGTGCTGTCCCACTACCTCCAGGTTGGGAATGATCAATGCTTCTGGGCAGAGGCAGCCTAGTGTTGATAGACAATTAGATACGGCAAGGTGGTAGACTCCGGGCCTGGGTGTGGGCCTGGGCACTAGTTCAAGTTGGGGTGGTGTCACAGAACTGTGCTCAGTGATGGAGACACTGGGCTTGAGAGCCCAGGCTGACCTGAACTCCTAGCTGGGGGTTCAGGCAGTGGCAGGTGGTTGCTCTCTCCTGGGGACACTGTAAGCTATTGCCAAAGGCCCAAAGCTCCCTGCCCGATCCTGCTGACACTGCTGGCGGCCCCAGGAAGCTGGAAATGGACCCCCTCTGCCAGGGAAGCCACCAAACTCAGAGCAGTTCCACCTCCCCGCCGGGGTCAGCGATTCCAGGGGCTTCGGGCCAACCTCTCCAGGTGCGGCTAGAGGGCCTGGGAAGCCCAAGATGGGCACTCTCCGCCAGGGAAGCTGGGGGGAGTGGCACAGAATAGTTCCCACTTCCCGCCAGAGACTGCGTTCCCAGAGTTTCCCGGTTGGAGCTCCCCTGACGCAGCCGAAGGCCCCAGGAAGCTGGTAATGAGCCTTCTCCGCCAGTTAAGCCGCCAAAATGGCGTGGGGTAGTTCCATCTCCCCACCAGAGTCCGCGATCTCAGAGTTTCCCAGACGCCTCTGAATGCCCAGGTAGCCTGAGATGCTCGGTCTCTGCCTGGGAGGCCGCCGGCTGGTGCTGGAGCCGCGGCCAGTGACTCCAAAGCGCTACTGGGGACCCGCACTCACTTGTTGGCTGGCGCAGATCCAGGTCGGTGGCTCCGAAGCAGCTGCAGGGTCTGGCGCTTCCAGATCGTAGCTGCCCGTGGCGGGCCGAGCCCAGCCCGGCTGAGTTGGTTCTGGAGCGGCACCTGGGGACCCCTTATATGTGCTTTGAATATAAAATCTCGTTGAGAGTCATATTCCTGCTGTTTGAATCCCGAGCAAGTAGGAATCCACGGAGCAAGTAGGAATGCAGCCTTCCTCTAATCTGCCATCTTGGATCCTCTCCAGGTGATGTTGATGTTCTCTTCTGTAGACCAAACTTTGACTAAGGATTTATAAACAGAAGTTTAACAACCAACTACTTCCTTTAAAAAAGCAATAATTTGGTTAATTTCCTCTTCTTGATTGAGAAAAATTATTTGGGACCACCATTTAACTCAGTCCCAATGCCAACTCAAGATAAATATTTATAAAAGAAGAAAAAGACCAGAGAAGGTAAGACTGTGATTAATTCACAGATAGATTTTTAAACTCTGGGATAACTCTAAGACTTTGTTTTCTACATTACAAAACAGAGCCTGCATTTTAGTGTGGATTTGGAAGTTAGCAAGATCTGGATTTAAATTCTGTATCTACCCTTTTCACTGATTTTGTTTGACTTGTTTGTTAATTTTCTTTTTGTTTCTAGTGAGACCTTGCACATGCTAGGTAAATGCTCTACCCCTGAGCTGTACCCTTTATGCTCAGTTTCCCCATCTGAGTGGCACAGAGTTGCTTGAGGATAAAAGGGACAATGCAGGTCAAGTGCTTCATGGAGTTCATGCAAGTAGTAAGAGCCCAAATTCTACATGTTTAATTATGTTCAGTGAGCAAATAAATCTAGGTCCAATTTGATTGCTATTGGAGTAGAAATTAAACTAAAAACATATTGGCTATCACCAGTTAGTATGGTGGCTTGATGAGAAGTAGTCTGGTACCCCAAGCATCATATCATAACTTCATTGTCAAATTAGATGCTGATAATTGCATATAAAGCACTTCATCTGAAAAAAATGTGAATTTAAAAATTGAACAATTTCTTTTTCAGATCCTTATAATGGGAGGTTGTCTCATTTAAAACTTTTGGCTCAGATATTTTAGTATCAGTACACTTACTTTGTCATTTTATTAATATACATGGAAAATAAAGTATGTACGTTTTGTCTTTATGAATATTTAGCTGTTTAGTCATCCTTAAGTCTTGTGATAAATTTCATAAACACCCTAGAGATTAATATTCAGCACATCAAATGTTCTGTATTTATCCAGCATGTTAGACACTTTCATTTCAACCTCAGAAGCTTTTTTTTCCTTCCAATTGAGGAGGTATTTGTGCAGTTGTTCACATCTGTAGAATCCCTAACACTGTATTTATGTAAAATTATACTTCAGTATAATTGCCTATGTAATTAACATTCAGGAAGAAATTATTTATTCAGGAGCACATTTCACAATTCAATTTCAGTCTGTGACAAAGAGGCTTTTAAATGTTAATCTTATGAAAGAAAATGGAGCAAATAGTAAAGACTGAGGATTAATACAAGAGACAGCTACTTACAGTGTAATATTTTCCCTCTCTGGGAATTACCTATTTTCCACCAAAGAGTCTAGGCATGTTTCAAATCTCACTGGGAAGTGTGGGATTGAATCTTGAATTGTGTGCATTTTAGCTGGCTTCACACCAGGTGATCAAATAAAAGAGCAAAACTGTACCAAGGCATTTTTTTGAAGCTTTAAGAGAGACAGAATAAATGCATATTATGGTGGAGTTAAAAAAATGATCAAAACATAAGAGGTATATTTTCTAAGTCTCATTTCTATGCATTTTTCTGTTTTGGATAATTTTTTCAAGGTTTATCAATAGGTGCCTTACTTCCTCTCTCGTTAGCTAGCTGGCTTGTTCAGTAACATGTAGTAACATCTTTTGAAATACACAAGATAACTATTTATATCACCAATATTATGGAACTTGGTGAAATATGATGGAGTAATTAGAAATATTATCTGTTATTTGTATGCTTCTTTTATGATTATAGATCATCACATTGAAACAAGATTAAAGAACGAGGCTCAACAGAACCTAAAAGCTTGTAGGAAAGTTATTTTCTAGCCCTATATGAAGCCATACATGAAGCTCAAAATCTTCTTTAAAACTATTCTGAGATATCATTTAGTGGTTTATTTGAAAAATAAAGTATAAACAAATATCCACATAGACTGTTTCCTGATATCGTTCTACAGAAATGAGATAGTATGTGTGCTTGTTCGTCATAATATAAGCATTTATCGTCATCGCCACTACCTCAGTCTAAGTCACCAAGATCTTTCATCTTCCTTATGTTGGTCCCTGTTTTCGAACTTGTACAATTGCCCTTGGAGCAGCCAGGGATCATTTTTAAACTCAAGTTTATTTCTATCCATGAGCTTCCACCACCACATATGCCCACCTACCTGTGTTTACAGTTGAACCCTGTTGTTTTGAATGAACTCTTCATTCTCTTGTTTTAGGCTAACCCTTCTCTATCTCCTCTCACTTCCTTTATTATGTTTAAAATTTTATTTTTATGTGGTGCTGAGGATCGAACCCAGTGCCTCACACATGCTAGGCAAGCACTCTGCCACGGAGCTACAGCCCCAGCCCTCTCCTCTCACTTCCTAAGGGATACCACACTAGGAGTTCTCTCATGCTCTCTAGCATCCTCACTTTCCCCCTCTCCATTGGATCATATTTATGAGCACATATACCCCAAACTCCCTCCTGATGTTGCCCCATTTCTTTGCTCCCTCTTATAGAAAAATTCCTCTAAATAGTAATTTATCATAATATCCTTCAATTCTCCAGGTCTCCCTTAAAGCACTCCAACCAGCCTAATACCCATTACTATTTTATTTTCTTGAAACTATTTTTACCAAAGCTTATCAATGATCTCCACATTGCAGAATTCAATTATCAGCTCTTAGCCTTCATCTTAATTGAACAATAGCTGGCATTTGGCAAAACTGATTATTCTTGACTCCTTAGCACACTGTCTTCAATAGGCTTCTGGGTCCTGATGGTTTCCCAGATTTCCTCCTACCTTATGGGCAGCTCCTTTTCAGTTTTCTGCATGATTACTTATGAATTGCTTCCTCATTTCTTTGAAGTTGTCCTGGTATCATATTTAAAATGACTGCCTGCAATGGCACATTCTGTCCCCTTTCTCTTCTTGTCTCCATAGCACCCACTGACATCCATTCATATATACTATGCTACACTTATTTACTGATTGGGTGGCTCTTCGCTCCACTGGAATCATAGTTCCTTGAGGGCAAAGGCTCTGTTTGATCATTCATGGCTGTACCTTCTATTCCAGAGTAGCGTTCGGCATATAGTAGATAATGATCAAATTTATTGAATGAACAAATGTCACTCCCTTGCTTGTAACCTTTTAATAGGTTGTTTTAGTCAGCTTTTTCCCTGCTGGGACCAAACAACCTGACAAGAACAATTAAAGGAGGAAAAGTTTATTCTGGGGCTCATGGTTTCAGAGGTCTTAGTCCATAGATAACCAACTCCATTCCTTAGGATATGGTACCAGGAAGCAGAGGGAGAGAGCTCTGATGAACAAGGAAAAAAATATCCCCTAAAGGTGTACTCCAAGGGACCCATCTCTTCCAGCCACCCTACCTGCCTATGGTTACCACCCAGTTAATCCCTATCAGGGGATTAATGTACTGATTAGGTTAAGACTCTCACAACCCAATCATTTCACCTCTAAACTTTTCTGCATTGTCTCACTTGTAAGCTTTTGGGAGACACTTATAACAGGTTATAAGTGCAGTTGTGTTATATCCAAAATGTTTACCATGTCCTATAAGCCCTGTGTGGTCTGCCCATTCCTTCCTAACTTCTTATGTTCCTTTCTCATTTGAGTTCCTGGAGCACAAGTTCTTTTCTGCCTCAGAGTCTTGACACTCTTCCCTATTCCAGGAGCACTGTTTCCTCTTTCTCTGCATATCTGAATCCTACTTCCACTTTAGGTATGACTTACTGCCTCCTCAGAGAGACCTTCACCGCCATCATATTTTCTAGTTTTTTTTTCCTATTATTTTCAACTGCTATACTCTCTTTGCTTCATTTTCTGAGTTCTGATTACATTTTTCTTTTTAAAATTTAACTAACATACCATAAATTTGTCCCTTCAAAGTGTACAATGGTTATCAGTAAATTCACAAAGTTGGGCAACCATCACCACTAATTCCAAAATCTTTTTATCACCTCAAAAAGAAATCCTGTACCCATTACCAGTCACTTCATTTTCCCTTCCCCAATATTCTATCTCCACAGATATACCTATTCTAGATACTTCACATAAATGGAATTATATAATATAGCTTTATTGACTTATATATAACTTTTCACTTAGAATAGTGTTTTCAAGGTCATCCACATTGTAGCATGCATCAATACTTCATTTCTTTTTATGCCTACATAGTATTCACACTTGGTTTAACAACTCATCAGTTGGTAGACATTTGGGTTTTTTGGTTCTTTTTGGCAATTATGATACTGCTATGAATGATGATATACAAGTTTTGGTGTGGACATATATTTTTATTTCTCTTGGGCATATAAAATTTTTAATTATGAACTTATCTGCTTGTTCCCTATTTATTTGTAAATATTGATTATAGACTATACTCTCTGAGGAAGGGATTATACTGTATCATCTGCTGCTGAGTCTCCAGTGGCTAGGATTATTCTTGGCACACCACAGCACTCAACATAAGATGCTCTTTGATTTTATGCTGGGGTTACATCCTGATGAATACATCAAAAATTTAAGTTATTATAAGTCAAAAATGCATTTAGCACCCCTAGCCTACTGAACATCATAGCTTAGCAACATAGTACATTGTAAAGTATTGATTATTTCCTGTGATGGCAAGACTGGCCAGGAGTTGCTGCCTTGTGTCATGAGAGAGTATTTTGCCACATATTGCTAGCTCAGGAAAAGATCAAAATTCAAAATTTGAAGTGCAGTTTTTATTGCATGTGCATTATCTTTGTGCAATCATAAAGTTGAAAATTGTTAATTGTAAGTTGAGGACCATCTGTCTGGTGAGTAATGAAATTGATCAGATAAACCACATGCAGACTGCATTTTCAACTCAGGGTTTAATGTACAGCTTCTTATTCTGAACTTTTGTATTTAGGATCACTGGACTCAGAGCTAGAACATCTAGCAAGTTCTCTGTCTCTGTCTGAACTAGACATATGTCTTCAGATATATGTCAAATTCTTAAAATCTGTGGTCCTTCCTTCTTCATTTATAAAATGTGAAGATTGGAGTAGATCATGCTTTCTGAATAGGTTTAATGGAGGTGTGTGAAGTTGCCTCAGGCACAGTTTCTTTTGATCAGAGTGACTATGTGATTTTTAGAGTAATAGTTTTTCACATATGATTTTGTTTGAAGATCATCATGCGAGATACAGCAATGATTTAAAATAATCACTGGACACTCTAGTGGGAGGTCAAGCTGCTCTCAACTCTAACTCTCTGTGTTCTTTGTAAATTTGAAATCAAAGTAGGGAGCCATAGGTAGAGTGACAGCAGGGGAGGAGAGTTCTCTGATACCTGGATGGAGTCTGCCAACAGTAAAACTACATGGAAGCCATGTGCACCAAGCTGTGGCAGCATGTTAGGAGGACAACAGAAAGACCACATGGGGGATGAGAATATGATACAGAGTGGAGCTAACTTGTGGAAAGCCTTGCATGCTGAGTGAAATTTATGTCTATAAAATCCTGAAAATATCAGGGAGTCATTATGGTGGTTTAAACAGGTATCATGATACAAATGGCCTCTCTGAAAAATAAAGACAGCAGGGTAGTATGTTATCTTGGAAACTGAGATAAGCCTTCAATAGGCAGGAAATTTGATTAATTACTTTGTTTATTATTCATTCCATGAGTTAGGGGCTTTTTATTTAATTCTGCTTAGATTACATGAAGATTCTTCTGGTCTCTATACTCTGTTGCATTTTGATCAGGGAGCTCACACAATTTTGGTGTTCAGATTCTAGAATGAATTTAAATGTCAAGGGATAGTTTGTTGGCAGTTTCTTCTCCTTTTTGCTAAATTTGGTCAATTGTGAAATCAATCTTGAACTCTTCATAGTCCTGTTGTAGTTATATGCACATGTCTAGATTTTTTTGGGTGGGGAAGTATGTGTGTCTCTCATATGAATACAGGGTATGACTGAGTTGTTTGAGTTCCAAGGTATTCCTAGATGAATAATAGAGTGGCCTGAGAAAGACTCTGATTCAATCATATTGATATGCAAAGATTTATTTCTATTGACTGTTTTCCTTGAATGGAATAGGAACCTTGTCAGTCCCAATCCATTAAGCTATTTTCTTATGATTGAGAGCTAAACAAGTTTGTGTAGCAAGGATTGCTTGCAGATTTGTGTATGTGTTGAGGGCAGGGAAGGTGGGGATAGAAGAGGTGGTGAGGAGGGAAGTCTGCAAGAGATTGGAACCATACTGTATTGAAGGAACTTCAACTGTACCCTAAGAGAGCTTTAGTAAGTTTTCCAAAATACTTATATTGAGAAAACTGGGGTCTATTTTGAGCTACATTTCCTACAAAAATATCATTTGTGATAATGGTTCATATCATTTATTAGGAAGACAGAGAATATACTGCTTGATCATAAGTGGAGGTATTGATGATTGATAAAAATAAGCATTTTAATTAGAAAGTTTGCTTTTGAGATGGAATTAGGAACTGAAGGAGATCAAAGGGGATAAAATGAAGAAATAATTTTTAGGATTCAGGTTGTGTTGTTAACACCTAGTAAAACAGGAAAGAGGCAATTGTGCAAATTGGCATCCTAGATCAAGATATTGATTAAATCAGCTATTTGTATGGCTTGTTCTGTTTGTTGGGGTCTGGTTGTCTAGTACAGAATACAGAAAATTAAACAATCTCCTATAATACAGATGGAGCTAATTATAATGTGTTTAAAAGTATGCAAAGACAGTGCACCTAACACCTCTGTTATAGGAGTTAAGAAAGTATTTGGGAGTCACTATGAACTAATTTGAGCATTAGTAGAGGGTTTGGAGTAGAACGATGATACAGAAAAAACAGAAACAGAAACAAAATCTAAAACAAAAACAAAACTTTCAAGGAGAGTTAAGCATGCCAAAACTGCTAGGTTATATACTTATAGAGTACTATATATGTCATTAACTTATTAAGTTACTTAGAATTCTAGGAGATCTCTTTGCTCTCTCCAGGAGATCAGAGTGGAACTAGGGAAGGATAGAAAGAAATAGCGTCAGAGCAATAGTAAATAGGAGCTATGTCACAAAATCTTCACAAGTCAGGTAAAGGAATTTTAGTGAAATAGAAATAAAGGATAAGAAGGAAATGTAACTGTGAACAATACTACAAAGAGTTAAAAATCCAAATCCTGTAACTTGTACTTACAATAAGTATTTTTTATAAAACAATTTTAAGGAAACAGAAGAATCAAAAGAATAGAGTAAAAATGTGGCTAAGAGCTTGTAGTTAGATTTTCCCCTAATTTATTCTAATTATATTAAACTCCTAGTTAATTCCAGGTACTACTTCTAGCAGTAGGGGGCTTGGAGACACAAGGGATGACTCCAGGACCCTTGAGGAAGCTGCAGGAGGGAAGTATGCTGAGAGGGAAGTGAGGCATGCTGGGAGGGGAGTGAGGCATGCTGGGAGGGGAGTGA
>JAJEJO010000243.1:905696-922257 GCA_020662805.1 Glaucomys volans | reverse complement strand
GGGAGGGGAGTGAGGCATGCTGGGAGGGGAGTGAGGCATGCTGGGAGAGGTGTGAGGCATGCTGGAGTGGAGTGAAGCATCATGAATGCAAGCATGCTCTCTTACAGGGGAGCAGCAACTACTGCACTCTGGCTGAGTATTGTCCTGCAGCAATCCTGCCTTGGTGTTGCCACATCTCTATTTTTTCAAATATTGACATTTAACATTTCCTCTGGGCTTTGCTTTTGCTTACATCACGAGCACCTCCTAACATTTATAGTGTTAGAGTCTTAAAACTGTGCAAGCTATTATCAGATTTTCACTAAAAATAGCCAACAGTTCATAAAGTTTCCATTTTTAATAACTCCAGAAGGCTGTCTTATTAATTTTGAGTCAGAATGTGAAATGCCAAGTGAACCAGTTATTTGCACTGACTTTAATAGTGCTGTATCGGCTCCTTTTGCAAGCAACCTACATGGGAAGCCGATTAAATATGATGGTTTCTGAGTGCAATGACCAAAATCAGATTTTAATTTTACTTGAATTCACTTAATAAAATTGGAGGACCTTGTGGCCTTCATGGATCCCTGATTTTAAACCCCTGTCCCAGGTACTTTAAAATCTGTTGTTAAATCCAGCCACACCTGTTGAGGTGATGCTTGGATCTCCTCATTTGGGCCACTCTGAAATTGTTTCTCTAAACTGTGTATTGTTGTTAGATTCTGCTGGAATTCACAGTCATTGGCAATCTTCTACAGTGCTGCTGGTCATGTGTAATGTGTACTGATCTCACTCCTGGCTTTATTTTTTCTATTGTTTTTTCCTTCTGTTCTAATTTCCTGATCTATTCAATTTTAACCTAATTGTACATGAAATTTTTTTTTTGTAAATAACTTTAAATCTTTCCTAGAACAAGAACATAGTAAATAAAACAAATGTTAGCTGCCTGTAGTACATTAAAAAAAATTAGTTTTTGAATTCAACTTCATGGTAAACCTAAGTCTTGGGTGTGACTGTTCTTGTTCCTTTGCTGCCAAGACTCTCCTTTTTCAATCAACTGAATCCCTGTTCATCTGGTTTCCTCTTTCTAGTCAATGGGAGCCAGGAGTTCTGAGGGAAGAAGGCAAGTGGGATCAAGGTATTTGTTATGGTTTAGATATTAGGTGTCCCTCAAAAGTTGATTTGTTAGATAATGCAAGAAGGTTAGAGGTGAAATACTTGTGTTATGAGAGCCTTAAACTAATCAGTACATCAATCCTTTGATAGGGATTAACTGGTTGGTAGGTTGGTAAGGTGTCGCTGGAGGAGGTGGATCATTGAGAGCATACCTTTGAGGTGCACATTTTGTCCTGTTGAGTGGAGCTCTCTTTGCTTTCTGGTGCCATGCTCTGAGCCATTTTCATTCTCCACCATGATGTTATACCTCACTTCAGGCCCTGAAGACTGAAGTCAGTCATTATGAACTGAGATCTCTGAAACCATGAACCCTAAAATAAACTTGCCCTCCTAAAAATTGCTCTTGTCAGGTCTTTTGGTCACAGCAGCAAAAATGCTGACTAAAACAGAAATTGGTACCAAGAAGTGGGGACATTGCTGTGACTAACCTATATGGTTTAGAAGCTTTTGGAGTTTTTTGGAATTGGTGGGAGAAATTTTGAGATGTTCAGAAGTGCAAGTTGGAAACACTTTAGATTGTTGTAAGTGGAGCTTAATGAATGAGTCTGGTGGGAGCTCAGAAGACCAGAATGCCAATAGGACTGTGCAAAGTAAAGACTGGGTTCATGAATGAGGTTTCAGAGGCCAACTCTTTTGGAGATTGGACTAGAGGTCATTTGTGCTCCATTCTGGCTAAGAAGTTAATTATAGTTTAAGCATGTCCTGAGACTCTCTGTCAGGCTTAATTTAAAGGTGATGAACTTCTTAATCTGGCAGAAGAAATTTCTAGGCAGCATTGGTATTCAAACAGTAGCATGGGTATTACTGGTGGCTTTTAGCCAAATTTATTGTGATGGAGGAGCAGAAAGCAGAGCAGAAAAATTTGAAAAACTTGGACTTGAGGGGTGGGGGTAAAAGTGGGGCTAAGGAAGTTGCAGTTGTTAAAGACATTACCTTCACTAAATAAATGTCAAAGACATGGCCCAGAGATAATAAGAAGGATGGCTTAAGGACATCTCAGGAATTGGCAAGACCACACCCATATCAGGCTCCAGGATATAAAAGTAAAAATTCCTTTGAGAAGAAACCAGTGGGGCACCTTGCTTGCACATGGTGGTTTGTTTCACCATGCTCAGCCACCCTGACACTCAGAGCCTGCTGCAGCCAGGGTCTGTGGAGGCTTGGCTACGCTCAAGATGGCAGCAGACCTTGGTGTTAACAATGTGGTGGTGCTGGTTCTGCAGGAATGCATGATGGAGTAGTTAGAGAGTTATGGAGGCTTCCACCTAGATTTCAAAGGATGACCTGGTAGGCCAGGCAAAGTGTAGTAGGGTTAGATTGCCTGCAGGCAGTTCCTGAGCAGGTGAAGCATGGAGATGTAAAGAGGAAGCTGAAGCTACAGTGGAGACCCCAAGATTAAGAAATGCCAGTAACGTAGAACATCTGTCTAGGAAAGCTGCAGGAATTGAGCACAGATGAGTCAACAAAGAGGTCACGTGGACTGCAACCAACAAAGCCATAGGAATGGAGCTCGAAAGTCCCTTTTGGAGAGAACATCAAGATGCCATGTACCCCAGATGCTACAGGATTCATTTGCCCAGCTGGATTTTGGTCTTACTTTGATCCCATCCCTTCTTTCTATGCCCCTATCTCTTCACATGCAAATATTTACTTTGTACTTTTACATATTGGATATAGGTAACTTGCTTTTGATTTTTCAGGAGCTCACAAAGCGAGTTTGCCTTGAGTCTCAGAGGAGACCTTGAACTTGAACTTTTGGGCAATCCTGGAAATGTTGAGACTATGGGCACTCTTGAAAATGAACTAAATGTGACAACTTGAAGGAGGGTGAGGGAGACATGGAAGGGCTTAGGCAGCCAGGGCAAGATGGTGAGTGAGGAGGTCAGGGACAGAGCCAGAACAAAGGAGTGTGCAGAGGGTCTTCTGAAGTGGTCAACTTCCTGGTTGATGAAAGTGCTCATGGACACAAACAGACGACCCAATCAGGTAGATACTTCCATACTCATGCTCCTAAGCAGGGGATCCAATGGAAAAACAAACACAGATGCATGGACAGAGGGGATACCAATCAATTATAATGACTGTGAGATGGGCATGAGCTTTTGTGGGCCAGTGGCAGATTATTATGGTTTAGATATTAGGTGTGCCCCCAGAGCTCATTTGTGAGACAATGCAAGAAGGTTTAGAGGTGAAATAATTATTTTGTAAGAGTCTTAAGCCAATCAGTGCATTAATCCCCGATACAAATTAACTGGGTGGTAACTGAGATAGGGTGGGCTGGAGGAGGTGGATCATAGGGGGCGTACCTTTGAGGTGTATATTTTGTCCTGTTGAGTGAAGCTCTCTCTGCTTCGTGGTGTGGTGTTTTGAGCTGCTTCCCTCCTCCACACTTTTCTGCCATGAAGTTCTGCCTCACCTCTATGCTGTCTTTGGATTGAGAACTCTGAAACCATAAGCCTCCAAATAATCTTTCCCTTGTTACAGTCTAGGGGTGCTGGGTTCATTATCTCCATTCAGCAAGGAATTGAAGAACAGGACACAGAGATAGCAAGCAAGAAGGAGGTTTATTGCAAAAGCAACAGAGATACTGAGATAGACTTCTCCAAAGAAAAGGGGCCCTAGAGCTGGAAATCTGGTGGGGGTGTTTTGGTCTGTTCTTTTTATGGTCTTTGGAACTTCCTCCTTTCCTTAAATCCTCTCCTGTCCACGTCCTCCTCATTATAATTGATTGGTATCCCCTCTGTCCATGCATCTGTGTTTGTTTTTCCATTGGATCCCCTGCTTAGGAGCATGAGTATGGAAGTATCTACCTGATTGGGTCGTCTGTTTGTGTCCATGAGCACTTTCATCAACCAGGAAGTTGACCACTTCAGAAGACCCTCTGCACACTCCTTTGTTCTGGCTCTGTCCCTGACCTCCTCACTCACCATCTTGCCCTGGCTGCCTAAGCCCTTCCATGTCTCCCTCACCCTCCTTCAAGTTGTTTTTATTAGATCTTTTGGCTGCAGCAACAAACAGCTGTCTAAAGCAGTATTTATTCTCTTGGATTCGTAAGGGAGATTCTACTTCAAAGGTTGGTGAGAAGTTTATATTTTGTATGTTTAGCACAATCTCTGACATATGTAAACTCTCGAAATTTATTTCAATTTTTTTTGTTTTTATAAGAATAATTAATATAGTTTAAGAAGTTGAATAATATTCTCTGTGTGTACTTTGGGAAGCTGATCTCCCTTTGAATCTAAAGTCAGTTTTAGATTTTTTGCTTCACTGCTTTTAGTTCCAGCTATCTGTACCCCTCTTTCTGATTATCTATCTCAACTCTGACTGTTAAAATGCATTTCATTATAAATAAACCTTTCTAGAATTATCCTGATGTGAGTTTGTTATCCATTACCTGTTGAAACCCTGACTATTCAATACTTGAAGTTGTCATCTGTTTTTTGAACCATCATTTGTCTCCAGTTCTGTTTCAGACAAAGTCACGGTAATATGCAGTTCTAAATATACCACTTCCCTTCGAAATAGTCTGTGTCCGTCCATTGGACTAGACTTGTTGATTGTAATGTCTAAAATCTTCTAATAAAACATTTATTCTATCTATATTATTAAATTTCTGAATTCTCCATTATTTTCCTTTTTCCTATTCTTTTATTATAGTGTTCAGATTTTTCCCTTTGGATTTAGATTTTTTATTAGTTCAAACACATTTTGTAATTTTTTTTCAAGTTTTACTTCTATAATCTTAGGTTTTCAGAGTTCCGATCCTGCTATTTGTCTTCTACAAAGTTTTATTTTGCTTTTTATCTTTAATTATGGGGTGGGGGAGGAAGTGGGGAGGGAGAGAGAGAGAGAGAGAGAGAGAGAGATCGATCGATTGAGGTAGAGTCCCTGGAACCAATTTGCCTATTCCAGGAGCCCTAAAAGTATCAGAGTCTGAAAATCATTTTGTTATTTCTTTGACTTTGAGATTCTTAACAGTACACACAGATACGCCAACTGTTCTGATACTTCTAAAGAACTGTCTCAGTGTTTTTTTTTTTTAACCCACCACCAGTTCAGGAAGAGTCAAAACAGCCATTGCCTTCTCCCTATGCTAGTGGGTGAATATTTTCTAATCCACCATGTAATTGAGCATCTAAACATTTAAGGCTCTGAGTTTGTGTGAGTATCTCACGTTTGACAACCTCAGGTGTGACTCTCCATGTCACACCAGGTAGACACGTTCTTTTCTCTTAGTGGGTGAAATCCTGAACTAGTTTAATGCTCTAGATTAACTGTTTTCCCTCTCACCTTTCCTTCCCAATCAGAGCATCAGATAATGACATGGGGGAATCTTGTTTGGCACCTGGGTATTTCACTTGGTCACCACCCCCTACCCAGCTTAACAATGCATTTCAAGAAAGTTAAATTATATTCAGATTTCTGGAAAACAATTTTTTTTTAAATGAAAGGGTTTAAGGTTATCCTGTCTGTCATAGTTTTGGAATAATGCACTCTTGAATTCACTTACCATTTTGCTCAGTCTTGTCTAGCAAATTAACCACATCCTGGGTAGATTTAGTAGTCAGGTTTCAGTTTCCTTCCACCTGGCTGCTATAGCATTTGGTACTTTCATCCACATTTTCCTTCAGTTAATTCTCTTTGCCTCCGGGTATCTCTCACTCTGATTCACCTTCAGCCTCTTATTTTATCTGAATCTTCTCCCATCCACCTTTCAATTTCTGTGCTTTCTGGAAACTTCCTATGGTTCTTTACTCTTCCATATTCTCCAGAGTGAGTACATAAGCTCTTAGGATTTATCACTTGTGGTTGATGCTTCCCAACCTTTCACTCAAGTCAGCTTGCCTGAGCTCAAACTTCCTGTCTTAATTTTTTTTTTTTTTTTACAAAAACTATTTTATTATAGAACTTCTTACAAAGCAGATTTTATATACAAAATAGACTGAAGAATTAAAACTGCTTTGCCACAAAACTGACAAATCACCACATTCTGAGTTCTTTCTTAAGGTAAAAGTCATCAAAATGTTAAAAGGCAATTTAATGTTAATTACTAGGATTCAGAAGAAGGTGTAATTGTGAGAAACTATGTCACAGTAAGCCACCAAACACTGTGGTAGGAAGTGGCGAGAGGCCGTCCGCAGCCCCAGCGCTGGGTGGCCAGCGCTGGCAGGCTGGCAGGCCCTCGCTGCTCGCTGCCTGAAGGACGCGGTCTGTGAGGTGGGCCCACTCCTCTGTGAACTGATGAAGGTCTTCATTTAGCCACTCTGGACGCGTTTATTTTCTTGATATCAACTGGGTTCAGAATCAACGTCCCATTTCGGAATTTTCCAACCTGTCCACTTCGTCCACTTGACAGAAGAGTGGGAGCTGACTTCTTTTTGGATTTTCCATCTTCCTGCGCCTTCCTCTTCTTTCTCTTGAAAATATCTGCATTCTGTGCCGCTCTCTTCTCTTCTTCCTTTGCTGCCTTTTTTTCTTTGATCTGCTCCTGTAAAACCTTGTAATTCACGTAACTATTTTTGGGAGGCTTAGCGCCCAGCATGATGGCACGCTCCTGTTCCAGAACTCTTTCCTTTCCCTTCTCATAGCCCATGATCCCAAACCGGTGCACTTCCAAACGAGCCTTTTCCAAGTTAAATTATTGAACATCCACATCTTTTTCAAGGACACTAGTTTTAATCTCTGCGTGCTCATCCTGATCTGGCTGCAGTTTTCTTTTAATTTTTCCTGCTGTGAAATTTGACCACTTCCACCTGGGGGAAAGGGGATCCTGCAGCAGCAGCAGGGACTTCTGGTCCTGAAGGAGGACCCTGGGGGGTGACATCAGGAGTACCACGCATCTCTTCTCTGAGGTCCTTGAAAAAGCTGGAAACACTCTTCCTCGGGCCTCTTTCCAGGGAAGTAGGCGGGAACGGTGGCCCTGCTGGCCTGGCAGCTGCAGCCCCCACACCTCTCTTCTTGTTTTCACTTTTCTTTCTGATCCTCTTCTGTTCTGCTTCATCTTCTGTCTCTCCCAGGTCGTAGAGGGTCTGCAGCAGGGCGTCCAGCCGCGTCTTCGAGCCCACGGTCGCCGCAGAGCCCGACCCTGGCGCCATCGCGTGAGCACGGGACCCCGGCCGGGTGGCCGGCCACTCTCCACTGGCGCTTCCGCTTCCCTTCCTGTCTTAATTGATGTTCAACATTTCCATCTGATGTTCCATAGGCATCTCAGACCCATCTGAATCTAAATTCATTACTTGGTCCTCAATGTCTCTTCATTTAAAAATTTATTCTCAATATTATTATCAAATTAGAAATAAGATTTGGCCTTTTGTGTTGCTAATCATCTTAGAATAAAAGACCTTAATGACACTAAAATGTATCCTTACATGTGTCAGAATTATAAACTAAATAATGAGCTTCTATATGCTTTTTTCCTTCTCACATCTATGCTTCTTGAGTTGAATTGCTTTGTCCTATGTCAGGTCATGAAAAGCAGCTGTTTAAAGCCAAAAGGTCAAGATTAGGCAGAATTGCTATCCTCATTTTCTTTAAATCTTTTAGGAAGGGTGCTAAATAAACTATGATGGACAGGATTTTTACAATGAGGACCTAAAATAACATTGTGCCCTGGTAAAATAGCTGTAAATTGTTACAGGTAATAGAAAAAGATGTTATTGTCCTTTAAAGGAATGTGTTTGATAAATGGTCTGAGCTGATACCTCTATAGCCCTGTTCTAGCTACCCAGATTCTTCAAGTAATTCATGAACTTGCACTCTTTTGGGTCTTTATTCATGCTTTTCCATACCCTTTTGTACACCAAATTTTAACTCACTATTTAAAACTCAGGTCAAATGTTGCCACTACTCTGAAGTCCTTTGAATTAGAATTGAATGTTCCTTGCTTTGTGTAGTAAAGCACTGATTTTTTTCCTTAGTATTTTTCTTTTTTTTTTTGTACTGGCAATTGAACCCAGGGGCACTCCACCACTGAGCCACATCCCCAGCCCTGTTTTGTGTTTTATTTAGAGACAGGGTCTCACTGAGTTGCTCAGGGCCTCGCTAAGTTGCTTGAGGCTAGTTTTGAACTCATGATCCTCCTGCCTCAGCCTCCCAAGACTCTGGGATTACAGGCATATGCCACCGTGCCCGGCTAGGGTTTTTTTTTTTTTTTTTTTTTTGTGGCAAAAACATTACATACATTCACCTCTTAAAGTTTTCAAGAATACATTATGGTGTTGCTAACTATATGCACATGTGGTAAAATAGATCTCTAGATCTTTTCATCTCACACGACTTGAAACACCTTATCCACTGATCAGCAACTCCCCATTTTCCCCATCCCCATCCTCTGGTATCCACTTTCCACCTTGTTTTCTGAGTTTCATTACTTTAAATACTTCATGTAAGTAGAGTAAAACAGTATTTGTCTTAAGGTGATTGACTTCTTTCACTTAGCATAACGTCCTCAAGATTCATCCATGCTGTAGCACAACAGAATTTCCTTCTTTTCTAAAGCCTGAACAATAGTCCGTTGAACGTACATACTAAATTTTCTTTATCCATTTTTCCATGCATGAACCTTTAGGTTGACTTTACATCTTAACTATTGTGAATAATGCTCCAATAAATAAGGAGTGCAAATCTCTCTTGAAAAACTTTGTTTTCAGGTTTTTTGGATATATATCTAGAACATGGATTGATAGATTATATGGTATAGTTCCTTTTTTAAAAATTTTATTTTCAGAGGCAGTTCCATGCTGTTTTCCCTAGTAGCTGCACCAGTTTATAATTCTACCAACACTACACACAGTTCCCAATTATTCTACATTTTTTCCAGCACTTGGAATTTCCTGTTTTTTGATAATGGCCCCCCAATGGGTGTGACATATATCTCATTGTTCCAAATTCTTTCTTACATCTGTTTTGCATTTTATTTAGTTGTTTATGTCTTCACTAATCGTGGAGTAGGAACTATTTATGGTAACCACATAGTGCCTACTTCATAGTAGGAACTCAATGCACATTTACTAATTTAGTTTCTGTCAGCAGATAATCTAAATCTTATTGGTTCCATCCCTGTCAGATGTATAGAAAGTGTTGATCCTTCCAACACCAGCCATATCCTCTTATTTTTAAAAATAGGTAACCATGGAATGTGGTTCACTATTATACCTTTCCCCATGAAATTTGATTGACTTTTTGTAGTAGTTATTTCAATTCTGTTCCAAAACAAAGATTTTTTTAAAATTACATAATTATATTACTTTGTAATAATAGCTTTGTTTTTGAAATAAAGTATTACAAACTATAAAGTTATACTTAAATACTTACCTATATGTAGCATGTTTATCTATATAAAACAGTATACATAGGGGAAATTATTTTGCATATGATGAATTGGATTTGACAGCAAATGATAACTCATAGTCACTGAACAAACTTATTGAAGGCAACTGGAATTATATGATTTATTGAACATGATGGGGGTGAAAATAAGACTTTTTACCTTTTCTCTCTTAGTGTTGTACTCTAAGGTCCTCAACATTTTCTATTACAGCTTGCTAAAGTGCGTCAATAAATCTCTACATTTTACTTGCGATATTATTTTATCTTCTCTTGGACATCTGCTCGTACTTCATTCTTTTGAGAATTTTTTAAAGGCTCTTTCCCCCTACGATTGCCGGCTGTAGCTGATGACAATGTACAAAATAGAAAATGGGAAAAGGACAGCGTGGCTCTTACATATGGTCCAGTCACATTAACTTAGATCAAAAGTGCTTATTCTGGTGTTTTTTTTTTTTTTTTCCCCTCTATGTCACCTGATCCTTGGACTCAGACTTTGGACAAATTGAGAAAGCACAAGCTCAGTGGGACAATGAGAAGGTCACAGTTAAGTTTCTTAGGACTTAAATTGAACTGTGTCTGGAAAGACAAGCTTGGGCACCAAATGTCAGTACTAGTGGGAAAAATGCATAAAGAAGTTGCAAATTATGAGAGAATTCTATAACGAAAAGGACAACCATTTTAATATATGGTAAAAATTCAAGCTTTATGGAAATGATTACAAAAGTAAAAATTTCAACAAAAAGGCAATGACAGATTTTAAGTCATTCTGGCAAAATGTTTGTATTGTCCTTTATGAATCGAACATATCTGCAGCTGTGTGGCGCTTAATGTTACCTAAGGGGGTGGTGTACACTGCACGGGCACTTGCTCTTCCTCCCCTGTCCCCACAAGCCTCGCTAGTCTCTGTTAGCAATGAGGCCACATTAGCATTAGTACCTGCCTTTTGATGCCCCAGGGGTGCTCTCCTGAACAGTGGTGAGGGCTCAACTTTTTCCTGTTTCCACTTGAAATCTCCCACTGTTTATTCCTCGCCACCTCTGGGAGAGTTCATCATGAGTTCTCAAGAACTGGCCCATTAATCTGCTTTTGTGTCTTTGATGGCAGCTGCTTGGGAGTCACTGAGAGAAATGTCTCATCACGGTCATGGTCACATGCTGGTGCTGGGCTAAGCATCTTGTTCCCTTCTGTCCTTCTGTCATCCTCTCTACCACTGTTCTACATTTTATCACATGGGACAATAAAACAAGTTCCTCAGCCTAGAATTTGGTTCTCTAACCTCATTTACTGATGCTGCTCTTATGGTTTGTCTGAGCTCCTGGGCTCTAGCTAATTCCTGCCTTTCTGCCTCTGGGAGCTTGTGACCTCTGCCTTTGTGACCTCTGCCTTCGTGACCTTACCAGACTGGCCTTCTTGTCTATCTCTCATCATAGACTTTCTTCCACACATTCTGTTTAGTGGAACTGTGGCCTCAGCCCCTCTGTGTCAATCCTCCTCTGTCCAAGCTATATCCTGCCATGACAGGATGGACTACTCAGAAACTAGAAACAGACAGATTGTGATGAGTATGACATACAGTATTTTGCCCGGCTCATCTGGGTAACAGGTGGCTGCTCAGTCAGCTGGGGTCTTCTTGAGGACACTCTCCCAGGCCTCCCTCCCACCATATGCACTCCAGTCCAGATGGTGGCATGGTTCCCCAGAGTACTGAATCAACTTAACGGGAGATGGCAGGGCTATGCTGATTTTGCCTAGGGTCTAATACAAGTGAGGAGTTTTAAAATTTTACTTTCTAATTTGGGAAAAAGGAGCAAACCTTATGTGAAAATCATGTTCACAATGTGGTTTCAAATTCTCTCACAGGAAGTCTAAATTGGCGTGATTAAATTAGCATTCATCAATGCCAAGGCAAGAAATAAATTAATTTGTTTTTACTGTTGGGAAAGAATAAAGATGACTTTGGATCATCTAATAAATTATGCTATTTTCTTCATCTATCTGATTTCGCTTTGATTCCTGCTTTAGTGAAAGAGAGGCAAACATATTTATTCTGATTTATGGGGTACAAATTCACCTAGGAAAGAGGAGGAGGCAAGTTGTTTTAACCTTAGGTTAAAACAGAGTACTTCACACTGTACCCTGAAACTAACCTACTTTCAAATAATTAGGCTCACAAGGATAGTACATATTTGCTTCAAGTTAGCTTTGCTCATATAGTGTTTTCTGGTGCATTTCTGTTGATTCATGTTGCTTGAATGCTTATTATCTCTGAATTGCTGCTTAAGGAAATCAAGGGAAAATGTTCCAAACTATGGAACAGATTTTTTTCACCTTAAAAAGTAAAAATAATATTTTTTTATGAGTGGTCAAAAAATTTATAATGACTATAAAGCGAATAGTTTATGAAGTTTTTCAGTTAATTTAGAAATCTTAATGATATATTTCCATCCTAACATTTAAAATGTGATCTTTGTAATATTGAGGCCCATAAAGATTATAAATTCCAGATTAATATAAATATATACATGCATGTGTGTGCATGTTTATGTATGTGTTTTTTTGGTAAAGTAGCATAGCTGCTTCTATGGGTGTGTGTACTTTTCGTCTCTAACAAAAATTTCTGTAACATTCTTCTCAGCAATATGGCTTCTGATTGACAGGATATAATTCTGATGATGGTCTCCCTTGTGCCTCATCTGTGATTAGTGTGTTTGCTTTGTCCACTTCTTCCTCTGGAAGTTAAGTTCAGAGAAGAGAAAAGAAAGATTAGGAGAAGGGAGAACCAATAAAAGACACAAAAATCAGGGTAACAGCAATAACATTGTCAATATATGTGTTTAGGATAAAATTTTTTAAAGTGTCGCATTGTGACTATCCCACAAATATAAAATGAACATGACAAAGAACTTTTTAACTCCTTAATTAATGAATAATTAATGAAGGAACCAGTAAGCTGTTATACTGGTTAAAAAGAAAATTTAACTTACAGAAATTTCCCCATTGGATAAAATTTCCCCTATTTGCATTTGTAAGAACAGGAATCACTTATATAGTTATGCACAAGAAACCTTTTCATTACTACCATTTTTCTAAATAGTTTAAAGACAACAAAGGTGGCGATAACCCTAAGGGAGAGTTCACTCCAACTTTTCTGTTTATTTCTTTTTCTATTTTTAAAAGTCATTTCAAAGTCTTTCACATTTTTTCCTGACATAAGCATAATACCTAAATCCTACCATTATATAAATAAAGCAAAACATTTCAAAAGGAGTATTGTTTTATTCCAGAATTAATGAAATTATAGAACCTCAGCAGCTGGCTGACCAGATAACTGACACCTTCCGTGGATGCCATCCCCCCACCAGCCCTACTCCTATGGCATTGACTCCTCCTGCTGAACAGGGTACCGGGTGGAGGGGAGGAAGGGTGGAGACCAGTGAATATTCAGAAAACAAGGACCCTCCCTCTCTTTCCTGCTTCCAGACACAGCACTGTCCAGCATCTTGTTTTCTTCCACTTTCTTCTCTTCACCTCTCAACTCTTTGTTCTAAAACTTAATCCTTGCCCAGTGAGGTGACCCACACCTGTCATTCCGAGAGGCTGAGGCAGGAGGATCACAAGCTTAAGGCCAGGCTTGATGACTTAGCAAGACCCTGTTTCAAAATAAAACAAAAAGGGCTGGGGATATAGCTGAGTGGTAGAGCACCCTTGGGTTCAATCCCCAGTACCAAAAACAAACAAACAAGCAAACAAACAAATTTTAAAAACCTATGGTTTCCCCAGGAGCTAGGCGGAGGGGACATACCAGTGTCTGTGGTTTACATCACAATGGTGAGTTGTCTTGGTATTCATTTTAATTTGGTTGCTGGAAAAATAGAAAACAGAGAAAAGAGCTGACACAAGCATGTTGGCTGCCATTCACTGCTCAGTGAGGCTTTGAAGGTCCACCTTAGGGACAGATTTGAGAGCAGACTTCCCCCAGGAAAACTTGTGGTAGAAACAGCCCTGAAAACATGACCTGCACAGTCTGAACCTCTTATGTAGATCTGAACACTGTACAGCTCTTTTGGAACCTGCCCGAAGGCACCAGCATCCTCAGGCTTTGCCTCTAGGTTCCCTCTTTGTCTCTTCAGCTCCTTCTTTATACAACAAGAATCTTGTAATCTTCCAAGATGATGTTCCTCAGTTTATAATGCTGTCTTCCCTGAGAACTCTGGCAGGTAGAAATTTCAGTAACACTTAAAAATTTTTTTTCACATGGTAATGGCCAGGTAAGGAGAACCTAAACAACAATTTAGTGAACATTATATATATAAAGAAACAAAACAGTCATATAAAGTCACTGGAAATTGTCCTGAGGGTATACCCCAAGTGGGAAATGTGCATTCAAGAAACTCTGCAGATTCTTGGTAAGGAGAGCTGGAGTCTGATGATTTAGCCATAACTCACTGTGTGACCTCCTGTACACACTCTAACTTGGGAAAGGTTGGGCAGGGGAAATTGATGTCAGCACCTCTGCATCAAGACACAGTTGTGTTTAGTGTACAAGAATAATAGGATACTTGTAAAAGATTCAGAGGTGCTGACAATGAATATTAATTCCAACAATTAATGAACATTCTTATGGACCAGGTATTATGACAGGCTCTGGAGACTTAAAGATATATCTTGATAGTCTTGGAGAATTCAGATGACGTAGTCATTTAAAAAATTACTAATTTATAAGTCTAGTATGATATGGGTTTTTAATGGAGTATTTGAAGAAAGCATTTAAACAAAAAGGAACAATTTTTTTTTATTTACTTATTGATTCATTGAACACAAACGGAGTACAGCTATTGTTTCACTGGTTGTACACAAAGTAGAGTCACACCATCTGTGTGTTCATGCATGTACACAGGGCAATGGTATCTGTCACACATTCTGTTATTATTTTTACCCCCCACCCTGCCCCTACCCCTCCCTTCCCTCTATGCTAGCTATCCTTCCTCCATTCTTGCCACCCTTCCCCCCTGCATTATGCATCATCATTCATTTATCAGAGAGACCATTCGGCCTTTGGATTTTTGGGATTGGCTGATCTCACTTAGCATAACAGTCTCCAACATCATCCATTTACCTACAAATACCATAATTTTATTCTTCTTTATGGCTGAGTAATATTCCATTGTGTATATATACCACAGTTTCTTTATCCATTCATCTACTGAAGGGCATCTAGGTTGATTCCATAATCTAGCTATTGTGAATTGAGCAGCTATGAACATTGATGTGGCTGCATCACTGTAGCAATCTGATTTTAAGTCCTTTGGGTATAGGCCAAGGAGTGGGATAGCAGGGTCAAATGGTGGATCCATTCCAAGTTTTCTAAGGAATCTCTACACTGCTTTCCAGAGTGGCTGCACCAACTCTCACTCCCACCAGCAATGAATGAGTGTACCCTTTTCCCCACATCCTCGCCAACACCTGTTGTTGCCTGTGTTCTTAATAAAAGACATTCTAATTGGGGTGAGATGAAATCTTAAGGTGGTTTTAATTTGCATTTCTCTTATAACGAGTGATGTTGAACATTTTTTCATAAATCTGTTGATTGCTTGTAGATCTTCCTCTGTAAAGTGTCTGTTCATTTCCTTGGCCCATTTGTTGATTGGGTTATTAGTGTTCTTGGTGTAAAGATTTTTGAGTACTTGGTAGATTCTGGAGATTAGTGCTCTATCTGAAGTGTGTGTGGCAAAGATTTTCTCCCACTCTGAAGGCTCTCTCTTCACATTGCTGATTGTTTCCTTTGCTGAGAAGAAGCTTTTTAGTTTGACTCTATCCCAATCATTGATTCCAGCTTTTATTTCTTGCGCTTTGGGAGTCATGTTAAGGAAATCTGGTCCTAGGCCAACATGATGAAGATTTGGACCTATTTTCTCTTCTATTAGGTGCAGAGTCTCTGGTCTAATTTCTAGGTCCTTGATCCACTTTGAGTTGAGTTTCGTACAGGGTAAGAGATATAGGTTTAGTTTCATTTTGCTGCATGTGGATTTCCAGTTTTCCCAGCACCATTTGTTGAAGAGGCTGTCTTTTCTCCATTGCATGTTTTTGGCTCCTTTGTCAAGTATGAGATATCTGTATTTATGTGGGTTTGTCTCTGTGTCCTCTATTCTGTACCATTGATCTACCTGTCTATTTTGGTACCAATACCATGCTGTTTTTATTACTATTGCTCTGTAGTATAGTTGAAGGTCTGGTATTGTGAAACCCCCTGCTTCGCTCTTCTTGCTAAGGATTGCTTTAGCAATTCTGGGTCTCTTATTCCTCCAAATGAATTTCATGATTGCTTGCTCTATTTCTATGAGGTCCGTCATTGGGATTTTAATTGGAATTGCATTGAATTTGTATAGCATTTTTGGAAGTATGGCCATTTTGACAATATTAATTCTGCCTATCCAAGAACATGGGAGATCTTTCCATCTTCTCAGATGCTCTTTAACTTCTTTCTTTAGTGTTCTGTAGTTCTTATTGTAGAGGTCTTTCACTTCTTTTGTTAGATTGATTCCTAAGTATTTTATTTTTTTTGAGGTTAATGTGAATGGGGTAGTTTTCCTAATTTCTCTCTCAGAGGATGCATCACTTACGAATAAAAATGCATTAGAATTATGAGCATTAATTTTATATCCTGCTACTTTACTGAATTCATTTATGAGTTCCAGAAGTTTTCTGGTGGAATTCTTAGGGTCTTCTAAATAGAGAATCATGTCATCAGCAAATAGGGATAGTTTGATCTCTTCTTTTCCTATTCGTATTCCTCTAATTTCTTTGGTCTGTCTAATTGCTCTGGCTAGAGTTTCAAGAACAATGTTGAATAGTAGTGGCAAAAGAGGGCATCCCTGCCTTGTTCCAGTTCTCAGGGGGAATGCTTTCAATTTTTCTCCATTTAGAATGATGTTAGCTGTGGGCTTAGCATAGATAGCCTTTACAATGTTAAGGAATGCCCCACTATCCCTACTTTTTCTAGTGTTTTGAGCATGAATGGGTGTTGTATTTTATCAAATGCTTTCTCTGCATCTATTGAAATAATCATGTGGTTCTTGAC
>JAJEJO010000243.1:855608-900696 GCA_020662805.1 Glaucomys volans | reverse complement strand
TTTTTGTATTTGCTAAGAGTAGCTTTGTGGCATAACATATGGTCTATTTTAGAGAAGGAACCATGAGCTGCTGAGAAGAAAGTGTATTCGCTTTTTGATGGATGGAATGTTCTATATATGTCTGTTAAGTCCAAATTAGCGATTGTGTCATTGATTGTGTCTTAGCACTGCTTTGAGTCCTTGAGTCCTTTGAGTCATTGAGTCCTATAGTTTCTTTGTTCAATTTTTGCTTGGAAGATCTGTCCAACAGTGAGAGAGGAGTGTTAGAGTCTCCCAGCATTATTGTGTTTTGGTCTATTTGATTCCTGAAATTGAGAAGGATCTGATTGATGTACATGGATGCACCATTGTTTGGTGCATAAATATTTATGATTGTTATGTCTTGCTGATTTATGCTTCCTTTAAGCAGTATGAAATGTCCTTCTTTATCCCTTCTGACTAACTTTGGTTTGAAGTCTGCTTTATCTGAAATGAGAATGGAAACCCCAGCTTTTTTACTCAGTCCATGTGCATGGTATGCTTTTTCCCAACCTTTCACCTTTAGTCTGTGGGCATGTTTTTCTATGAGATGAGTCTCTTGAAGGCAGCATATTTTTGGATCTTTCTTTTTAATCCAGTCTGCCAGTCTATGTCTTTTGATTGATGAGTTTAGGCCATTTACATTCAGGGTTATTATTGAGATATGACTTGTATTTCCTGTCATTTTAGCTTTTTTAGGGTTTTTAGCTTAACTTTGTTTCTCCTTTGATGGACTCTTTCTTTAGGGTAGTTCCTCCCCATGATGACTGAGATTGTTATTTTTCGTTTCTTCCTCTTCGAATGTTTTGTTGAGAATGTTCTGTAGGGCAGGCTTTCTCTTTGTGAATTCTTTAAGCTTTTGTTTATCATGGAAGGATTTTATTTCATCATCAAATCTGAAGGTAAGTTTTGCTGGGTATAAGATTCTTGGTTGGCATCCGTTTTCTTTCAGAGCTTGAAATATGTTGTTCCAGGCCCTTCTTGCTTTTAGGGTCTGGGCTGAGAAATCTGCTGATATCCGTATTGGTTTCCCCCTGTAGGTAATCTGCTGCTTTTCTCTCGCAGCCTTTAAAATTCTATCTTTGTTTTGTATGTTAGGTATTTTCATTATAATGTGCCTTGGTGTGGATCTGTTGTAATTCTGTGCATTTGGTGAATTTGGTATCTCTGGTGCGTTTGGTATCTCTGTGCCTTCCTCAATCCCAATTAATCTTAAATTTGGTCTTTTCATGATGTCCCATATTTCTTGGAGGTTTCGTTCATGATTCCTAACCATCTTCTCTGTTTGTTCAACTTTGTTTTCAAGATTAAATATTTTGTCTTCATTGTCTGAGGTTCTGTCTTCCAAGTGATCTATTTTGTTAATTATGCTTTCTATTGAGTTTTTAACTTGGTTTATTGTTTCCTTCATTTCCTTGTTTCCTTCAAGAATTTCTGTTTGTTTTTTTTTCTCAGAATTTCTATCTCTTTATTGAAGTGATTTTTGCTTCCTGCAATTGCTCTATTAGCTGATTATTCATAGCCTGAATCTGCTCTCTCATCACATCATTCTCTTCTTGGATCATTTTAATTATGAACATTCTGAACTCCCTTTCTGTCATTCCTTCTACCATGCTGTCTTTGGGTTCTCTTGATATATCATCTAGGTTTGTTTGGGACACTTTCTTCCCATGTTTTCTCATGCTGCTCGTGTATCTTCCCCTCTAGTAGTGCGAATCCGAGGGATTGCAGTTTCCCTGTGAAAACTTAAAGTGTCCCTGCAGATTTCCAGTAACTCACCTGTTGTTTGAGAGGTGCTTGGTCAAGCAGTGACCCAAGAAAGGTGCTGTCCCACTACCTCCAGGTTGGGAATGATCAATGCTTCTAGGCAGAGGCAGCCTAGTGTTGATAGACAATTAGATACAGCAAGGTGCTAGACTCCGGGCCAGGATGTGGACCTGGGCACTAGACCAAGTTGGGGTGGTGTCACAGAACTGTGCTCAGTGATGGAGACACTGGGCTTGAGAGCCCAGGCAGGCCTGAACTCCTCGCTGGGGGTCAGGTGGTGGCAGGTGGTTGCTCTCTCCTGGGGACACTGTAAGATGGCGCCAAAGGCCCTAAGCTCCTCGCTGGAGTCAGCGACCCCAGCGGCTCCCGGCCAGACCTTTCCAGGAGCCGCAGTGCAGTGGCTCGGAAGATAGGCGCAGCTCTGAATCCCCAGGCAGCCTGAGACGGTCCCTCTCTGCCAGGAAAGCTCAGTTCCGAGGCCCCAGGCAGCCGGAGAAGGTCAGTCTCTGCCTGGGAGGTTGCTGGCTGGTGCCAGAGCCTGGCCAGTGACTCTAAAGTCGCTGCTGGGGACCCACACTCACTTGCTCGCTGGCGCAGACCCAGGTCGGTGGCTCCGAAGCAGCTGCAGGGTCCAGCACTCCCGGGTGGTAGCTGCCCGCAGCGGGGCCGAGCCCACCCCGGCAGAGTTGGTTCCGGAGCCGCGACTGGGGACCCCTTATATGTGATTTGAATATAAAATCTCATTGAGAGCCATATTCCTGCTGTTTGAATCCCGAGCAAGTAGGAATCCACAGAGCAAGTAGGAATGCAGCCTTCCTCTAGCCCACCATCTTGAATCCCCCAAAAAGGAACAATTTACCACAACGATAAAATAAAACTCCTTTACTCTATTAAAAGTCTTTTGGAACACTTTTATATCATTATATCATTTGATCATCACACCTACTTGCTGTTAGATAGTTGAGAAGCTTGAAATTCAGAAAAGTGAGGACCAAAATTTTAATATGTAAATATATTTACAATACATCAAAGGAGCAAAGCTGCATACAGAAATAAGTGCATTTCACTTAAATGTATGTATGCATGCACATACATATGTACATAAAAAATAAAATATACAGAGACTAGAGTTTGGAAGCATATTAACCAAGGGGTCAGGAATCATTTGGAATAAATAGAACTGTTGGTATGTTTTATTTCTTTTTATTTATAAGTTTTCTGATTTTTTTAAATGAACATGTATTGTTTTGAATATATTAAATTGACAAAACAATGAAATATGGACCCCTACCAGGCACCATAAGAAAAGCTAACTCAAAAAGATCATAGACCTAAATGTAAGGGATAAAAACTCTTTAAAAGACTTAGGAATCATCTTCATAAACTTGGGTTAGGCAGAAACTTCCTAGATACAATACTAAAAGTACAATTAATGAAAGACAAATTGAACTTTATCAAAATTGAAGCATTTTCATGCCAATGATAGTATTCAGGAAATGAAAAGACCTCTTACACAATGGAAGACAATATTAACAAACCATGTATCTGGTAAGGAGCTGGTGGTCCCAATGTATGAAGATCTCCTCTAATAGAGTGACAACCGAATTTAAAAATGGGCAAAATTTAGACATTTCTTCCAAGAAGCTATGCAATTAACCAATCAAACATGAATAATATTCAGTATCTTTAGTTTTTGGGGAAATACAAATTAAATCACAATGAGAAACAACTTCATATCCGTTAGAATGCTTATAATAAAAAGACAATAATACTATTGGCAAAGACATAGGAAAATTTATTTTCTCACAAATTGTTGAGTATAAAATAGCAAAGCCACTTTGGGGAACAGTTTGGCAATTATTCAAAATGTTAAGCTTCAGAGTTATCATAGAACCCAGCTGTTATAGGCCTAGGAATATACCCAAGAGAAATGAAAAGACATTTTCATACAAAAGCCTTTCCATGAATGTTCATAGCAGCATTATTCATGATGTCCATTACCCCATGAGTGGATAAATAAAATGTGGTATATCTAAGCAATAGGATATTATTTGTCAATAAAAAGGAATGAAGTATGAATACATGCTACACAATGAATGAACCTTATAAACATTATGCTAAGTGGAAGAAGACAGTTGATATGGGTTAACGGGGTGATAACTTCAGACTAGTAGAGTGTGGCTAGAGGAAGTAGGTCACCGAGAGTGTACCTTTGGGGTTTATATTTTGTCGTTGAGTGTAGCTCTCTTTCTCTGTGCTTTCTGATTGCCATGTTCTAATCTGCTTCCTTCTGTCATGATGTTCTGCCTCATCTCAGGTTCAAAGTCATCGAGTTGGTCAACCATGGACTGAACCACCAAAACCTTGAACTGAAATAAACATTTCCTCTTTTAAGTTGTTCTTGTGAGGTCTTTTGGTCACAGCAACAAAAAAGCTGACTGAAACAGGGAGGATAGGCAAATTTAGAGATAGCAATTAAACTGGTGGTTCCCAAGAGATGGGGACAGAAGAGAGAAGACAGATTGAGAGTGACTGTTAATGGGTATCAGGTTACTTTTATGGGCAAATAAGATGTTTTAAAAGTAGGTTGTGCTGATTGTTACACTGTCCTGAGAATATACTAAAAATTTTGATCTGTATATTTTAAATTAATAAATTACATGGTATGTGAATTATATCTCATTAAAGCTGTTAAACGTCTCATATCTTTAGGGTGCTTTGCCATTAGCAAAGGGAAAGTGCCTTAGACATTTCTCTAAGATAGTACAATAACCTCTGTTGCTCTTTCTTAATACTAGTTATCATTTCAACCAATTTTTGAAGAGAGAGAACTAAGAGTCATGAGAGTCAGTGACTTGCCCAAAGTCATATTTCCAGAAGTTTCCTTTTAAGACAGAAATACTAGAATTTCGGAGTTCCTCTTGCTACTGTATTATGCAACTATTCAATTCTAACATTTTCCTTATACATATCTCACTTATGCTCCTGGGCATGTACTATAATTTGGTAAAACTCAAAAGTCAATTGCTTGACATTATGTGCATGCCACAACATAAAATTGAATTCGTTTAAGATTCTGTGAGTCAGTTGAAAAGATTACATGTAAGTTGAATAAAATAATATTAGTATGATTCAACTCATGCCACAGGATGACCTAACTGTGCAATAAGGGACAAAAATGCTTTATTTAACTAATACTGTAAATCTCCTTTACTTCTGTATGCATGTTTAGTATGTTAAAAATCCCCAAATCAAAAAACATGGAAAACTGCAAAGAGAATGAAAACAGTAACATCTTTCAGTCCTTGGTCTATTGATATATAAACAGGTATTTTTAGGTATTTGTGTTAGTTTTCTGTTGTCATGACAAAATGCCCAAGAAAAACCGTTTTAAAGGAGGAAAAATTCACTTTGACTCTGTTTTCAGTTTATGAGACCATTGCTATGGGCCTGTGATGACACAGAACATCAAGGTGGAAAGGGTCTGATGGAGCAGAGTTGCTCACTTCATGGTGACTGTGTAGCAGAAAGAGAAAGACGAGAGAGAGCAGGAGAGGGTGGAAGGGACAGGGATAAGATATGGTCCTCAATGCCACAGTCCTAGAGACCCACCCCCTTCAACTAAGTCTACCTTCTACAGTTTACACCACCTCTCAATTATCCATTCAGATCTGAATCCCTCAGTGTATTAATCTACTTGTGAGATCAGAGCAGTTTGATCCAATGGCTTTCTCAGAGCCCCATCTTGGAACATGGCTGCATTGGAGACCAAGCTTTCACTACATGAACCTTTGGGGGACATTCCAGATCCAAACACAATAGTATTAAAACTCCGTACATTTCACTCAGGGCAGATCAAGAATAAACAAATAGTTTGTGGAAAAGTATCTGAGAAATGTGAAGGGTTAATGAGCTTATTAATCTGGCTAAAATTTGGGGGGAGGCCATGCCAGCCTCCTGATCTGCCACAACTCTCTTACAGAGAACACTTCATTCTGAATACTGAAACACAACTTCCTGGAATGTAAACTAAAACCATTAGTTCTCTTTGACCCTATTCCAGGATAATTTGACTAGAAATTAATAACTGTCAGCTGGAGATATTTTCTTGGCACAGAGGCAAAATAATGTTTGATTCCTCCTTCAGGTTACTCGCATTGCACATCCCAATTACATCTGAAGATTAAGTTACTGGCTGGAGTAAGGAAAAGCATTTTAATTTGCAAAACAATTATTGCTTTTTTTTTTAAGGTCATGAATTTGTTTTTCTAGATGTTTTAAAGTGCTGCCTCACTCAATTGCTGAGTAACAAGCAAAGCTAATGATACGGTTTCTATGACTTCATAATAAAGTATTCTGTGTTTCACATTTGAACCAGGTCTTTACAAAACATTTGAAATGAAATTATCCCATGACTACAATATAAAACAGTAAAGCAAACAAACAGAAAAATCAATGACACATAATGTTTACCTAGTACCGAACATACTGGCATTTTTTAAAAAACAAAAATAGATAAATCATGATTGAAAAATGTATTTACTGTTTCTCCTTTCAATTCATCTCTCTCCATCCTACCCCAGACCAAAGTAGCAATATATATAATATGTATATATATATATTTTTCTCTTTATATATATATTTTCCTGTGTCATAGCAATGACAGTCCTGAATCTCTTTTGTAGACATTATTAGAGAAGAATAATTGTGTCTTCTCCAATTTTTAATCCACTCAAACTATGATTGGTTGAGTACCTTCTTGGTGTTAGGTGCTTGCCAAATGTGTGACCTACCTGCTGGATATGCGTGGACCAAGGCTCAGAGCCAGATTTTTTTCCTAATTCACCATATACTTTTCTGCCAATCAATTTAATAAGCATTTGCCCATCTTTAGCCACCCTTACCAAACCATCATGGCAGTAGTATAGTCGGGGATCCCAGGGTACATTTAAGTCCTTTGGACTCATGGGGCAGTGCATGTTTTGCACTTCACTGAATGGTGACAGTGACAACAACAATTTCAAAGCTAAGTGTCTGCCTTTGAATGGGGAAGAAGATTGTGGTTGTGTTCATATCTCACTTCTGAATCTTCCACTCCAATCCCACTTGAGCCAGAAGGAGAAAGGTTGATGGCTGCTTTAGATTTAGGTAGAAAAAATGTTGGGGCAAGACCTAGCTAAGCTTGCATTTCTTCCCTTCTATTAGTTCTGAATGACATGAGGTAAGTTAGTCAGTATTTTTCTTCTTTTCTCAAATGTAGATAGTAAAATTTATTTGTTGGAGTTGTTATAGGAATTACATGAGACTGTATGAAGGCCTTGATGGTAGGTATTCAAGATACGTTAGTAGGCTTCATACTTTCCAGAAGTCAGTCAACAGGAACAACCAAGGAATGACTGGTTGAAAACATTTTATATTTAAGAGCTTTCTAATCTGGTAACCTGGGACTTCTGTGTAGCTACTAAAGCATACCACCTCATAGTGTTTTATAATTTACCAAGTATTTTCATATATTATATTATATTTCATATATATTATATATATTGCTACTTTTCAATTATTTTGTTTTATGCTGGTGAAATTCTTGGGTGGGGTGAGGGTCAGCACTTCAAATGTACACTGTTTAAACTCTGTTTAATGCAAATGAGGAGACTGATGCTCCGAGAGGTCACATGATTTACCCAGAGTCTCAGAATTGTCAGGAAAGCCAGGATAAAAGCCAGGTCTGTCTTCAGCCATGTCTTCATTAGGGACCTCTCCTGAGAAGGGAGCACCTGGTGCTCTAAGACTCACAACATTCAGATCCATGAGTCTTCAATTTCCATTTCTCTCATGCCTCTGTGAAATATGTGTCTTGAATAGAAATGCATGTCTTTTAATGGACAATACAGAGCCCATTCTGGTGATATTTTTGTATACCTGACAATTTTATGCTCATTGATTTGTTGTGCTACCAAAACAAATATCATTTCTATATTTTCAAGTACCATTTACATTTCCTCTAAGATTTTATACCAGTCTAGTCATCTAATGAATTAAATTTGCATTTATTTCACTTTAGAAAGGTTGAGAGAATTTTCTGTTATAAATAATTTAACTGAAAAAATTTACATAAATTGAATTCTGGCTTCATTTTAATGATATCAGCCCTGAAAAGTAAACAGCAACGTAACTCGATGTTTTTATTTTATTTTTTTATCTTTTGTCATTGAAAGGATTTTGAGGTACTGTGAATTTTTTTAAAGTTAAAATTATATTAGAGGAATTATTTAGATGAGCAATTATAGCTTTCTGATTTCATTATACAGAGCATAAATTATTTCTTTTGGAATGTCCACTAGTTTGCATTGCTGCTTTAAGAAAATAAGAAAAGGATAATGTTTACTGATAAGAAATTTTTTTTTTTAAAGAAATGGAAGTGTAGAGAAGGTATTTATATACACAGCATTGCTACTATTTGGTGCTCAGGAAATCAAGCCTAGTAATGAACTTTGATTGTTCCATTCAATTTCAGCTAGAGTCATAATGAATCAAGATACTCTATAACCTCATTAATACTAAGTAGCTCTCTTTCTAGCCTTTGGTTTCCTAAATAACTATCCATCCACATCTTGGTTAAGGACTTTCCCTACTGCCTTTAGTATTTAATGGATGGTAGCATTTCTCAACAGTTTCTTAAAAAGCCAAAGATCATTTGCTGTATTTGGAAAAATCCAATGGATGTCTGACAAGACGTGAGAGTTCCTTGCATCTGTCAGTCTCTTATTTGGTCATCAGTGTGTAGCATGTCAGTTAGATGGTTTCCATAGGAGGGAGTGAGCCTTGCTAATCTCTATAAAACCCAGAAATCACTGCTCCATCATTCCAACTTAATGGCTGATTTTTATGCTGGAAGAATAGCGCATATACATTTAAAGTAGCAAGATCTCTGCAGATTCAACAGAATGCTAAGTAAAACAGAGATGCTTTCATTGCACAAAATAATGAATCAGAAACATGAGGAACATAAAAATTTTAAAAAACATAAGCCTAAATGTCAGATTGCAGAACAACAACAACCTAACTTTTTTACTATATTTGATGGGGAAATGTTAAAACAAAATATTGGGCTTATCTTGCAGAAACTCAGAGTCAGATATACTCATTTTTTCTGCATATTATTAAGATAAAGTTTAAAATCACTTTTAAATTTTAATTGCCTTTGTCTACAACAAAGACTATGTGTATGATTATGAGCCATAGTATAGTTCAGTTCATGATCCAGCAATGGCAAAAAGTAGCCTACATCAGTAGCTCTGAATTTTACTTTCATTCGTAGGTCACTTGTTTATTTCGATACATATAAATATCTTATTGCATATCTATTCAAATTTAAACTAATGTGAACTGCAGATAATACAGGAACAGTAACACTGTGAAGTTTACTTTCTATATGATCATGAGATTTGAAGAGCAGATAAAAGAAAAATGTTATCCTCACAGGTATAAATTTGGCCAAACAAGCTTGGTTAAAATATAGCTCATAACAATATATGATTACCAGGTCTCAATGAAAAGAAATCCAACACTGGAAGTGCTTTCACTTTGATATTATTCTTCAAGCACAAAATACCAGACATAATGACCTTTCTCAGACTATAGATTTCTACAATTTCTTGCATTTTCATGAGGCTGTTTTTTTTTGAGGGGGGATCAATTTCCAAGATGAATCCCCCACTGTATTAGTTTCTTAGGACTATCATAGGGAAATATTATTAACTGTGTAGTTCAACAACAGAAATGTATTTTATCCCAGTTCTGGAGGCTAGAATTTAGATACAACGGTATTGGCAGTATTGGTTTCTTTTGAAACCTTGAAGGGACACATTATAAGCCTCTCTCCCACCTTCTAATGGCGCCAGGCAGCCTTTGTTGTTCCTTGCCTTACAGCTGCCTAACTCCTGTCTTTGCCACTGTCTTCACGCAGCCTTCCCAACTATCTCAAATATTCCTCTGCCTTTCTCTTATAAGTACACCAACCACTGGACTTCAGGTCCAGGGTGATCTCATTTTATGCCCTAGTTCCATCGATTGGTTCAAATCCAATCTAAGTTTTACCAGATAGCAGAGATGTAAGAGAATCAACAATAAAGTAAATCCTTTATAAAGTCAAAGGAATTAAATGTAGAAAATGGTCCTTTGTTTTAACATTAGTTCTTCCTAGTTTTTTTCTTATTAAAATGCAATGGTAATAGTAAGTAACTATTGTTTTTAATTTTTTTTTTAATTTTTGGTGCATTTTGGTAAACACTATGATAATGCAGGGAGGCTGCTAAACTGATTTCTCTATCAATTATTCAGAACACTTATTTGATGGTGGCCAAAACCCCTACTGTGTCCAAGAATACAGCTGCTGGAACCTGTGGACTCCTTCATGTGACATTTGTGCCCATCACTATCCCACAATAAATAATGCCCTTGTTCTCCCAAATCCCCAGTCATAGTGATTCACTTTTTTTTTTTTTTTCAACCTAACCACCAAGCAATAAAGAGTCTTCTCTACAACCACAGTGAGAGTCATTTTTAGGGAAGGATTCTCAATGGTTTAGCCTGAGTTATGAGACTTCCCACCCTGGGACCAATCACTATCCCAACTTGAGTTACACATCCATCCCTGAGGTCTGCATGACAAACCTATTGCTAGAAGGAGGAAAGAAACTTCCTGGACAAAACTGGATGTGGCTAGTCTGCTATTGAGCACTGCTTAAAGGTCATCAGATAACTGCTGTGTGTTTGAGCACTTCGGACTCATGGCTTTCAGTCTCAGGTCTTCCCTGTCAGTTTGTGGACCTTTTCTCCCTCTTGGTATTGGTTTTATGCATTCATACACTGGGGGCCTGCTGAGATAGATATTGTCTTGATATTGGACAAATACACAGTGCACTACTTTCCTTCCTATCTCCTACCCCTCTTCCCTTCATTCCCCTTTGTCTAATCCAATGGACTTCTATTGTTCCCCTCCTACCCCTCCTTGTTGTGGGTTAGCATCCACATACCAGAGAGAACAAAGCAGAGAGGATTTAGAATAGTGAGGAAGAGAACACTGCTATGCTGTAGAGTGGATGTATATCTAAAATCTGAGAGCTTATGTTTGGATAAAGACACTTCATATTCACTACACAAAGGTGTAGGACTGTTTATATACAATAAAAAGTATTCATCACAAAATGCATGGTTCAAGGAAATATAGGTGTGCACCTCAGAAAAGAATTTTGGAGCTTGAAGCACTAAACTAGGATTTTGTGCCAGTGTAAGAAAAACTTATCAAGAGCAAAACATGTTGAAAGAAGAGTTGACAATTGGAAGACAGGCTGAAAAGACTGCTTCCCAGGGAGTTTCAAGTATGGGTCAGGCTACCAAATATTATGTTTGTTGTAGAAAAGATTTAAGCAATGGTTTGAAACCAGGGGTTTGAAATAAACATACTTAACATATTTCCCAATTTAAAAAAGGAAATACGACAATTTATATTTTTTATATTTTTTTAAAAATGTATCTCTATTGATTAATTTTTTTCTGGAATCTTTAGCCAAAGTAACAAGACAAGATAATGAAATGAGATATAAAAATTGAGAAGAAGACAGAAAAATTATAATCATTTGCAGAAGATGTGGTTACTCACTTATTGGAAACAAAATTTATCTAGTTTATTTCTGAGAATGAAATGAAAGGTTGTTAAGATGATTTGGAGAGTTTTGTAAAGTAGTCATAAACTGACAATATTTTTGCAGTATGTTTATTAGAAAGAATGTATGCATGTGTGTTTGGGGAAAGGATAATGCAATCTAATAGCACTCCCAACAGAGATAGGAAATGGTTGAGAGTAAAATTTACCAAGAAATTTTCAGATGCATATGAAGAAACAGAGCAAAGAATTACTGAAAAACATGAAAGCCTAAATGTATAAAGAAATATATCAAGCTCCTTTGGACATCTTAATATTTAAAAACAAGTTAATAATTTCAAGAAAAACTCAAATAAAATTTATGTGTTTTTTTTTTTTTTAACTCAGGAGCACTTGGCCACTGAGCCATATCCCCAGTCCTATTTTGTATTATATTTAGAGACAGGGTCTCACTGAGTTGCTTAGGGCCTCACTAAGTTGCTGAGGCTGGCTTTGAACTTGCGATCCTCCTGCCTCAGCCTCCCAGGTGCTGGGATTACAGGCGTGCGCCACCGTGCCCGGCTATGTGGTCTTTTTGACCTTGTAATTCATTCTAAATTTCATCCAGTAGACTAGAGATAATGCTATAGGAAAAGGCAACTCAGGATGGGAATAGCCGTGCTCATTATTAAAATGTATTACCTAGCTATACTTAAAATAGTGTAAAAAAGGTGCAGTGCTAGAGAGACAGAGCAGTACTTGAGAGGAAAAATTCCAGAAATATACTCAAGATTATAAAAGCATTTAACATAGTAAGTGTAGCTTTTTAAATAATGAACAAAAGATGAATTATTTCATCAATGACATTGGGATGACTGATTAAATTTGAAAAAAGAAAGCAAAAAACAAGGTTTGATTACAAGAACACCATATGTTCACCTATCTACTCACTATTAATGGCTCGAAACAGCACTATCTGTTTTATTCTCTCTCACAGTGTCTGTGAGTCAGGAATTTGAGATGGGTGCAGATGGTCTGGTCTGACTCCTGTTCATGAATGCAGCAGCAGTTGAACCGTGGTGGTGATTACAGCGGGAACAGGAGGGCCTCCAAGTAGCTGGGCTCTGCACCAGCATCATTCCTGTGGAGTCTCAGGACCTCTTCATATGGTTTCTTTTCTTGGGCTAGTTAGGGCTTCCTTAGCTCAGAAGCCTCAGGGACTCAGATTTCTTAGGTGGTGGCTTAAGGTTTCAAAAGCAAGCAGGATGGAACGAAATTGCCTTTTGTAACTGAGCTATGAAGTAACACAGTATCATTTCTATCACCTTCCCTGGGTTAATAATGAAAGACAAGCCTGTCCAGATTCAAGAGTAAGAGATACAGACCCACTTTCCTAATGAAAGGATTGTCAACATCATTGTATGAAGAAGGCATGGAATAAGTTGTCTTAGTCCACTTTTCTGTTGCTATATCAGAATACCTGAAACTTGGTAATTTATAAAGAAAAGAGTTTTACTTTTGGTTCATGGTTCTGAAGGTTGGAAAGTTCAAGACTGGGCCACCACAACTGGCAAGGGCCTCATGTTGCATTATAACAGGGAAAAAACTGGAAGGACAAGCAGGCACATGTGGTAGAGAGGAAGGATCAAAGGGATTAGATGCTTTGTAACAACCCAGTCTTATAACTAACCCACTCTCAAGAGGAATACGTGAATCATTTCATGAAGGCAGGACCCCATGGTCCGACACTTATTAAAGGCCCCTCTAGCTCTCACTACCCTTGCTTTGGCAATTACGCTTCAACGTGAGTTTTGGTCAACTATGGCAGTATTCCAACCATCTTTGGAAAATGCAATCTGTCACATGTTGCTGACTAGAACTTCTTGGATTAATCTGAGAGGATATTTCCTCATCTCCCTTCCATGATAGCCAGCATCTTAGACCAATGACTTTCAAACTTTATTATGTGTCAAACACACCCAAAGATCTTCTTCAGTCACAGAGTTGTGGTTCCTACCCCAGAGTGTCTAATTCATCATGTTTAGGGATAGCAGGATAAGAATTTGCATTTCAAGTAAGTTCAAAGATCATGTTGATACTACTGGTCAGTTATAGTGTGTGTTATAGTGCCCATGTGTTAGGCAGTGTAGCAGAGTTCAAAGGTGAAAAGACTGGATTATAAGGACTCTAGCCTCATCAGTGGATCAACCTATTAGATGGAATAATAATTTGAATGGATTACTAGATAGTAACTGGTGGGATGTGACTTGGGGGAAATGGGTTACTGAGGACATGGCCTTGGGGATTATATCTCTCCCTGGCCCCTTCCTGTTTCCTTCTCTCTGCTTCCTGGCTGCCATGAGCTGACTGCTTTCCTCTGCCACACCCTTCTGCCATGATACCTGCCTCACCTTGGGCCTAGAACAGTGGAGTCAGCCAACCAGGGACTGAAACCTCTGAAACCATGAGCCAAAATAAATATTTCCTCCTCCAAGTTGTTCTTGTCAGATATTTTGGCCACAGAAACCAGAGCTGACACATGGTCTGAGGACCAGATTTTGGGAACCACCATTTTAGACATATAGCATTTGTTCTTTGCTTGCTACTATCTTTGAGGTGGGATAGTTTTGGGCCTGATAGAAAGAAATATTTCCTATGTATTAAAACCTTTTTCAGAGTTGTAGTGCACCCCCATCTGCATTCATAGTTGACCGAGGGAAATCAGTGGGCTGAAAAGAGTAGGAGGGATTTCTAGGCTTTGAGAATCCCAGTGGGCTAGCCTGCATTCCTCCCTTGTGGAATGACAAGGATTCCTTGAGTTTTTCAAGGGAAAGAATACCAGAGAAGGTAATTTTTCTTTCTGACTGCCTTAATACATTCTGCTTCTGGCGCCAATGGATAAACTTCTCTTTTCACCTTCCACCAAGGGGCTGCTGATAACCTGTGACAGTCTATTCATATAACATCACAGTGATGAACAGCTTACCCTCTTAGGGTCTTCTCTGACGAGAGTTGCTATCCTGTCCCAAAGTCCTCAACAAGTCAGTGTAGTGACCTTAGAAAAAATTAGAAGAGACAATTAAGGATCTCATCAAATTTAAATATTCTTATAATATCCTTTCACATATACTTCACAAAAATTTCACATATAATTAATCCATGTGGGAGAACCCAAGTTTAGATATAGAATCAGAAAATCAGGCAGATTGAACAACATGGTGTCCTGGGATCTGAATTTGGTGATGGCCTCATGGAGGTTCAGCATTCAAAGGACACCCGGAGATTTATTTTTCCTTTTTTTACGACGCAAGCTTAGCAACTCAGAACTTTGTAGAAACCAGAGCACTCTGATTAGATAGAGTTCACTTATTCACAGTTGACTTAAAAGCTTATGCCAAATAAGACAAGCAAAGAAGAGTATCTTTTCCCATTTTGGGAAATAAGGATAACTTTGAATATAGGACGCTCATCTTTGTCCATATTGATGCATGGTATGCATCTTGTTTAATTTTTTTAAAAGAAGATGAATGGCTTCTCACCTGAAATAATAGATCTATTAATTTAAATAGAAATCAATCTATCTGTATATCTCCATTTTTTCTTAATAGATAGTATATTCAGTTGTATGAACTGTGGAATGTGAATATCAATAAATGATCTTAATTGAATCTGAATTGTTCTTTTTCATTCCGTACCTACACCTTGGACAGATCCATTTTTTCTAGTCCCTTCGAGTTATACCAACTCAGTTTTCAAGTTCATGTCCAGCTCAAAGTACTACCTAATCTATGACTCACCTTTGACTAGGGAGAGATCCTTATGAGGGAAGAGGATGGACCCTTTCCTTTTTCTTCCCCTCTTTTTTCAGGTACTATATCATTTGGGGTGCTGAGAGCATACAAGATCAGGTGAGGGGAAATTGTCTCTTGCTTAAATCCCACTGCTGTGATCCTCCCTTGGTAGTTCACTTGCTTCTATATAAGTGGTGCTCAAAACCTGACTAGCTTGTTTGTGCTTGTTCTTCAGGGACCCAAGGGAGACCCTTTTCCCCCATGACATAGGAGACATTGTGTCTGTAAGACTCGTTCCACATTCCGTCAGTTTGGGACTCCATGGTACACTCCAAGTCTCACACTGCTAGGCCTGTCAGGCAGCCTCTTTGGCCATCTTCTGTGGTGTTTTCTCTCACCCAAGCTCCAGTATCCTTAAACTCTCACTACTTTAAATGGTAGCAATATAGTCTAGCCCATTGACCCCTCCCTCATCCCACCATTTCATTTTAATTTCTTCCCTTCATCCACTTAGGCACAGGGTGTGAATCAACTTGGAATGACTAGGATTACTTGAGCATGCTACATGAGTAGATATTCACTCAGGAAGTGAGATGCTACGCTCTGTTCCCTACAAACCCCCACCCCCACATCTATAAGAGGTCTTCAACTTGATTATATTCAATATCCTCTTTTGATAACAAATGCTTTGTATTACATCCTCCTTTTTTATTATTAAATGAAACAAAGATAATATCAAAGATCCTTAACCAAGGTGAGGAAGACATGCTATGGGAAATACACACCTGTATTCCCAGCAGCTTGGGAAGCTGAGACAGGAGGATCAGAGTTCAAAGTCAGGCTCAGCAAAAGCAAGGCACTAAGCAACTCAGTGAGACCCTGTCTCTAAATAAAATACAAAATAGGGCTGGGGACGTAGCTCAGTGGTTGAGTGTTCTTGATTTCAATCCCTGGTACTTCTCCCATGCTCCAAAAAAATTAGCAAATGAGCTATTTTTATTTGTAAGTGTGATATGAAAGTAAATTCCATCTTATACCATGGGTTGGATCGATATTTGTAAAACAGAATAAAACATATGTCCTGTTTTGAAAGGCCATCACACATCAAGGCATATACTCAGCATCTGAACGTCTTGCAGAACAAGTTGAAGTTCTGGGGTGTGAAACAGCTCCTTCTCTGGGTGGGGCCCTCTTGTGCATGACAGGATGGCAGGATGTCTAGATCCCCTGGCTCCTTCCCATTAAATGCTTACTATGCCTAGTCAACAAGAAAAACAACAGCAAGAAAACCTCTCAAAATTTCCAAAATGCACCTTAGTGTGGTCCCTCCCTTGTGAGAAAAATTTTATTTTATTGTTATTAAGCAAGACCATCTTATTGGTGCATTCCAGTGGGAACTTTTGTTGAGTTAAATTTCAGCATAGTATTACTTACTTACCTGGAAACTGAGCACTGTATTTTCTATGAATGTAATATTGAAGATACTATTCACATCACATAGTTTCTATGCAGACTGATGGGATACATTTATTTTTAACTTAATACTGGAATACTGCAACTCTGAGTCATGTATGTAATCTTGTCATTCTGTCTATGTTGGGCATATGAAAGCTTCGAGTCAAATTCTGACCTGTGTCCAGCAAATTAATAGAATGGCATAAATTGCTTTGTATGTACTCACTTCATTCTTGATTTTTTCCTTATTTTCTACTCTTTTTTCTCTTTTGCTTTTATTGCTTCATGTATGGACACAAAATGGATACCCCTAAAATGTATACATTTTAAAAATAATTTTGTTCTTGGTAGAACAGAATGACTTAATGCTTCCAGTTTAAATATTATAGATGAAACACATCACTTTTCCTGTATCAAATCCCTAGAATCAATCTCTCTCTCTTTCTCTCTCCCCCACACACACAACCCTGTGATTGCAAATAAGAACAACTCTCTGGTAGACCAGAAGCTGTGAGGATGGGAAGCTACTAACAAGTCCTGGATCTGGGCAGGTGATATCTGTCGGAGGACCTTAGGGCATGAAGCCAGGCATAATGGATGTGGGGTGGGAAGGTCAAGTTTCTTCCGTAATATCACATCATATTTATACCAGTTTTCTCTGTATCAGTGGACTATGGTGACTTCAAAATATGACTTTTGCTTAGAATTTGATTGCAAAAGCTTCAGGACACATGGTTCTCTGATGAAAGTGTGAGGAGAGATACTCTTTGGACATAGCAATAAGTTCTCCCTCCTTAGGAAAGAGTGGAGGTACTCTGTAGTGGTTTCCATTGCACTCAAGATTCCCCTGAATTTCTGTCACAAACCACTCAGACAAAAGTAGCAATCAACAAGCTAAACTTTAATGACAACAAAATGAGCTTCTAGGATACAGCTTCATACTAAGGAGTGTCTCATACCATATGTACCCTATAAGTCACCTTAAGATATTGAAGTGAGTTATAAATCTTCTTAGTAGTGTGATTCTTAGTCATATCTTTCACTAAAGCAGATATATATGTACACACATATATATAATACTTTTTAAATCATCTTTTTTTATAAAATTCATATTCAGCATTTTGTAGTTTAATATTTATTCAATTTTATTTATTAACACCAAGTCACCCAAGGCCTGTGTTGGGAGGGAATCAGTAACCCTCTGAGGTATGGGCCAGCTGGAAATAAAAGTCCAAAACAGTAATATCAAGAAATAAAGCAAAAGACATGGAACTATATTGAAAGCAGAGGCTTGACGGGTGGAAAAGACCTGATGGGTCTGATCCTAACAAAGCCTGAGAATGCTTTTTTTTATAGTGAAACAAACCAAAGGAATTTATTGTGAGGAGGGGTTCTTCAAGGAAACAAGAAGCGAGGGGCTGTGGGGAAGTTGGCCTGATTGGGGACTTACCACTTGGGCAGTAATTCTTCTTCCTCCAGGCAGCTGGGCCACAGGCTACTTGGGTACACTGGTATCTCTTTCCACCTTGGGGGAGTTGCATTTGAACTAGGGCTGTCCAAACCAATAAATTCTGCAGTATCACAGAATTCTCTTTGAGCAGGACATTTGCCAAGGCAATGAAGCAATCTCAAATTCGTGCGATTACACGGAGAGTTCTCTGAGGGGCGCACCAGCGCTTTAGAGATGGTTCAGACATGTCCACAGTTCATTTTGGGCTTCCAACAACACTGGGTACAAGTAGTTCTAGATTTACTTTGATATTAGCACAAACTCCTGATTCAGTAAGAAGTTTTTCAGAGCAATACATCTCTTCCTAGAAAATAATAGCATAATTGTATGCTGTCTTGTCAAATACTGAAATGATGCCATTGACCAACTGTCAGAAGTGTTCTCTGAACTTTCTAATGAACGTGTTGAATTACTCGGTTAGCTATAGTTAGATTCAGTGTTTTAGAAAGATTTTTTTTTTCTCTATATGAAGTTAATTAGTTCAGATAAGGAATGGATGTACTTTAGCCTCATTAACAACATACCCTTTAATCAAATGAATTGTTTGAATAATATGTATCACTATTATATATAAGAATCAATTGATCATTAAGAGGCTGATACCATCTACATTTTGCATAGCATTAATTCCTCTCTAACTGTCCTGGAAATTAGGGAAAAGCAGTGAGAAGGAAAGAAAGTTAGGAAATAGAAATAGGTAATGGGATGAAGCCTAAATTAGCTTTTAAACAGAGGTACCAAAATCATTCATTTTCCTTTTACACAAGGAAATCCTGTGGTTTCGGTGGGATGTTAAGCATTTAAAATAGTGACGTATCAACAGTGACATAAAATAGTGACATATTAATAGTGACATAGTGAAGTCAACAAGTTGTTTCTTTTCTTCTATTATCTTTTTATCTATCCATCTTCTTGGTGGTGGGAGATCAGTTACTGTATTCGTAAAGAATCCAGGAAAATAAATAGTTTCTTTTGTGGTCCTGAGATTTTAAATTTGGTTGTCTGATTGCCCATTACTTCAAGATATGCCATGAAAAAAGGGCCAGCGAAAGAAAGACTAGGGGCTGGAGCATTGAAGTTTGATCTTTCAGGGTGCAGAATTCCTCAAAGAAGGGACCAGAGGCTGACTGTTTCTTTAGATGCAGAAAACGATCCAAGAGGTGTCATAACCCCTAGATGGTGTTTCTATGGGTGCCAGGGGAGGACCATGTACTGAAGGTTGTCATTTAAGGACCACAGAGGAGTTGGACAGTGAAGATATGGACGCTACCTGCAGAGCAGGTCACCTTTGCCGTGTGGCTGAGCATCAGGAGCATCTCAACTGTGACCAGGAGCTCTACTTTATTTCTTCAGGATTTTGTAAGTTGAAGGGTCTTCCTAAAGTTCTAAGAGTAGTCAGGAACCATTCAAAATGACTGACATTGCTGACCAAGGCAGTGGAGGTCCAGAGGTAGATTAGATTTGAAATAATAATGAAAAGCAGCTTTCCTAGCACTTCCTGTATGAGGATAAACTGATTACATTAGCATGCACACCTTCTCCACTTTGCTCCTGAGAGTTTCTCAAGGAATTAGTGTTATTTCTTGCTGCTCACATGCTCATTCTCTTTAGACTCCTACATATATAAAAGTGTGGAAGTAATCTTTTTATTTTGTGGAAAACCTTTAAAATATGGCCAATTAGTTTTAACTGCAGTGTATTTGAGTTGACATATAATTATATTAACAAATATGTTGTAGTAATACAAAGAAATTACTTTTGACATGTAGAAATTCAAGTCATGGTAGACATACTATAAGGCTCATTGCTGACTTGTGGATTTGCAGAGATCAACTAGTAATTATTTGACTTACTGTCATGAAGGGTGTACTAAAATGACAAAGAGAATCATCATTTAAATTCGCTGAGGCTGGCATAATTGAACATGTCATGGAGATGGTATAAAGTATTTAAAAGTACTCTACAATGGATGACAGACAAACAATCCTCTGATTGAATTGGCATATGACTCAGAAATGACAGATTTTCCTTATGATTCTATCAGAATAATTAACTAAAAAGATGAGAATGGTATCTAAGATTAATGATAACATCAATAAGCTATTTGAACTCAGGCTCAAAATGAATACATGGAACACAGCAATTAAGCACATTTTGTTTGAATAAAGCACCCTTAGTTGCCAGGAAAATTACCCACTGCATTTATGCTTCCACTGGGAAATATTTATTGGGATTGGGGCAATCAACACATTTCAAAAACAATGGGAATAATAAAGAAGCTAAAAATACTTTAGAAAGAAAGAAGGGTTCCTGACCATTATTATCTTAACTTTGCAGTAAGATAATAGAGTATATATTAGGAAAAAAATATGATATATGCATCGGGAGAGCAGTGAAAAGCTGGTGGCAAACAGCAAGGACTTACGCAGAGCAGAGCATGCCAGACACGTGCAGTTCTTTGATCAAATTGAGAAGAGGATGAAGGGAATTCAATAGATGTAATATATCCGGACTTTACTAAATCATTTCCTTTATGCCTTATGATGGCTTACTTAATATTTTAATTAAAATTAGCTTAGCTATTTATAAAGATGCATATCCTACAATAAACTCACAAATAAAAAAGGGAGATGAGACTTAGCAGTGATATATGAGCTAGGAAGAGGGAGGCGAAAAACTCTCAAATGGGCGATGGAAGCAGAGTTGGTCTCTAAAGACAGTAAGTTAAAAGACTATGTAGGTGACACAGTGTTACAGAACAGAATGGGCTTCTCAATATTAAAATTCAGGATTCATTTTTAAGAGACCTGAAAAAAGGATATTTTTGCAATATAAGAAATTATGCAAAATTATTAGTTTGTAGATGTGCGAGCAAGACAGTCTGATCTGCTACTAGAAACTGTTCTTACTGATTGCAAAAGCTCTGATGGTATTATTCTTGGAAAACCTTGAGTATCAAAAGTCCTATCATGATAACTATTGAGTCTGTGAGATTGGAAAAAAAAAAAAAAAAAACCACAGCCCAAAGAGTTTTAAAAAAAAAAAAAAGAAATAAAAAAATAAAATTTTATTTCCTGTAGAAATTTTCATAACTGTTGCCTTAGATCCCTTCTAGGTTTTGGTCATTAATAATGATATTTGTTTTCTCATCACCATTAACTGTATGATTAGCACGGTCTTCCATACATTCTTATCAGCCTTATTACCTCTATTATGATAAAGAAAGCAGCTGTTGAAACAGTTGCTCCCATTTATTTCTTACATGAGTGTGTTGGCAACCAGACCTGATCCTGAGATAACCAATAATCTGTGTTTTGCTAAACATGTTTCCTAATTTATCAATTACATCATATCCATTTTCACAATATGGCAATTCATACTGTGAAATAAAAGCTGTATATAGAAGCAAATCATTTGGCCAGATACCCCAAATGCATGTCATTCAGGGTAAATGACTTTAATTTGAGTAGAGTACACCAGACAGTGGAATCTTAGGGTGGGGTAGTATACCAATATTTTCACAAGTGCTATAACTCCCCACTCAGAGACCTAAACTTTTCCTACAGTGGGGTCACTTGCAAAAACTTTCAGGGCGCCTTTGCAGAAAGACTGATTGGCCTTGTCAGCATGGAGAGATGCATTTCCTCCTCTCCTTACTGTAAAATTCTATATCTCCCCAAAATACTTGTAAAAGTTGGTTGTGCTTGTAAACTGCCAAAGCTTACAAACCAGAAAATATGATAGTGTAATAAACTGATATGAATTCTTCCCAGTAGCACAAAACTCTTTTTTCAGGCCAAACACACTGTTACTATGAATCATGATTCTCTTTTCATCACTTTATAGAAATTAATCAAATAGTGCCAAGAATTAAAATAAACTGAAAATGAAATGGTTAACAAATAATATTGCCGGTTTTGAAATTTGGACATTTATAAGCCCTTGGAAATCAGAACTATATTGTTCCCATAGATTTAATTCACATATTAATTCTCATACAGAGATTTATCTGATTAAGAGTTTTAACTGTCTTTTGAGAGATTATGTCTATTTGATGGCAGTAGACAAGCATGAAAATTAAAAAGGAAAACCTTAACACACACAATCAAAAATAAATTCCGAGGAAACATCTACTGTTTCCCAGTCATTGAGATGGCTACAATTTTTGAAATCAGGTTTTTATGGATTCTATTACTAATTTCTTTAATTTTTTTTCTTTTTTTTGAATTGTACAGTTACCACAATCTATCTCTTTAATCTCCAGGGTTATAAATTGCAGTAGGCAGTATTCATGCAATTTACTTGCCAGGGACGTCCCCCACTCCACCCACTTTTGGAGAAGCACAGCTTTGATGACAGTCCTGTGGTGCAGGAGGTCTGGAAACCCAGTCCATTAAATTCCCATCCAGAGTTAAGGATGGACCATAAGGATGTTCCTGCCTTAGCTGCTTCTGATAGGTGGTTTTCTTAGAGTCCAGGCAATGCAGAACATGGCATCTCCAAGAAAACCAAACTCTTATGGTCTGTAGGTGGTTATTTCTGAAAATATTGCAAAATATCTTGGACCACAAAATCTGGACAGGATATATTTAGCCAGATTTGGGCACCTCTTTAGTGAACCCACTGCTTAGGAGAGGAGATGATTGCCTCTGAAAAGACAGTGTGTTAAGCCAGGTCACGAGGGTCACAGCGAGAGGTACCTGCCCAGCCGACACAGAAAGCCTGGGCCAGAACCTTCACTGTGGTTCTCACAGGAAGGAATGGGCAAGCCAGGGTAAGCAGCTGGGTAGGCTTTGGGCTGGACAGTGTGGATGGTTTAGCAGACTGGGCTAGAGGTGGTCCCTAGTTGTTCAGTACCTGGCCCTGGGGTGTTTAGGGCCGAGGAATTCTGCCTCCAGGTGTGTAAAAGTTAGAGGACTTGCTTCTGAATATGGGCTCTGGTTTTTTTAGTTTGCATAAGAAAAATGCACTCTTGGGAGAATCGTTTGCAGTTTCTAAGATTTGATTTGTCCTGGGAAGGGTACTCACTCCTTAGACAAAGAGGTTCCAGATAAGAAAGCACCAAGGATACAGAAACTAAGAAAATACAGTAAATACAGGACTCTGGAAGCGAATCTAGGTGGAGAGAAATTTCAGAACTTAGCTCCCATATCCTTCCTGCTGTAATGCTTACATTCTAGGGAGGCTCTGATCTCAGGGCTTTTCATTTTCTCTTTCCCCTATCTCAACCACTCTTTCCAAACACTCTTTCTTTGGCTTCCTCCCTTATTTCTTTTGTGCTTTGTGTCTTTTCCTAAATGATGCTAAGTCTTTTCCCCACCACCCTCTTGAAATCACACTCCTCCCAACAGTCTTTCCTGCTTCATTTTTCCTAATAACACCACTCTTTAACTTACATATTTTATTTATTTATATTATCTCTCCACTATAACAATATTGCAAGGTCTATAAGCACAAAACATTTTATCTGTTCAATGCTGTTATTTCCTTTGTCTCAAATAGTGTGTGCACATGGTAGGTGCTTAATAAGTATTCGTTGCATGAATAAAAAAAATTAAGAAGTGATGTGCGACATTCAACCTGAAGCTGCTTCATTTTTTTCTTTAAAACTCCAGTAGCAGTCTGTTGTACACATAACCTTTGATAACGGCACTTTGGATAATGAGCCAGTTGTAGTGTCCAATTTGGGATGAAATGATGCAGAGAGAAGGTGGTAGCTGTAGGAGGAGAAACCACTGTTAGGGATCAAGAATCAGGCAAGAGCAGGCTTTCAGAGTAAATTCGAAGAGTAAGAGGTATTTGCAAGACTAGGAGGCAACTCTTTCCCAGGTCTCAAGGGGGCAGAAAGGGCTCTGGATTTCCCAATGGGAGTCACGTCATTTTACCTGAACTTTCAAAGAGAAAGTGGTTTGAGATGATGGAGGACTGAGGCACAAATGGTAACAGTGCATGATGACCTTATATAAAAGGTAGAAATATCTAAAGAAAAAAACTGTTCATAGTAATAAGCAAATCTGACTTTCTATTTCTAAGGTAAGTACACATCTTAAAAGAAAGGAAGCACACTGAGTTTGGTTAAAGAATGAAGGGACAGGGGTTCTTTCCTAGCATTATTCTGGATGCTTCCTTGGTGATGTTCTCAGTGCATTTCACTGATAAATAAGAAACATAAAATAAACCTCAGCATAAAATCTCAGTTTGTGAATCAACATTGCAGAAATACATACAACAACGCAGCAGCCTAGATAAATAAAAGCACTGTTTTGTCTCCAAGCACTTGGCAAAGTTATACTCTTCTCCTCACTTTCGAGATTCCACTTTGGGGATATTTTTCTCTAGTCAATGCTGTGCTCGCTTTGTTTTGTCATCTAATTTTTCAATCACCTCCTTTTAGCTGATAATAAAAGAAATGAATAATATCCCAAGTGTTTGCTCTGTTCTTGGTGTGCATTATCATTGATAGGAACTCCTTGTCCATAATAGTAGACCATTTCTCTGAACTGAGGATGGTTAAGATTATTTTTATTTGTGATGTGACAAGCATTCTACTATGAATGACCTATGAAAATTAGGTAAAAACACAAATTTAATGTAAAGCTTGCTGATGAGATATGTTTTAGACATATTTTAGAATAAGTGAATAAAAGAAATATTTTTTTTCTGTAAGTGATACAGAGAAAAATATTTGAATGTTGAGTAAAGCCTTGTAATTTTTATGTTCACAGTTTTGTCAAAAAGATGTGATCTTCCCAGCAGCATGATGTTATCAAAGATGTGAACCTTAAATCAACAGCTGTTACACCTCCAGCAAGTTATGAATTTTTCTTGATTTATAGCAATCACTCTCTTTATTTCTTTTCTCTGTCAAGCAGGGAAATTAAGGTTATTTTCATGTAAAAGATACACACATTATGGCTTAGTATTTCACATAATCCACATCTCTTACCTTTTAAATTAAATTGCTATTGAAATGAATATGATCTGAGGGCTCTTTTGATTAATAACAGAAATATTGTAAGTAAATAGAAAGTAGAGACAACATTATTTACATAAAATAAAAAGAAGCTAACACAGACATAATAATAGGAATCATTTTTATGATTTTCATGGTTTGTATGGTAATGATAGATCAAAATGAGATGAAAATAAAAGCCAAAGAGATTTGTGGAAGCAGAGGAGAGAAAGACTGAAATGTTATTTTTGTTGGTTTTAGGTGTTCTTAAAAAAAAAAAAAATCTACTCTTCCTTAAATAGATCAGAGAAGTTTGCCTTTTGGTGAATTTAGGTAAATAACAATAGTTTGAAGTTAAAATCTACTTCTTAACAAGCTAAGTGATCTTAGAGTTTCTAAAATTATCTAAATTAAGGATAATTGATATTTATTGTGTTTATAATGCATTATTTATTGTACTAAAATGTTTTCCATAGACCATCTAATGTCATACTGATAAATCTTTAGGATAAGAGTTTTCACAGTGTCTGTTTTATTGATGAGGATCTTTAAACCCAGTATCAGGCACAGTGATTAGATGGTAAGGCAAAAACTCAAATCCATGAACATGACTCATCAGAAGGATGCTTTCAACATACGGAAATCGTAAACGTTATGTAACACAGACTCCTGATTACGGGAAGTCCCACTGTCTGTGGAGTGTCAAGTACCCCTGGCAGAATCAACCAGTGTAGAAATCATCATGTTCTTGATAGGGGTCTTTAGCAGACACATTTATTTATCCAAAGTACATTATTACAGGTACTACTGTGTGCCAGGAAATGTTTTAAATACCTTATAAATCCTATGTGAGACAGATACCATTATCATCCTATTATATAACTGAACTGAGGCAGGGTTTAAATAACTTGAATGAGGAAACACAACTAGTAGATTATAGATATGAACTACACAATCTAAGCCTGCCTGTATCAGTCAGCAGTGGTTTTAATAAACTGCTCGCAAACTCAGTGCCTTACACCAAGCACATCACTTCCTTGTTCATAGGTCTTTAGGTTAACTGTGGTTTGGCTGTTCTAGGGTGGTTGTGCTTCCAGCTGTGGGTCAAATGGATTTCTTTACAGGCTGTCATTTAGGTTTAGCTTAGCTATGTATGTGATTTTTGAGAGGCTTACTCAGGGCATGCTTGCTAGTCAGCTTTCTGTTACTATAGCAAAATACCTGACACAATCAACTTATAAAAAGGAAAGGTTTATTTTGGGTATTTCAAATGTTTTAGTCCATGGTTGCTTGGCTCCTTCTTTTAGGGCCTGTGGCAAGGCAGTACATTGTGACAGGGTAATGTCGCAGATGGAGAGGGTAGTGAATGTTTCCTGAACAAAAATCCAAGTTATCATATTTTTAAAAATTTTTAGACTGCATTTTGATTCATTATACACAAATGGGGTACAACTTTTCATTTCTATGGTTGTACACAATGTAGATTCACACCATTCATGTAATCATACATGTACATAGGGTAATAATGTTTGTCTCAGTCCACTATCTTTCCTTCCCCCACCCTTCCTGCCCCATTTTCCTCTATACAATTCAAAGTTCCTCCATTCTTCTCTTGCCCCCACCCTTGTTATGTATCATCATCCACTTATTAGAGAAAACATTCAGCCTTTGGTTTTTTGGGGCTTGGCTTATTTCACTTAGCATGATATTCTCCAACTCCACCCATTTACCAGCAAATGCCATAATTTTATTCTTCTTTATGGCTGAGTAGTATTCCATTGTGTATATGTACCAAAGTTTCTTTATCCATTTATCAATGGAAGGGCATCCAGGTTGATTCCACAATCTAGCTGTTGTGAATTGAGCAGCTATGAACATTGATGTGGCTACTTGACTGTAGTATGCTGATTTTAAGTCCTTTGGGTTTTTTTAATCCCTGGTTACCCCTATTAAGTAAAATAAAGACCAGGTCTGAGAATATTCCAAGTAGACAAAAACAGGCAACTTAAAAACAAAACAAAAAAACCTTAACCTAGTTTGTTAGTTTCAATTAAGTGGTACTTAATTTTCTTTATAAATATTGCTGATAATCACAATGAAAACAATCATAAACAAACTTAAGCCACTTTCCAAAAATGATATAATATGACCACTTTTTTAAAAAAATTATTTGTTCTTTTTAGGTATACATGACAGTAGAATCTGTTTTGATATATTTATACAAGCATGGAATATGTCTTATTCTAATTGGGACTCAGTCTTGTGAATGTACTTGATGGTGAGATTCACTGTGATGTATTCATTTATATACTTAGAAAAGTTATGTCAGATTCATTCTACTATCTTTCCTATTCCTATCCCCCTTCCCCTCTGTCTAATCTACTGAACTTCTATTCCCCACCCCATTGTGGATTAGAATCCATATATCAGAGAAAACATTTGAAAGTCATTCTTCTTTATAGCTGAGTAATATTCCATTCTGTATATATACCACAATTTCTTTATCCATTCATCAGTTGATGAGCATTGAGGTTGTTTCCATAGCTTAGCTATTGTGAATTATGCTGCTATAAACATTGATGTGGCTGCATCACTGTAGTATGATGACTTTAACTCCTTTGGGTATATGCTGAGGAGTGGTATAACTGGGTCAAAAGGTGGTTCCATTCTTAGTTTTTCTTTCTTTCTTTTTGTGGTGCTAGGGATTGAACCCAGGGCCTTATGCATGCAAGGCAAGCACTCCACCAACTGAGCTATATCCCCAGTCCCTCCATTTCTAGTTTTTTAAGGCATCTCCATACTGCTTTCCAGAGTGGTTGCACTGATTTGCAGACCCACCAACACTGTATGAGTGTACCCTTTTCCCCATATCCTCACCAGCATTTATTGTTCCTTGTATTCTTGATAATTGCCATTCTTTTTGGAGTGAGGTGAAATCTTAGTGTAGTTCTAATTTACATTTTCCTGATTGTTAGAGAGATGATCACTTTTAACCAGTCTCTGGTCATCTGGAAATCACCACTGCAATAACCAGTCATTGTGAAGGTTGAGCAACTTCATTTTTGGTACATAAACCATTCTATAAGAACGTGCCTCTGATCTTACCACTTTTAGTTTGAGATCTCCCACATAGTGATTGGTACTTTTTGCATAGTGATAAACTTTAAAAAATTTCCTGTCTTGATCTGGTTTTATTTTTGACACCACTCACCAGATTTAGGACTGGGTAAGTATGGATTTGTTAAGGTTACTTAGTTACTGAATTAGATTAAGTCCTCACATCTTACTAGCGGTGTATTCCTCATTCCCATGGTATGGGGCAGTGTTCCTCATATTCATAAATGGACTCTACTAGATCCAAATGTACCCTGCCTCTATCTTACTCTTTGTCCTCCAAGACCTCTGCATTCAGTCAGCTGACACAAAGGAGAGTGGCAGATTGAACATCCAGCTCCTTAGGAACCAAGTCAGGAAGTGGCACTCATTGCTTCTCCATATTCTGTCGTCTCTTACTCAATCACATGGCCACTCCCAACTCTAAGAAAGGCTGGGAAAGAAGCTAAGAAAGAAGTGAGCTAAGAAACAAGCATGCATGGATTTGGGGAGAGCATTTGCCCATCTTAGCTATCTGTGGCAATGTACTTTTGAAAAACTAAAGGCATTCAAATGAGTATACAGCAAAGCATGGGTTTTGAGTTTGTGTTTTGTCTTACTTCAATGTAGTTCATCTAGGAAAACAGATATTTTTAGTCTGTTTCTAAAATGCAAATAAAAAATCCTTTGTATAAAATTATAGCTTTACGATAGTGGAACCCAGAGAGTGTTGGCTTTTAGGAAACTGAGTAGGCAGTGTGGTCATGTGCAGTAGGAAGACATCTCTATGCATTTCTATATGTATCTATCTTGCAAAAATGAATGGGGTGTTGAAAGCCCAGAGTTTTCACTCAGTGTGAAGCAATCAATATGTACAAACAGGAAACTTTGAAGTCCCAAAGTAGGGCGATTCTTTTGAGAAAAATATTGTGTGATGGCATGATTTCCTCAGAGCCATTTACAACAGATATTTCTCTTCAGTTTTATGAAAAAGAACTGCCTTTCTTCAGGGTTTCAGAAGAGTCACACCTTTCAGAATGAATGCTCACCACTTTTATAGACCATGACCAGTTAAAACTCTCCACCATTACGTAACCTCATGATTTTTTTTCTTTTTGTGCATTTAAAAATATGAAATTACTCATAAAAGACAGAAGATGAAAAATTAAATCTATTCCTCCATAGTGCCAAATCGAACCCAATTTTGTGGCAGAGCTGCAGCTATATTATGAAAACAAGTATTCAATTAAAGATGTTATTCACGATATGACACACCAATTACTAATACAATTATTTTAATGTTTGTTGCAATGAATAGAAGTTCAATTACATTACAGAAAAATTACTATAAAATACAAAATTGATATTTCTTACCTTTTCATTTTCAGGAGCTGGAAGCATCTAAATCACATCTCGAAGTTGTCAGTTTTCAATCATTATTTATGTCAGATATATTATTGAGTGATGAAAGCCAGGAACTCCTTGCTCCCTTTAAAACCTCAGAATAGTTGCTTTTGTATCTAGCATTTTGACAAGTACTTTTTGTGTCAAAAACATATTATGTCACAGCATAAATCACTCCTTCAGGCCCTGCATGCATGATTTTCTAAGAGATACAATCTTTCAGCCTCCTTTACAGTGAAGACCCCATAAAACAAAACATAATGCAAAAAAACCAAAAAAACCCCCCAAAACAACAAAATAAAATATACATACACAGCAAAAGAACAACAAAAAACCCCAAACTGAAACAAAAACCAAACACAAAACAAAAATAAACAAAAAATGTTGTGTTATGTAAAACTGAAAATATTTAGTTTAGTTTATAGCATTTTCTTCACAAAAGTTATGCAGTAAATTTAATTGGAAATGTGAATGAGCCATTTCCGTGTCAATAACATGATAATAACAATGACAATTCTAATTATGAGAACTCATGATTTAATTGGTTATTTTCATGTGAATTTCTGTATCTTGTACCTTAACAAAGGAAATCTTGTAATGTTGTCTAATGTATGTAAATTTGGTGGGTGCTTGTTTGTTAATTTGGTTTAAATGGCCCTGAGAAATATTTCCTTTATTTTTTGACTCTCTCCTGTTTTAAGTAAAATTGTTAGTTGATGGGAAAGAACTATTTCTCTAGAGTTAAAGCAGCTGGTGTCTCAATATCCATATTTTTAAGCTGAAATAGCATAGTGAGATCATTGTGGATAGAAAAGAAGGAAATAAATCCGCTTGTGAGTTATTATCATTCACTTTACATCGTGAAAAACAAATACAGCTGTCATATCCTAACATTCACCATAGATAAATTGAAAATATCTATCATTATTTAACATAGTGAAAAAAAGAGGAGAAAGAAGATCTGTGACTAAGGGATGTAAAGGATTTTGGTAATATGTCTTATTAAAGCAAAGTACCGTGGTTACTGGGTGGGAAAATTGCAAAGAGCTTATCCAAGTGTTGAATCAGACTTGATGTATAGAAAGAAAATCACACACATTTTAGGAGTGAACAATGTTGCTAATCCCTCCAACAGGTTGTGGAACTGAGTGGCTTTTCACTGAGGTATGGACCGGGACTTCTGGGTTTCCTTCTCTCAGCACCTCTCATTTCTATTGGAAACAGGACTTGGTTTCTTTTGAGGAGTATTTCTAACTCCTCTCCCATTCCTATGGGTAGGGCTGCTGCCGTTTTGTGACAGGAACTTGCATTTCTGACCATAGTGATTGCCAGTAGGTGAAGCGGGGCAGGGGTGGGGGCAGTGGGTGGAGGTATCCCCCATGCAAACTGATCCTCCCTTTCCATAGTAGATGTTACTGAAATTAGGACCAATAAGTTTGTCCTTCCCTAAGATTGTTTTCGTTTCCCTCCCTCCTTTGCTCTTCCCTTACCTCCTTCCTTTCTTCTAATCTAGTCTTTGCTTTTGGGAGAAAAAGTCCATCCTCAGTCCATCTGCATTAGGGGCAAAGGTAGCCAAAATAGAGCAAGATGCAGAGAAGACTGGAGAAAGAATCTTGTTTGTCTTTGGACTTTTGTGTCCAGGCTCTCAATCCCTTTGTGAGACCCCACAGTATCCATCCAATAAACATTCCTCCTATACTTTTATTTATTTCTTTTTTTTAAATTATTTTTTATTTGTACAGGGTGAAATAATTTTGATTCATTGCACACAAATGGGGTACAACTTTTCATTTCTATGGCTGTGCATGATGTAGATTCATATCATTCATGTAATCATACATGTACACAGGGTCTGATGTACATGCACATGATGTCTGTCTCATTCTACCATTTTTCATACCCACCCTCTCATTTCCCTCTAAGTAATCTAAAGTTCCTCCATTCTTCTCTTACCCTCCCTACCCCCATTATATATCATCATCCACTTATCAGGGACAATCACTTTCAACCAAATGAGTCATGGCATATCTGTAAATTCAATATAATAATGTGTGTTTATGAAAATGTTTATTTGATTCAGAAAAATATTTAAATTAAATCTCCAAAATCTTTTAAGGCTAGATTGATACATTTTAATTAGATAATAAGGCACTTTTAGATTATGTGGTTTCAAAGAGTGTTTTATAGCATATTTACTTATCCTCAAAGTCCCCAAAGACAAACTTTAACTTTATTTCATTTCAAGTTGTAGGCACTCACTCATGCGTGCATCTCAAGGAGGGTTTGCTGCTGCATGCTAGGTACTGTTCTAGATGCTGGGAATACAGCATGGGAAACAAGACAGCAAGGAGGCCAGCCTTTGCGGAGAAAACCACAGTATTTAATAAGGTAATAGGTATGTCAGGAGGTGAAAAGAACACAAAATGGAGAAAGGTCAAGGCACTGGGCTGGAGGTTACCACTTCCATCAGGTGCTCAGAGCGTCCTCAGTGAGTAGGTGAGACATGAGTAGGTCAACGATGGGATGCAACCTAGATGGTGCCTGTGATTTTGGAACAGCAGGCACATGTGGGGACTCTCTCAGCCAAAGCAGGAGGTATGGAGCACCAGGCTCCGAGGGTCCTGGAGTGAAATTCCAGGTAGAGGGCAGAGTTGGTGCAGATACTTTGCAGCAGAACTGGGCCTGGTTGGTGCAAGGTGCACCAAGGCCACTGTGGTTAGAGCCACTTGAGCAAGGGAGAGAGCACAGCAGGGCGAGAAGGAGGCCAGGCATTTCTTTACAACCTGAAGGCCCTGGTAAATTGTTTGACCTTTCCTCCCAATGAAAGAGGATGATTAGAGGAGTGAGACGACTTGATGTGTACTTTTACCTAATGGTGGAGCGTAGGTGGCCTAGAAATGAAGGAGGGATTTCCCGTAGAGCTGGTTATAGAAAGCCAGGTGGGAAAAGATGGTGAGTGTTGCTGGGTGTGGGCAGGAGAAGCAGCAGGCATGGTGAGAAGTGGTCAAATCCTTGGTGTATTTTAAAGGTAAAACCCACCATCTTTGCAGATGAATTTTAGTGTGGAATGTGAGAAAGAGAAAGGAGTCACTACTGACCCCAAGATGTTTGGTCTGAACAACAGAAGGATGAAGTTGCTCTCTCCTGCTATATTAAAGATACCACATGGAGCAGGTTTTAGGGGAGGAGCTCAGCTAACTATGGGATGTGTTAAGATGTGTGAAAGACATGAGAAATCCATAGAGTTACCCAAATAATTTCTCCAAATAAAATCACGGTACTGTCATCAGAAAGAAAAAGGAAGTATTGCAGAGGGCAAGTTGGAGGACACAGCAACCATTACTACTAACTGTCTAGAAAAGGAAAGGAGGTTTGTCTGTCAGGACTTATTTTTAGTGAGCCTAAGCTGGGATCCTAATGGTGCTTCTTTTCCAAGTTCTTCAAATCTGTTCTTCCAATAATTAGGCATAGAATTGTGCTATAGTTTTCAGCATCTAACATATCTTTTTTGAAGATTGGAACTACTTCTGCATGTCTTATGTTCTCCAAAAGTTTTTGCAGTGCTCTGGGGGTGTATTTAATTGTAACTCTTTTTATGGAAGTCTGTGTGTTCTGTTAAAACCATTTCATTTAGAGCTTGTTTCTTAAAGTTGCTTTCACCATTTTTTTTTGTCATTTCAAAGTGACTTGTTTGTTCTATTTCATTTTAAAGATAATGTGTGCAAATTTCAGAATATTTAGGAGACACACATATACAGCAAGATTAAAATCCTACACCAAAAATGTGACTGCTTATGTTTTAGGATATGTTTTGTTCTTATTACATGTATTTGTGTATTATGTGTATCCTATTTTTAAATTAAATAGAATTATATTGAATATTCTGTTTTTGCAACTCACCATTTCACTCATATAAAGTCATCTTGACAGATAAAATGGAGGAATAATAGCAATTAGATAGTTTCATGTTCTCTCTGTCATCTGTTAACCTTACACCATCTGCCCTTAGCAGAGGGCTCATTGCTTCCTTATTTCTGTTTTAGAAAATTAAAAAAATAAAAATAAAAATAATTTATTTGGGCATTATTTTTGACATATCTTAATTCAATCTAAAAATTTAGCCAATGCCATGATTTCTAGTAGATCTAAGCCCCTTTATAATTTATTGCATATATAAAATGATCACTGCTATTGTGTTCTTCCTAGAAAGGACTCTATTTGGTTTAATTATTCCCATCTTCTCTCTGTACTCCATCCCCCATACATATACCCATGTGCCTAATTGATTCTACTTGTGTGTTTTTTTCATATTTGTATAGAATAGAATTTTTTTGATATGCAGTACCACAAATTTTAGCATATTGTGTAGATTCATGTTACATGATATTTTAGTCAGCTTTTTTACCACTGTGACAAAAAGACCTGACAAGAACAATAGAGAGGGAGAAGTTTATTTGGTGTTCTTGGTTTCAGAGGTCTCAGTCCATAGATGGCCAGTTCCATTGCTCGGGCCTGAGATGAGGCAAAATATCATGGCAGAAGGGTGTGGAGGAGGAAAGCAGCTCAGGACATGACAACCAGGAAGTAGAGAGAGAAAAAGCTCCAGGGACAAAATAAAAAATCCCAGTGACCCACCTTCTCCAGTCACACCCTACCTGCCTACATTTATCAGTCAGTTAATCCATTAAGGATTAATGCACTGATTATGTCAAGACACTCATAATCCAATAATTTCACCTCTAAACATTTTTGCATTGTCTCACACATTATTTTTTTTGGACCTTATATTTATATTTAAAGCATTATTTTTTTGGACCTTATATTTATATTTAAAGCATAACACCCTTTTGCAATGAGAATGCAGAACAATTCCATCATTCCAAAAAACTTCATTGTCCTATCACTTTGTAATCACACTTTCCCCCCTTCTTCTAAACCCCTGGCAAGCACTGATCTAGTCTGTTACTACCATTTCTTCTGTTTGAGGATGTCATTTAAATGGACTCACACAGTTTGCAACCTTTGAGGCAGGCTTCTTTTACCAAGCATCATACCTTTCAAATGCATCCAAGTTGTATGTAGGTATCGGTACTTAGCTGCTGCTGAGTAGACTTCATTGTAATGGGTACCATTGTTTATTAATTATTTATTTACTTGGTGAAGGATATCTGGGTTGTTTCTAATATGGGGGGTGGGGTTCATGAAAAGACCTGAAATAAACAGTCTGCAAGATTTTGTTCCCTAGGACAAATTCTTGGGAGTATGGTTGATGGTCATATAATAAGTTTGTATTTAACTTTAAGAAAACTGCCAAGCTTCTAGAGTAGCTGAAACACTTTGTATTGAAATCAACAACTTATAGGACAAATTGATGCTCTACATTTTCACCTGTTAAGGTATTGTCAGTGTTTTATTTTTTAAGCCATTCTATTAGGCAGATACAGGTATTATGATTTAATTTGCATTTCCCCAATTGCTGATGATTTTGAACATATTTCATGTCCTTATTTGTTTTACATCTTTGGTGAAGTGTCTTTTCAAACAAATCTTCTGCCCATTTTTAAATTATTTTACTGTTGAATTATTGACAGTTCTTTATATGTTGTGGATACAAGTTGTTTGTTAGATGTAGAATTTAAAAATACCTTCTCTCATTCTATAGCTTGTCTGTTCATTACTTAACAGCATCTATCTAGAGGAAATTTTAAAAATTAATTTCATAAAGCAAATTAAAATATTTGATAAAGTATTATTTTTAATTTTTTCCTTTTATGGATTCTACCTGTAGTGCCATATCTAAGATCTCTTTGCCTAATCTCAGATCATGTAGAATTTCTTTCAATTCAGTTATGAAATTGCTTTCTTGAACTCCTTCCTCTCCACTATTTCCCCAATATTTTATGGTTTCCTATGGCCTTGAGCTGGAGCCTGACTTACCGTGTTCTGCCACACCTTTCCAGGGCCACAACACAGAGAAAATAGTCAGTAGGGATTCTTGCCACCTTCCTGGGACCACACTTTCCTCTGATCAGAGAGGAAAGTCACTTTCCTGAGGTTTTAGGTGCCTTTGAGCTCCTGCTGCTGTGACTGGTATTGCCAGGAGACTTTCCTGCTCCTTGACCTTGAGCCACCATGGGGCTTTTCCTCTTGAGAACTCCCAGGCACGCCAATGTTTGCATCTTGTTCTTGGGCTCTCTTGAGACTGGCTGTGGGAAACTGGAGGAAAACAAAATAGTAAACCCACTGCTGGCTCAGTGTTGATCTGAACCCGATCTTTCCAAATCTGCCAACTGCTGGTCATTTTTAAGAGGCTTCAAGTAAATACTTGCATTTTGTCCCAGTTTTATTACTGCACTCAGTTGGAAGAGACAGGTTGGTTGGGAAATGCCTCCTTCAGTCTTATTCACAATTGGAATGCCCAGTAACCATCTCAGGCCAGTGATTGGCTAAGCAATGCATTTAGCTCAACTCTGGAATCCTGTAGGGGGCAGTCTCAGGGAAGTTATCTTACGCTAAGACATGCAAGAAGTCATGTTCTCTTCCTTCTTCTTCTGAATACTGCTGTATCAGAATGTGACATCTGGGATTACTGATGCCCAGATGCCAGCCTTGGGATAAAGGTAACACACACATGGAAAAATAGAAAAAATGAAAGAAAGCTGGCCTCTGATGATGCTATTGAGTCTGCCCTATTTAGTCCTCCCTCCAATGCATGATACTCACTTTCTTTCCACTTTAAGCTCGTTTGAGGTGAGATTTGGGGTTCAAGGATTTTTATTTGCTGTATCTTCAAGTATAGTACTTCAAGTACTCTTCTTTCTTTATGTTTCATTTTTTAAAAATACAGAGTTCCCTATATTGCTATCTGTTTTCTTTATACCTGGCTAGCCAAGAAAATATCCACCAGAAGACAGAACGGCTATTATGAATTGAACCATGCTATAAAATGCAATATATATACCAAGTTTTGAAGACTTAGTTAAAAAAGGTAAAATATTTTATTAATAATTTTCATATTTATTACATTGAAATGACAATATTTTATAAATATTTGTTGATAATTACTATTAAAATATTCTTTTAATTTTCAAAAATGTGGTTACAAGAAAATTTCACATGACATGTGTAACTCTTATTGTATTTCTATTGAATAGCACTGGTTTCTATAATTCCCCTTTTTCATAGTCATTTGAATATTTTCACTTACATCATTAAATATAAGACCTTCTCAACCACCTTGATCTCTCTCTAGTGTCAAGTTTTCATCACTCACTTTTTCCTTTGAAATTATTGAATTCTCTTTTCTAAGTGTTGAATTGCTATCAAACATGACAGACTTTAAACCTGGAATTATAGCAAAAACAAACAAAAACCTCGTAGCCCCCATCTTCAGAGAATCTGATTAACTAGGTCATAAGTAGAGCCCAGCTTCTGTGATTTTGCAGGCATTCCCTGACCAGGTGTGTAGGGCGTGTATGATACAGTTCTACCTCACCTTTTCTCAGCTATCGCTGTTCATTTGGAATGCATTATAGTTTTTCATCAACTCACTTCATTTCCATAGCTGCAGTGTTCAGTAGGAGGCTCTATTTATCACCTCATGTAATTAGATTTGTTATTATCCATTGCTTGCACATTGGGATATAGATATTTGAGACTATGATGTTACTGATCCCCTTCCTAGTGACTTTCTCATGTGACCTATTGGACCTTTGCCATCATTTTATATCATCCTGACATATTCCATAACGGTGCTCTTCAAACTTAGGACACATATAACCCTGGAGGTAAATGAGTTTTTTCAAAAGACACTATATTAGAGTGAGGTAATTTGATAGGAATGCTTTGGAGATTCTATTGTAAGGCGTGCCTTTTACAACACTGTTTGTAAGTGCAGCTCCTTATGGTGGCCTAATATGTCTTTTCTTTTGGCTGTTAATTTCCACTGGCCTGCTATAGATAAAAATAATAACCATTCATTACTATGTGAGTTAATTGGAAAAAAAGAGCACTATTATCTCATCATTCATTAGAAAAGAATTCCCCATAAAATTTTACTTTTATGGTTTTCCAACGATAATACCTTTAAATATATTTATGTTGTGGTTGATTAGTGATTATAATGATAATTCAATCCATGAGGAGTATTGCCATGCTTGATGACTCCATAATGTTTTTAAAAAATTAAATTTATATACATATTTAATTGAATAAAATATGATATGTTGATCAATAAAAGACAAGTTTAACAGTTTATTGCACTAAGATCAAATTCTTTGGGGACCAAAGAATGAAAATGTGAGTTCAGAGAGAAAAAAGAATCATTTAATCTCTGCCAAAAAAGAGCTTATTCATATATTCTTCAAATTACTATGGCACTTAGACTCATTTGATTCATATTAAACATGTTAGAACAATTCTATTTTTAAATGCCATTATTTAAAATATATAAAAAATGATATCATTTGCCACTATTTATACTTGTATTAAAAATTTTAGATATTAGCCCAAGAATGTGAAAGTGATATCAATAATTTAAAAATTGAGGTGAACAGAAAATTATTTGCTTTAGAGTAAAAATTATCAAATTTTATCTGATTTTTTTTTCTCCAGTTCATTTTAGTCAAATTAAATTTCTATTAAATAAGTCAGATTCTGTGTGGGTCAATAACATAGTGATTGTCAGACATGAATACATTCCTAAGCTATCATATTCATGGTTTAGAAATCCAAATTCCATTCTTTGATTAGTCTCTCTCTCTCTCTCTCTCTCTCTCTCTCTCTCTCCCCTGTCTCTCTCTCTGTCCCTGTTCCTTATCTATTCTATCTACTTCCTATACACTACTTTTTCTTCCCTAATACCAACCTCCACCTTCCCAGGGAAAAAAATAATGAAATTATTGAGGCTCAAAATCCTTCAGTCTTTTCTCCAAGGTCTCATACTTCCTCTGCAAGTTTCTCAAGTCTTATCTGTAGGAATATTCTCTTCAGTGATTATTACCAGCTGCAGCAGGTTATTGATCTCTTTTCAAAATGTTCACTTTTAGTCTAATGGGTGTGTTCATGCATCTATGTACAAAGAAATGTGAAATTTTTCAAATGTACAAAATTTCAAAATGAGTATAGAAAGAGCAGTAGAGTATGTACATATATGTACATATGTATAGATGAATATATATGCAGTATCTTTTTCCCACATTACATTCCCTTAACCAGAAAATTATTCAAAAATTTTTCTCTATATACTCAAATTCATACATATATACATCTGTCTAATCGATATACTTTTATGCGACTGGGAGCATAGTGTATATATTGTTTTGCTCCTTCTCATTATTTTTTACTGTAGCAAAGCATAAAGTACTGCATCATTTTAAACTAGGCCCAAATTGATGATCATGTAGAAGGTTTTGAATGAGTAATCTCTTGGTCACACACATGCTGTGAAGAATAGTCTTGTGAATCTGTCCTTTTGCTCATGTGGGATTTTTTTCTTAAGGATAGATTCCTATAAGTGGAATTACTTGGCCAATGACTACATATTTTCATCTTTAATTGAGATTGCCCTCCAAAAAATGGTGCCATTTTATATTTATATAACAATGGAAAAATATATTTCCTTACACTTTCACAAAAGATGCATGCAATCAACTGTTAAAATGTTTGTCAATCAGACAAAGGATAATATCTTGTGGATATGTTAATTTGCAATCTCTGACTTCAGGTCAGAGAAGTGACATGAACTGATTTGAGTTTCTATAATGCTGAGTTACATTTTTCTTTCCTTTAGGTCTCATTTATCTGCTCCATATTATTTGGATATGCTTTTGATTCCCCTCTGACTCCTAAATGTCATGTTTTTTTTGGTTTTCTTTTTGGATGATTTCTTCTTTTGTATTTTCATCTTCACCTTTCTTGATAAACTGTATGGAGAGGTCTTCCTCAGGCTGCTTGCCTCCACCTCAAGCAGCTGATTCGTTTAAAACAAATAGTTGGATATTGCTTCTGGCAAGAACACAAGCTGGAGTCACTCCCTGAGGGGTTGAGGAATAATCACCTCATCTTCCATTCCTCTTGCTTTTAGTTAGTTTCTAGCACTTTGTTACCAAGTGTTGGAAAAAGTATTTTCTTCCTTATATTAAGTTGTGCTTTTGAAACTTTTCCTCCACATTGCTAAGCAGAGAGAAGTGAACTTGTAAATAATGGTTTGTTTTTCTTATTCCAAACCTGTGAGTAAAATTAAAGGCACAGGAGTATTTGTTGTCTTTTGTTAGCTATCTTACCTTCTGACTTAGAAAATTCTGGTTAACAAGTTCTGTATTAAGTTAGACAAAAATCGAAACAGTGGTTAATTCAGTGTGGGATGTGTGTGTGTGTGTGTGTGTGTGTATTTGTGTATACATATATAAATAAAACATCAAAATTCCATTTAGCAATTATATGGGAATTTAGGGGTCAAGTTTTGACTTCCATATCAGAGACCCCTTAAAAGGTCTCAGGGACTTCTAATGGTCCAGAATCACTAATCTAGCACAATGTCTCTTCATCTCTCTGAACATGAGAATCACTGGATACCCTGAGACTCAGCCCCACATATTTGGATTCAGTTAGTTTTCAGTAGGCCTGGGTACTGATACTTTATAAAAACTCCCAAGGTTACTTTAATATGCTGCCAGAGTTCAAAATCACTGCTGTAGAATATAGCACAGTGTTTTTCATTAACACTCAGAATATATTTTTGGGATTGTAAGCAAGTACAAATACATTTAAAATACAATAAAATTAGATACCACAATACCAGTCCACATCGTGTAAATTTGGGTTATTTCATGTGAAAATTGAGCCAGACCAATTTGAGGAACCTCTTTTAGATACCATAATAGTGCTATGGAATTTCATTTCATCAGATATAAGCCATTAGTATTATCTAATTATCTATCATCCATTATCTATTTACCTATTATTTATGTGTCTATGATATGTAAGTGTGTGTATATATTGAACTAATAGAATCAAATATTTAAATCAAAGAGTATGATGCTTATTTATATTTACTTTCACATACTTACATAAAATAGAATCTACCTAAGTCATTATGAAATGTCCCCATACATCTCCTGAAGCTAATTAATTTCAAAGAATAAGTCACTGCAAATGTAATGAAACATCAGTGGAGAGGAAAGAGAACAACAGCAGGTGGTTCAGAATTTATTCGATAGTTTTTCCCAACTCCTCTGTATGGGACATGGGTGGAATTGTATTGGGCTCTTCTTTTGTCATTTCTTCCTTAGAAGATCTATTGATCTGTGAGCATTCCAAGAGTAGGAGAGAACCAGGAATGAAGTTCTTGATAAAAACATGTTTTAGGTGGAAATTCTTGGAATTAATGCTTTTGCCTTCGTACATGTGACACATGGGCATTTTGCTAAAAGAACCAAGCAGTCTGTGTATTTGGAATCCTCATCAATGAATCTGAATCTACTTATTTGTTACATTATTGATAATCCTTCAGGATTTAAAAAACAGAATTTCTAATAAACTCAATTTAAGTAAATTTAATATTAATGGATACAGATGGAGTTGAGTTCTGCATTTTATTGTTACTTTAAATCAAAAAATATTTAGAATGTATGATAGACCTGAAGACAAAATATAGTATAACACCTACTGACAAAAACAGGAGAAAATACTCATGATCTTGGGTAGGCATAAATTTCATAGAGAAGACAAAACAAACTAATCATAATGTTTTTAAAAATGTTAACTTGGATCTTATTAAAATTAAAATTTATGATCTTCAAATGCATTCTTTAGTGTACAAACAAAAAAAGCAAGCCATGATTTGGATGTAATATTTGCAAATGTGTATCTAATCTGATAAAGAACTTTATTCCAGAGTATGAAAACTCAATAATAAGAAGATTAACAACTCAAAAAATGAGCTTAAGATTTGATAAAACCCTTCACAAAAATGAGATATATGAGGACTAATAAGTACACAAGAGATTTGCAACACCATTAATCATCTGGGAAATCCAACTTAGTACCACATGATAGACTACTTCACACCTACTGAATGGCTAAAATTAAAAAGAATAAGCAAATGTTAGAAGAATTCACCCAGAACTCTCATATGTTACTGATGGGAATGTAAAATAGCCTGGTAGCTATAAAGTTAAGTAAATATACACCTATCATTGAATTCTGCTATTCCAATCCCAGGTATTTACCCAAGAGTAATGAAAGCATATGACTCCATAAAAAGACATGCACATGAATATTCATGGCAGTTTTGTTTGCAGTAGTTCAAAACTACAATGACCCAAATGTCCATGAACAACTGAGTGAATAAACAAAATGGAATATTACTTACAGTACATATAACAAAATAGAATACTACTCAGCAAAAAAAGGACTAATGCACACAACTGAAGAAATAAATATTAAAAAACCTCATTACATTAAGTTAAAGAAGTCAGACACAAATGAGCATACCCTTTTGCTTCCATTTAAGTAAAATTCTAGAACAGGCAAAATTAGTCTATGGTGATGAAAAGCAAAATAATGGTTGCCTGGGCCTGGGATCTGGAGAAAGTAGCCAAAGGAACTTCTTGGGGGTGACAGAAATATTCTATAACTTGATTATGATGATGGTCTCACAGGGATGAATTCATTTGCCAGTATGCATTGCACTTACACTTAAAATTAGTGCTTTTTATTGCATAAATATGCTTTGATATAAGATGAACCCATTAGTATAGGTGATAATTGTAGAAGTTTAGAGATGATAGAGTTCATTTAAGGCTGGAGGTTTAGAACACAGAAATGTCAGTTCTGGCTGAATGCTATGAAAAGCAGCTGAAGACAGGAAGATCTCAGTGACTTGGGTGCCAGATAATCCAGCTTTGAGGATACTTCCCCTCATCTATTAACCACTGAGCCACATCTGCAGCCCCCCTTTTGTATTTTATTTAGAGACAGGGTCTTGCTGAGTTGCTTAAAGCCTTGATAAGTTACTGAGGCTGGCTTTGAAGTCATGATCTTCCTGCCTCAGGCTTCTAAACTTCCAGTATTACAGCCGTTTGCCACCACACCAGGCTTTGTTCTAACAAAACAAAAAACCAAAAACCCAAATCTACAAAACTGTTTTCTAGTGTAGTTGTACCTCTTTTCATTCCCATTAGCAGTGCATGAATAATTCAACTTCTCTATATTCTCATTGACATTTGGTATGGTCACTTTTTTTTCATTCTGATAGGAATGTAGTGATAATAACTTATTGTTTAATTCTCATTTCCCTCCTGGGTAATGAAGTTGAAAATCTTTCAGTGTGCCTATTTGCCATCTGTATAACCTCATCAGTGACAATTCTGTTCATGTTAATTTTCTAACAGGATTATTATTTTTTACTATTAAAAATTAAGAATTCTTCATTTATTTAGATACTAGTCCTTTATGAGATATGTAGCTCATAGATATTTTTGGTGTAGTTTTTTTTTAATCTTAAGATATTTTGCAGAACAAAGTTTTTAATCTTGATGAGGTCCAACTTACCAACTTTTCTTTCATAAATTATGCTTTTGATATTAAGTGCAAGAATTCTTTGCTTAGTCCTAAATCCTGAAGATTTTTTTCTATTTTTCTAAAGAATTGTTTTATATTTTACATTTGAGTCAATTATCCACTTTTAATTAATTTTTGTATAAGATGAGAGATCAAGGTTGATGTTCACTACCTTTTTGTTTATGGGTAGCCACTTCATCATCATTTGCTGAAAACGCTATCCTTCCTCCACTGAATTACATTTGCACTTTTATCAAAAATCAATTGGAAAAAATCATTTGGAAATATTTGTGTGGGTCTATTTTTAGGTTTTATCTTCTGTTACCTTGATATCTGCATATATTCCTCTGCCAAAATCATGCAGTCTTGATTGATACGGCTGTAAAGAAAACACTTATATCAGAGTGATTCCTCCCATTTCATATTTCTTTTTATATTATTTTAGCTATTTTAGGGTTTACATTTTTCATATAGATTTTTGAATAAGCTTGCCAATTTCTACAAAGAAACCTTACTTGGACTTTGATAGAAATTTCATTAAGCCTACAGATCAATTTGGGGAGCATTCTAATCCTTGCAAATGGTATGCATATGAATTTAGGTCATCAATGGCCTCTTTCATCAGTATTTGCAATTTTCAGCACAGATAATATAAATGTTTTTGTTAAATGTATATTTAAACATTTCATTTTCTTTGAATTGATTGTAAATTGTGTTTTAATTTGGTTTTCATTTCTGTTAATATATAGAAATTACAAAGAGTTTTGTTTTGATCATGTATCTGTGACATTGCTGAAATCACTTTTTAGATTCTAGGAGTTTTAGAATTCATGAGATATTCCAGACAATCATGTAATTTGAAAATAGGGACAGTTTTATTTCTTCCTTTTGAAACTATATGTCTTTTACTTCTTTTTCTTGCCTTATTGCAGTGGTTAGAACTTCTAGTACTATGTTGAATAGGAGTAGTGAGAATTCAATCCTTGCCTTGTTCCCTATAGTAGGGGGGCATTCTTTCTGCTGCCATGAAGAATTATATCTATAGTTTTTTTTTAAAAGTGGATTTTATTTTTTAGATCAGTTTTTGGCTTACAGAAAAAATGAGTGGAAAGTACAGAAATTTCCCATATATGCACGGCCTCCCCCATGATCAACACTTCCCCTGCCCTCAGAGTGGTATATTCATGAAAATAATACAGGATTTTAAAAAGATTTTCTTTATAGTTCCTATTTATTCCTAACTTTCTGAGAGTTTTAATTATGAATGAATACTGGATTTCGTTGAATGCTTTTTCTACATTAATTGATACAATCATCTTCTTAAGCCTGCCAATTCTTCCTCTTCATTCCATAAATTGGGGGCTTATGATGACGAGGTTTTCTATGAAAAATGGAGTCTTGGTAGAAATCCAGGTGTTATGGAGTACTGGAAGAAAATAAGGTTCAAAGGAATAGATTCACAATAGTCGAGGAATTCTTTACTGTATATTAAAGTTGAGTTTCAGTGGAATTAAATATGAATTCTAGTAAATAATAGTATGGAAAAAGATACATGTACATTTCAGTTCTGGAGAAAATGAGGATCTATTGCCTATTAAGATACAAAAACCTCTCGCTGGGCATGGTGGCACATGCCTGTAATCCAAGCGACTTGGGAGACTGAGGCAGGAGGATCGCGAGTTCAAAGCCAGCCTCAGCAACTTAGCGAGGCCCTAAGCAACTCAGTGAGACCCTGTCTCTAAATAAAATACAAAATAGGGCTGGGGATGTGGCTCAGTGTCCGAGTGGCCCTGAGTTCAATCCCTGGTTCTAAAAAAAAAAAAAAACAAAAAAAACAAAAAAAACAAAAAAAAAACCCAAAAAACAAAACCCACTACTTTCTGACCTAATTT
>JAJEJO010000243.1:615350-855508 GCA_020662805.1 Glaucomys volans | reverse complement strand
ATTTTTAGTCCTATCCAGTTTTGATTCCATGTCTATATTTACAGTTGCTCCCTTGTTAACATCTTTTATCTCACTCACTCTACTCTCCTCTGTTGTGGTTATCTAAATCTGATTGAATCCAACTGTCAATTACTCTAGGCCTGCTCCCACATTGCAGAGGCTGGTTTCAGATAAATTTTAAATTTGTGACCACTAATACTGTATGGGTACCTAGACCCAATAACCTTAAAGCCTTGAATTTTCATTTCCTATTTGCTCATCTTCTTAGATAACTGTATCATATCTTTTCCTTTTCTCCTCAAACCTTTAACACCTTCTCCTCCATCTTCACTCAGCTTATGATCTTGCTTCCTTTTTCATTGAGAAAATGGAACACTTGGAAGAGAATGTTAACAAACACCCACTACCACAAGTACACATTTAACCATATTCCTACTGGTTCCTACAGATGAATTGTCTATCCTCAAAACAAAACCCACCCCTTCACTTCTAGCACCAATCCCTTCACTCCCATTCTAGGCTGCAGTGTTACCAATGCCTAAGTCTGTGACACAGGACATACTCACATGCAACAAGTTATAGATAGAGTTCATTGATTACAGACAGGCAGCATGGAAAATAAAGAAGCCTAGGATTTGTTTGATTTGGTTCCACCAGGCTCAAAAAGCTTTCCAGGGCTGAGACATCTCAACTACATGTGACCCACTTGTACTGCAGCTAAAGGTACCTGAGAAGAGGCCTGCCCTAGGTTGCAAACCCAAGGGACAACATGACTAAATGTGTGATGCTTGGAAGGACATCTTGCTTCCAGAAGAGACAAGAATGAAGTCCAGACTCTTTCCCTGGAGGTCCCTCCCTAATTCAGTACGTTAAATTCCCTGGCAGGGAAAGGAACAAGACCCAGGCTCTCTGAGGCAGTTTCTCCTTGTTTCACGTCATTGTATTCCTGGAATGTTTCCCAGTTATTCTTGACAACTATAAGCAAGAAAGGGGAGAGAATCTGATGTGCCCAAGCCTATCTGGAAAACAGTCCTACAATAAATGTTCACTTCATCCTTCTAACTGCTCAGATAAAACATCCTTGTATCAATCCTGCATTCTCTCATATTCGTACCAAGTATAATCCTTCAGCAAAACTCAATTACTTCTCACTATCTCTACCTACCACCCTAGTTCAAGCAACAATCATCTTTTGTATGGATCGTTTCAATTGTCTCAACACTTTCTCTTTTACCTCTTTCAGTGAATTTCTCATCAAATCTATCAGAAGGACTTCTCTAAAACCCATAACAGCTCAAAATGCTCCAAAGACTTTCCATCACTCTTAATAAAAAACAAAGTCTTTATAACAGTCTACAAAACCTTCCACAAATGGCTCCCTGTTATTTTTTCTACTTCCTTTCTTCCTAACTTACTCCAATCTGGCCACACAAGCATTCTTGCTATATCTCAGATACCAGCCCCATTCCTATCCCAGGGCTGCTTCCTCTCCTTTGGATATCTACACACATCACTTCCAATAGATCTTTGTTCAAATGTAAGACCTCCCATGTTTCATTTAACATTGCAAGCCCTCTTCCTGGGCCCAGCACTCTCCATCTCCCCATCTCTTTTCTTAACTCATGTATTTTACTTAAAACTTTTAAAATTGTCTATCTTTCATATTAGATTGTAAGCTCCATGAGGTCAAGAATTTTAATCTGTTTTGTTCACTATGCCAAGGACAGTACCTTGAACCCAGTTGCTGCTTACTAAAGATTTGATAAATGAACTAATGAATGAGTAAACAAGTAAATAACAGGGATGACCACTTGAAACAATTTTTGGAAGAGAAGCCCTGTGATCTAATATTTGTGTTAGTAGTCTTGCTGAGAAGAGATCCACATAAGCTGGGGAACATATCTTAATTCCTTCTTATGTACCCAGTATTTCTGAGGAGAGCTGCAGTCCTTTGAGAGGTGATGGGCTGATCCCAGATCCAAAGAACACTTGGGGTCTTCATCAGCACAGTGATGTGCCTTACTGAAAGCCAGCTCCACTGGATGAAATCAAACAATATCGTTTATACCAGCAATGTCTGTGTTTTGCATCATGGAAAAAGAAGAAAAACTTAGGTATGAGTGGTTTTCTCAAGGCCATGAGCAGTGAAGCCTAGTTGCTTTATGCTTTTAACCATCTTTGTCAGCATCATAGTGATCATCATCATTGCAGTGATTATTAGGAGGAAAGCACCAGTCTATTGAACAGTATATTTATTAAGCTTCCACAGGGCAAATTGAGGTAAGAGACCTAAAATACCTCTCCAAATATAACCTGAGGGCATTATTTGTCAGAAACTTGTGATAGAATTGTTGCTTGAGATCTTAGGCAATCATTTGATTGCTGTTGCTGTCTTTCCACCTCACTTGTCATTACTGAAGAATGGTGGCTATTTTAATTGTAGTGAAGGTAATTTAGCTCTTCTAAAGTTTCTTTCCTTTCAACAATTTCTCACATTCCTGACAAGTGCTGTTAAGAATGGCAGACTGTTCCATAGCTCTGACTTAATGCAGAAGATGGCTTAGAAAAGTTTTGAAATGGGGATGTTTACATCTTGATTATCTTTTCATGTTACAAGTAAGGAATTTGAATACTTCATAGGGCAAGAAAAATTGCTAGCGGTCCATGTATATTTAATTAATTTCAAGAACAAGTTTTACATCCTGGTCCAGAGAACAAAGGAGGAAACGTGATAAAGAAGAAGGGGTCCCACATTGGGCAGGCAGGTGAGACTGCTGGGCAGTGACCAAGGTGAAGAGGGTAAGTGTGCAGTTATTCTTTTCTTTTTCGTCTTATCAGATGCTACTTGAATTATGTCGTGGGGATGAGCAGGGTGAGGCAAGGTATTTTATGTTTAGAGTAGGTTCTTTCAGCAGGGTGGATGCTGCTTCCAAAAATAAATAAATGGAGGAAGGAAGGGAGACAGAAAAGGAAAGGAAATAAAAAGATGAAAGTAGTTGCAGAAGGCATTCTCAAAATATCCTTTGCTGTGTTTAAAGAGGGTACATTGGCTATGTGAAGGGAAAGAAAGGTGAACAGGCAAAGCGGATGCCTACAGATGCCAGGAGAATAGATACCACCCCCCAAATAAAAAATGTTTTTTAAAAAAAGACTGATTGACATTGCATGATTCGTTTATTTCCTTTTCCATCTTTTTGATGTGATTATTACTAGTTTCAACTAATATTTCTTTTTCTGCTTGTATGACCTTAGAGCTGCACATTGGGAGCTTAACGAAGTACTGAGATGGAATTTTTTCAATTAAAAAATGATTTCAAATGCACAGAAAAGTCACGAGTAGTATGATGAGTTGATGAGGACACTTCTTCGCAGAGACCTACTTTGAGTTTTGCCAATTGTTGTAGTGTAGTATCATACAATGTACTCAGTTGTCATGTTTCCCTATCCTTCTTCAGTCTGAAAGAGTCTCTCAATCTCTACGTGATTTCATGACACTGACATTTTTGAAGGATACTTATTTTATAGAAATCCTCTAAATTTCAGTTGTTGGATACTTTCTTCTAGATTATAACCAGGTTATTTTGGGCTAAATATTAGAAAAGTGATGTGTTATCATTTTCTATCAGGAGAAGTGTGACACCCATTAGTCTCTTTACTGACTAGTTGTGTTAACTTTGATCACTTGATTCAGATGGTGTCTGTTAGGTTTCTCCACTACAAAGTTAACTTTTATTTTCCTTAGTAATTAATAAAGATTTTTGTAGAAAGGTACTTTGAGACTGTAAAATCCTGTTCACCTCATATTCACACAATAATTTTAGAATTAGTTGATGTCTTACCTGAATTCCTTCTGCATGAATTGGCCTTTTTTAATCTCAGAAAGGCCTTTTACCTCCTTCCATTTATCTATTTAATACATCAGTGTGGATTTGTGAGTATCTATTTTATTCAGTGCATTATAATCCATTACTCTCATTACCTATTTTGATGCTCAAATTTTTCCCCATTTGGCCAGTGTGAGTGCCCTCAAGGTGGCTCTTGTGTCCTTTGGTTATGTTTCCATTATTCTTCTGAGAAAGTTCTTGCTTTCAGGCAGATGGACATAGTCCAAGTTTATTTTGTTCTTTCCCTGATCACCCTTACAATCTCTAATGAGTTTTGGTTTCTTATAGTGGAGAGATGTATTTAGAAAACAAGACTTGGGCATTAAGCTTGCTCATTGCTACCTAAGTATTGCTGGTCCCAGGTACTTTAATGGACACACATGCACACACACCCCTATATTCATTTACATGTCCTATTTACATGTGTGTGGGGCACACATGATGACTTACAATGAGAAAGAGGGGGGGTACAAGATTTACAATGGGGTTATGTCTCAATTAGCCCATTGAAAGTTGAAAATATCTTAATTTGAAAATGCATTTAATACATTGTACCTACCAAACATCGCAGTTTAGCAATAGAGTACACCGTACCATATTGCTTGTTTACCTTTGTGATTGTGTGGCTGACTGGGAGCTGTGGCTTACTGTCCCTGTCCAGCATTGTATCATATATCACTAGTCTGGGAAAAGATCAAAATGCAAAATTTGAAGAGTGATTTCTACTGAATGTGTACTGGCTTTTGCACCATTATAAAGTTGAAAAAAATCTCAAGTTGAACCACTGTAAGTAAAGCAAGGGACTATATGTGCATGCGTGCATATAAACGTTTACATCCACTCTTCGAATTCTAATTCAACACCCACCACAGGCTTATCTGAGCCTTTCCTCCTTCCATATTTGTACCTTCTCCAGCACTCAGACACCAGATGATCTGCATGTAGCCGTTCACCAGGTCTTGCTAGGCCTTTGACCAGGCCCTGACTCTACTGGACTACTTTTTTTTTGCTGAAACAAAAGGAAGGTAGACATTACTACATTACTATTATTTTTAACTGAACTTTAAGCATAGGCTGGCTGTTACACGTCATATAAACATAGTCATGAATAGGTAGCAGTGTTATTAAAACAGCAAAGTCATAGCATATGGGGATTTTTATTGACCCAAATTCAAGTTAATTAAAAATACTGAAAGTATTATATATACTGTACATGCTTTATTCCTACATCTCTTTACACATATATTGCTGCATATAAAAGGGTACACAAAACCATGGTTTACTGCCTCTTGGGGGCACTTTTAGAGTCTTTTTTTCAGGAAAGACTGTATCATAGGTGCTTCTACCTTAATTGCTCACTCCAGAATACAAATCCTCTGCTAAGTATGATGACAATATATGGCCTAACTTGTCTCAGCATCTAGTCAAATTCTCCTTCCAGGAGAATACAACACTTTGTTTCCAAAATTGAAGCTGAGAGGATTGAATATTGATTCTAGAACATACTTAGTACTGGTTTATTTGAGGGAAAAATGATACCATTTTTGTTAGCTTATCCCTCCTAAAATGTATAGAAAAATGCTTCCAGTTAATTCTGCGGTGCCAAGTTTCTAGGCTAGACACAGGGAAGGGTGGAGTCTGACTAAAGGACTCACTCAAAAAGTGTGGCCCAATAGAAAACTTCACCGAGGCCAAGCTGAAGAACACCCTTTGCAGGCACGCGGGCCCCAAAAGTGTTGGACAGGGAGGACAGGAATAAGATAAGGAGGTAATAATGCCAAAGAAGTAGATGAAAAATATTACCAAATGGAGCATTATTCATTCAACATACATTTATGAAGGTCTCAGTACAGTCAACCCTCTGCATCAGAGAGTGATTGTTTCTAGGACTCCCTGTAGATACTCAGATCGCTGCATGTTCACATTCCTTATATAAAATGACATTTGCAAATAATGCATAAATATCCTTCTATAGACTTTAAATCATCTCTTGATTATTTATAATGCCTAATACAATGGTTAACACCACATAAATCATTGTTATATTGTTTAGGGGAAAATGATGAGATTAATGGCATGTATGTTCAGCAGAGGCACATTTTGTTTCTGAATCTTTTTGATCTGTGGTGGTTGAATCTGCCCATGAGGAGCCCACAATATACAGAGGACAGATAGGATGTCCCAGAGACTCGGCTTGCTTTGTGGATACATAAATGAATGTACATTTCCTGCCCAGAAGAAGCTTTTATTCTAGAAGTCAGTCATGCCATCAGTTACAATCCAGGTGTCTTGCTACAGTGTTTAGATTTATAAATTCTGATAGCTATTGCTCAATCACTTTCCACAAGATTTGTGCCAATTGATTAGAGTTGGAAAGTGATTTTTAAATACTATTTTTAAACCCCTGTTCACACAATACTCGTGTATCTGAAAACACAATTTAAGAAAGATAAGAATTTAGGATCTACCTAAGGTATGTTCCCTCCATTTTTTCCTTCTCTTTATGGGTTTTCCAAGGAGGTTGATGCCAATTTCCATAGAAAAAGTCAGAGTGCACACTGGCTGACTTTGTCTAGACCTTGAAGGTACTGAATTGGACTCCAAAGTGTATGGCAAATGCTTTCAGTTAAACTGCTCTTGAATTTTCTTTATTTCTTTATACTTTTTTACTGTTCATTAGTTACACACTTTTGGAACAGCTACTGGGTCAATGAAAGCTATTTAGTTTTGTGTAGGGTTGTTCAGACTTCAAGAAATTAGGTGGTTATTTCATAGCAAACTTTTCTGCAGGAGACTACCTAGCTGCAGAAACTTATTTTGAAATTGGGAAGCAATTATAGATTACTTTTAAATGGTTAAAAATGAATAAGCAATATTGTTTATGATAGTTTCTGTAGAAATGTGGCTTTTAAAAAATTGGTTCTTTTTAGTTATACATGACATAGAATCTATTTTGACATATTTATACAAGCATGGAATGATTTTTATTCTAATTAGGATCCCATCTTGAGGATGTATGTGATGGTGAGACTCACTGTAATGTATTCATATATGAACATAGTAAAGTTATGCCAGACTTATTCCACTAATCAACCTAGTCCTATACCCACTCCCTTCCCTTAATTCCCATTTGTCTACTCCAGTGAACTTCTTTTCTTCCCCTCTAACTACCTTATTGTGCGTTCACATCCAATATCAGACAAAACATTCGACCTTTGGTTTTTGGGGATTGGCTTAAAAACTGTGACTTTTAAAGGTGGGATTCAGCTCTTCCCTTTACACTTGGATACTTCATTGTTTATTATTGAGCTCTGTCTTAGAGTCACTGGCAGATCCTCTTGTGCTGTTAAAATGCTTTCCATCCTATTCAGTTTGTGAGCAAAGAGGTGTTAGAAAACAAATCCTGATGATGATCTGCATATTACCTCTGCAAGTAATTCCTTGGGCAAGACTAATAAATGAGAGCAGGGGAATAATTTAGAATGATTTTCTTTTTAAACCAATTGCCTGGGAACTGAACAATTTCAAGTGCCTTTTCATGGTGGTACTGTTTGAATCATTATTTTAAAAAAATTTCATTTTCACTTAGACTTGGTTCTGTGTCTCTTCAGTTTGGACTCCTGAGAAGGAACTGGAGAATGTCACCCTTAGGGAGATATTTAGTGAAGTCGGTTCACTATGGGACACTCAGGGTTGATCCTTTTTGGAAGTGTGGGAACAGAAAGTGGGCGAGAATCTGCAGAGCAGAAGCTCTCTTCTCAGGCGGGCAGCAGCAGGCAAAAACTGATGGAGCGAGCCTGAGGTCCACACCACAATTTGTTCTCCTGTTTTAATGCAATTTCATTCCACTAGCTAATACATACAAGGTGTTTCAGGAGCATTAACATTTTGAGCCTTAGGCAATCAGATCTGAGGGCTCATTTTGTTCAATGCATAATGTGGATTATATTTCATAATGTTGCTAAGACTTGATTATTTGCATATCCTGGAAGGTATAGCTCCTGCTCGGAACATTTAGAAATGAAATGCTATAGAATGCTGCACATTAAACAGAGAGCTACTGTAGGTAAATCTCATAGAAATAAAGAAACGATCCTATAATAGCAATATTAGAATTATATATTTGGATGATTATCACATCAGCAGTTTAATTTGACCATCTTAGCAAGCACTGAAAATGAAGGAGTGGCACAAGGAACAATTTGTGTGTTTTATTACACTGCAGGTTAGCACAGTGACATGTAAAACATCTTTATTCAGACTATCTGGAAACATATGTACCCCTAGCCCTTACCTATCTAGACCTATATCTTTGTATATAGATATAGACTAACACATACCCAAATAAGACACAATGATCATGGAAAATGTTTGTGAACATTAATGTTAACTTGTGGACATGCACTGATTTAAAACACATCCTTTACTTTAAATAGCTTTGATTTTCTGTCTAGAAAACAAAAGAGAACCTTAATAGCCATCACTTGCTAAGTTTGCCTAGTTGAGTGTTAGCACTTCTAGAAGAGAATCAATATCCATTACTTTCCCACATTGGAAGATTAAAGGAATAAATGATTCTTCAAAACTGAAAATGAAATCCTCAGAAATGTCAAGAAAATATTTCGTGCAGTCTCACTTTAAGAGTCACTGAGAAGAGATCATAAAAGCCTTTTGACATTAAAGGAAAAGGCTGTTGGTATATAATGTAACTCAATTAATTAGGATCTGCTTAATTTGGAGTCTGTAACAGCGTCAGGATGAAATGTATTTTGCTTCTTGGAGCTTCTTTTAAAAAATCTCCTCATATTTAACAAGAATATAATAAAAATGAGAAGAGGATACAGTTCATCACCCGAGTTTTATGTTGAATGAATGGCGCACTTAACTGCATGTGATGCAGCTCCCATACCTCCAGCAAAGTACACATGGCCAAGGGGTTTTCTGGAGGACACTGCACAGAAGTTTATTCAGTTTAAACAGATGGAAGGCATAGTTTTAGTATTAAAGCCCAAGTTGAAGCATGAGGGGAAAATGGCCAAAACTTTTTATAGTTCCTAGGCAAGACAGAGTTAGTTCTTTCACCAGTGTTCTTTTTTTCTTTCCTTCTTAAAATTTTTTTTTAGGTTAAGCTCTAAGAACAAGGACTTGTTCAATGGTAACCATGCAAAGGTTAAATGGAGGGCTACAGACTAAATGTTGCCATTCTGAGGCCTCTTTTAATTCGCTCCTGAACTAAATCTGTGAGAAACTGAATCTGTGTCAGAATGTCAAGGAGAGATTCAAATATCAAAGGATGTGAAAATTAACAATTGAAATGCATTTCCTGACTTGGAAAGCACAATGCATTACTTTCAGAGACAAGGCACAAGACTTGCTCAAGTTGAGAATGACTAGGGAGTTAAATTCGAAGGTTTCTGCAGCATTACTGGTAGTATTTGACAGCCCTGGGTCTATAATCGGATTTTAGCAAGTCTGTAAGAATACTTAAAATTTTTTTATTGTAGCTCATGTGCTTCCAGCATAGACAATGTACAGTTCATGACATTTGGGTGATAGGTCAACTCCGAGGCCTTATTGCACATCCAGGGAAAATTACTTTTTAAACAACACATGGTACAACCTTCAACTCTTAATAGGGCAGGAGGAGTTCAGATAGGAACACTTACTATTCAAAAGGACCAGATTACATATGATTTTCACTTGTTCTGAAATGACTCCATAAATGCAATTTCAAAATTTATTTCGCCACCATGATGCAAAAAGCCCCTAGCAATAAACACAACGTGTTCTGGTGAAACCATTCCTTTTTGTCTGGGAATACGAAAGATTATTATAGCACCTCTAATACCTAGAGAATGTTAGAGGACACACCCCAGGTTTCCTTTGTTTCTCAATTAAAAGAAATGTTTCAACACACTGTGCTGACCTTTTCCTTACTCCCTTATAGCTGAAGCATAATTTTAAAATAAACTGAGTGAGGCAATTCAGTGCAAATTCAGTCTGATGTTAGAAGTAAGCTGCATATGAGACTAAATCGGCTATGGGAGCTTTTTCTAAAATAGGATTAAGCAGCGTTTCAAATCACCTAGCATCAATTCTCATGAGACACTGTTGTAGAAACAATGATACTGAGTTAAGAAAACATTTTTCTTACAGAAAAATCACGAGTCAGAGTTTGCCACTTATGTTATCCAAGACAAGTTTGGTGATTATCCTGTAAATGAACATCGATTTTTGTGTAGACTCCAATATTTCCAATCTCTGAGAAACTGTTCTGGTGCCCTGAATGGTCAATTGCAGAATTATGGCAAATATCTTCTGGTGAAGTGGCTGCTTCTCTGGGAAAACAAAGAAATTGACTCACATTTGAATTTTTCCACTCTCTTTCTAAGACCAGCTTTAACATAGTAGAGGAAAAAAATCCCCAAACCTCAAATTCCTTATGTAAAAATTTTGTCACTGACTAACCCACAAGGTGGCACTAAAGAGAAAAGTGCCAATAATGAAGATCACAAGCAAGTTACATATTACTTCAGTTCTCTTACAAGAATTGAACCTATTTTATGAAGAGAACAACCACATTTTAATATGCTAACTAACAACTCTAGTCATCTTCAGGTTCATTACTTTTTTTCCCACAGACTGCAGAAACTTTCTTTTAATCAAGCAGCTGGTTGTTTTCAAAAGCGTTGGTGATTAATTGATGTTTTCAGTGTAGTAATTTTGTAGGTAGATTTTTTTTTCCTCTTCCAGATACAGATTCTACAGACATCATTGGTTATAAACTATGGATTTTACATTGGTTATAAACTATGACTGTTTCTCTTATGTTTTGAATAGGGCCTAGCACTTACTGTTCTTCACATAAAAGTGAAAAAAAGTCACAACATATTTAACTGCATATTATTTATAGTACAATAATATATTTGGACCTTTACTATTTGAAGTAATATCATATAACTGCCTTTCTAACCAAGAAAAGAGCATTTAAGTCAAAGTCTGTTAGAATTTCAAGAATAATTCTAGACTCTCAGACTTGTTCTTCCCTTATTTTCCCCTTCCTGGTCCTTGCCTTCCAAGGCACTGAGGGAGGACTTTCTGAGGCTATAAAGGTGTGAAAGGGAAAGTGCTCTCAGAGAAGCCTGTCTGAAGGTAGAAGAAAATGGCAGGATGCTGGCATAGCCTTGGTTTCTAATGCTGAAATGCAAGAGGTATGGAGGAACCTTAGTTATAAGTGATGAGGGGTGGAAGAAACTAGGTCTTCTTCTAGCTATCACTAAATAAGCAAGGGGAAAAAATGGACCAGAAAAAGACTTGTCTTCTGTTCATGACTGAAAAGGTACCTTACTTTTGTATAGGCCTAAAACTTGGAAAAAACAAACAAACATGATACATCTTTTTACTTAGTTTCAAAGTAGGAATTTAGTGAGATTTAAAAACAATGCAATTTGAATTTTATTACTATTGTGTATTATTTTTATATGCACGTATATATATATAAATCTGCACATACATTTTGTGAAATATTTTTCTAACAGAAGGTGTGTTTCTTATTTGGAAATGACTGCAACTTGATCAGAATACTGACTCTGCAAATCTGTATTCTATAGATTATACGTTATATTGTTAAAAATAAGAAAACACAGCTGGGCATTGTGGTGCATGCCTGTAAATCTCAGTGGCTCTGGAGGCTCAGACAGGAGGATCTCAAATTCAAGGCTAGCCTCAGCAACTTAGTGAGGCCCTAAGCAACCTACTGTGAACCTGTCTCAGAATAAAAAACAAAAAGGGCTAGGGATGTAGTTTAGTAGTAAAATGCCACTGGGTTCAGTCACCACTATCAACAAAACAAAGCAAAACAAAACAATAACAACAACAAACCCCAAAACAAAATAGTTCAAATTCCCTTTTAAAAACTCATATACATATTATTGTACTCATGTACAATAATACATAATTACTGATTATCATGTTATATGATATGGCGATATTAATTATTAATATAGTAATATTCTATTTCATTATCTAAAGGAGAAAAACTTGACCGTATTTCCCGATTTCTCTTTATCAACCTCCTTACAATGATCACTTGCTACTCAAATTCTATAATTTGCTATACTTACCTTGCTTAAAGAGTTATATTGATAAACTTTATATATCAATATGCTTATCTATATATATCAATATATTATATATATTTTATATATCTACATATTTTTGTGTATCTGGAGTAATGGACAGTTCTAAGAGACAAACTGTTCTATTATTAAATGAAACAGTAATAAATTATTTGAAAAGAGAAAAAATGTGGATTAGAAAATACATGTGGAAGAAATAAAACAGGATATTTCATGTCTTTATGTGATTTTTGTGATTTTACATTAATATCTGTGGAATTATGCTTTGGAAGCAGATACTTTCTATGGTTTGAAAGAGGTGAAGCATCATTCAAATCATGTAATTTTGAGCTAGCAAATAGGCCTGGGTTGAATGTATTTTTTTAAGTTTTAAATTAATTTTTCTTTTTTAAATTTGTTCAAATTAGTTTTACATGACAATAGAATGCATTTTGACACATTGTACAAATGGAGCTCAACTTCTCATTCCTCTGGCTGTACGTGGTGCAGTCACACCAGTAGTGTAATCATACATGTATGTAGGGTAATAATGTCTGTCTCATTCCACTGTCCTTCCCATCCCCACACCCCCTCCCCTCCCCTCACTCCGCTCTCCACAATCCAAAGTTCCTCTGTCCTAGCCCCTGTCCCCATTATGGATCAGCATCTGCTTATCAAAGGAAACTGAATGTATATTTTTTGATGTTTCAAGAGGTAAGATTTCTAAGGCACATAAACTGCTTATTCTGCAGTATAAAAATAAGCTGCAGTCAATTCATCAACTACTTGGTTCTCAATCCAGAGTGAATAATGCCACCCCCTTTTTCTTTCTATCATTACTTCACAAAATTATTACTCTTCTCAGGGTCATACTACATTATTATTTATTTGTTCACTGCATTTAACAAACGTGTGATACGCCAGGCACTGTCCACTGCAATGTGGGCTGAGACCAGAGTTGTTCGGTTCTGTGCTATATCCCTACCATCGTGCCTGGCACTGACTTCATAATTTATGTAGTCAACATCAATTATGCAAGGGGTGGTTTACATTTGGCTCACCTTTCAGGAAATAATATGACTTAATATTTAGGGGTATAGGTGATGGAGCAACCCTGCCTGGTGTTGAGTTCCAGATCTGCCATCTACTAATTAAATGACTCTGTGCTAGATGTTTAATCTCTCTCAGCCTCAATTTTCTCATGTGTATATTTTCTCATGAGAAATAACAGCATTGACCTCATCCTGGTTATTGCCATGATTAAATAACATAAAACTTAAATCCTTGGTATATGTTAATACTTTTAAAAACATCATCATCATCATCATCATCATCATCACCTCATCTTGCAATATTTATCTAGAAACATGATTTCAGCAACTTTAATTCATGGTAACAACTGTATTTGTATATTTTCCATTTCCATTTCTTCGGCTACTGGACAAATTGACTAGTTCAATGGAAACGTCTCTGGAAAGTTAACCAGTTTCTTTTCTGTTTGTAGACTTTGGTGTATATTATCTTACAGCTTTCATGAATAAACTATAAACATTTCCATGATACATACTTTGCTTTTTATGGAGCTTTCTAGTAGAGATCATAAACCAAAGAGCCCAGTGTGAACTCTGAAGAGTTTAAATCTAGCATAGAACTCACCCAAAGAAAAATGCAACTTTTCTAGGATCTTAATACTCCCCTCTCTGGATAGGACATTTAATGCTAGAACTGGGACTTGTATCCTGGATTATTTGGTCTTGCTTTTTTCTTATTTTTGCTATCCAGAGAAGCCCCCTTTGTGCTGTGAGACTTGTTTTGTCTTCCTGAAAGCATAATTGTAAGATTTTCCTAGGATTAATAACATGTAATAAACCGGGCGTGGTGGCGCACGCCTGTAATCCAAGCGACTTGGGAGGCTGAGTCAGGAGGATCACGCGTTCAAAGCCAGCCTCAGCAACTTAGCGAGGCCCTGAGCAACTCAGTGAGACCCTGTCTCTAAATAAAATACAAAATAGGGCTGGGGAAATGGCTCAGAGGCCGAGTGTCCCTGAGTTCAATCCTTGGTTCAAAAAAAAATAACATGTAATATTAATTGATCAGGGAATTTAAAAAAAAAACTGGATTTTCACATGAGATAAAAAGAAATAATGAAATTTAAATGCAATTTCCATTCAGATTAATCTTTTTGAATGAATGTAAGTCAGACAACTGACAGTTAAATCAAGGTGCTAATTTTAGTTGGCAAACAATAGACATCATGAAATATCACTATCTTAATTATAGCTAATTTTAAACAATTCTCTCTTCATCTTCAAGATCTTAAGGAATGTTCTATCTGGAAGGATGTCTTGTATGAAACCTCTCCCCAACAACAGTGATGTGGGGGAAAAGGACAAGTGTTACAAAATTTTGAAATTATGTAATATAAAAATATTGATAGTTTTCAGTAACATGCACTTCCCCAACTTAAAATTTTCATCAAATTATCACTATTTCAAATTTCAAACTGCTTCTTTGCTATTGCCACATGGAGGCACCACTTTAGCTGGTAAAGAGAGACTTCCACTATCTATTGTCAGCTTTGGTCCTCAATTGTGTGAAGTCTTAAAAAACATATGTCTATCATAAAACACACCAGCCCTGTTTGGACTGCCAGAATAGTAAGATTTGTTTGTTTGTTTACTTGCCCATATGCTTTAGCTAGTACAGTGTATTTTTATAGTCTCTTTACCTAGTACAGTTTTAGTTTTTAATTGAATTTTTTCTTGCTTTTCATGGAGAAGATTAAAAATCCCAGGAAAGGATAAAAAGGATGGCAAATGTTTCTGAATTTCTTTCACAGAATTTGAGAGCTGGAAGAGACTCCAAGGTTACCTCAGCACCTTGACATTAACACATCAAAAACTGAGTCCATTAAGTAAGTGGGTTAGGATAATATAAGAAGGTAAGGGCAGAGCAGGATCTAGCTCTTTCTTCTGAGCTGAGCTGTGTTTAGATAGGAAGTGCTAATCACACTTGAGGAACTGAGTACACAAGGACATTCAAGTTGTGCTTGTACTTACAAACCAGTGTACAAAGATGAAAAGAAGCAGTTCAAGTGAAAACAGTGAAAAGACTCTGGAACCAGCACATTCATGGATGATAGTTCATTTTGATTACTTATAGGACCAAGGTGCAGATTAATTAAAATCAACTTATTTGGCCTCATTAATATTAAACATTTAGATTGTATTCACTTTTACAAGTTCCTCAGTCAAATAAGGTTACAAAGTTATTTTAATGACATTTATTAATTAGAGAAAATAATCATAAAGTTCTCTCAACAAATAAATGTTTCTAACAAGATTCAGGCACCTGGATGAAGTCTTATTTCCTGGTTGAGAGCACTGCATGGTTCTAGCATTGGAGAAGTCAAGCCTTTCTCCAATCCAGAGACTTACAACGTTGAAGGCAACTGTAAATGGAAAATCAGTGAATAATTTCTTTAATGTTTTTGTTAGATACACGATCTGAAATTCTGCACCCTTCTTTGTGGTTTAAAAGTAGAATGAACATTCTCTAAGAAAATAATATTAAAAATTTATTTGACCTAAGTGCTTGCTTCTCAGGGAAAGGGGGCTATATACTTTTGGAAATTGAAAAAAGAAAAAGTCACTTGGAACCGTTTGTAATATTGACAAAAGAAGAAGAAATATTTCCTTACTTGACCATAATACTAAGTTTATTGGGTAAAGTTGCATTTAAGGGGAATCAATAAGCTGATAATTTGTGTCCACTTTATGTTAATAAACTTGTGTCTGCTCCACTTGTATCTCAAAAATAATCCACTTACTAATTTAATCAGTCAGTAGAATCTTTACTAATTGGTAAATGTGTTATTTAATTCTGAAATATTTGAGCATTGCCTAAGTAGTAATTTTCAGAAGTACATAACCCATTGATAAGATATAAAGAACCTAAAAAGCCTTCTTTGACTCTTTCCTTGACTAATATAATTTTATACAGAGAAGGCCTTAAAGATCCCTTAGTGGGTAACTTCATTTAGCCAGTGGTTTTCAGACCCCTGGGGTGTTTCCTGAGGCCTCCAATAACCATCAGGCATGGCACTGATGATTCTTACATCAGTAATTCTGAATTACCCAATTAAAGCTCTGAAGTCAGAGAAGACTGGTGACCTCTCAAGGATCTCAGGGCTCCTTTGGCTTGCTACACTGCATTTCCTAATTCTGTAAAAACAATATAATGAACCCTAATTACTCAACTCTTTAAGTGCACACAACCAGATTCATATGGACAGCAAGAGCACAGACATTTAAAAACAGAGCAGAAAAAAGTAACTTGAACAGAATGTGGCATTTCCCTTGGTCTGTTGCTAACGGCCCACATACAACATGCTTTAAAAAACCCACCCTGGCACTTATTTTCATCATCACTTAAAAATGATTCAAATGGACATTTAAAATGTGTGGTACTGAGCGTGTATCCCATCTGGGGATGAAGGGAAAAGAGCTTCCTGAAGCAGTGCTGTGCTTTCTGTGGTTATCAGGCTAAAGTTGATGTGTATTTGGTCTCTTCCCATTGGCCATGCTTCTAAAGCCAAACACAATATTTTAATTGGACTTTTTCAGTGCACCAAAGCCAGTAGCATTCAACATTTCTTTTTGTAAGGAAAATAATGATAGACATGACTTTTTAAATGCCATCAAGATTTAAAGACATGAAAGAAATGTAAAAACAAATTACTGCATTTTATTCATCTTATGCATTTTATTTTTGACTCTGATGCCAATCACACTTTGTTTTGTTAAAAATTAGCTGTCACCTTTGGGACAGCTGTTTTCTGAATGTTGTTCATTAGAGTTCTTCACACAAAGTCTGAGGGTTGGGTATCCCATATACTCATGACTACTCTTCACTATAATTCAAACTCCAATAAACTCAGTGAAGAGTCCATGGCCAGCCAACCTGCTTGAACCTGTTTGGATGATTCCTACTGTCAGCAAACCTTTCTATTGATAATTTTTTTAAAACAAAGTTTAAACAATTTTCATGATAACACCGGAAAGCTGCAAAGAAGTACTTGTGACTAGGGGACATGAAAAACTGACCAATCATAGAATGTATTTGTTCATTGTTTTGGTAAATCCAAAGTCATGGGGCTCATATCCCCAGTTTTTCTCAGATTTTCTGGAGGGGGGGAGGGGTCCTGAATGTAAGCATTGTATTTTAATCATTTTTCCAATCTAAAAATAGAAATTATCCTACAGGGAATATGTTTCCTTTGGTCTTTACTTCCGGAGGATTTTAGAGCTTCATTGCTAGCATTATTTAGTACTGCACACCTGGACACATCACACAGTATAATATATGTAGCCAGGCTTCAGAGAATTTATTTCAATTTACATACAATCCTCCAAATCCTCTGGTGAGCTTGATGTGAAATCTGACACTGCCGAGTCTCCCCAGCAGGATCATCTTTGCTCTTGATGTTAATAGCCAAAGGCTCCAAGGGTCCCTCTGGGGAGCCGCAGTGGGGCTAGGGAGTCAGGAAGAGGGGTGACTGCGGGGCTTGTTCCGCTGAAGATTTACAATGTACTTCTTGCAGGCGGCTCAGCAACCCCCTCTGTGGCTGTGGGTGTCTGGTGTGACAGAGCGGAGAAAAGCTCTCTAATCTCCCAGTGCCTGCCTCTGCCGCTCAACCGCTCCCCTCCCTCCCGCCTTCCTTGCCTCCTCGCGCTCTCTCGCTCTCTCCTTCGCCTTTCTCTGGGAGTTTCAGTCCCTGAATGCAGCTCGAGTAGCCCTGGTAATCTAGACCCGGAGCCTGTGTACACACGCACACACGCACACACATGCACACGCGCTCGCACACAAGCACTTCGGCACTTCCCCTGGGGATATGGAGCAAACCTTCATCTACCTGAAGTGGATGGCCCGGCCGGACACTTCTTCCTCACTTGTCATCTCCGGAGAGCAGAGCAACACCGGAACGAGGGAGGTTGGCTGTCCGGTCTGCAACCTCACGCCGTTTGCCACCAGGGCTGCTTAAAGTGTCCAGGGTGGAGGAGAAGGCTTCTCCAGGGCAGATCCCCGGCAGAGCTCCGCGGCCCTGGGACTTCCTCTGGCTGGTTCACTCGAGTCCTTCCCTTCATCACTCTCGGCCATCCTTTCCTCTCCTCTCCGGCTGCAGGGTGTATGGCTCGGGTGCCTCTCGTACTGCTGCAGCCTCCACTGCCACTGCGAGCACATCCCACCCAGAGGACTGAACGCCGCCGCTGGAGTGGGGGGAGAAAGCGGAAGCCCTAACTTCCCTCCCTACACCCTCGCTCTTCCCTGCGCTCTCTGTCCTCCAGCCGAGGGCCGGTCGGAGAGCTCCCGCGGAAAACTGGGCGAAAGCGCGGCGCAGGGGAGGAGTGCCGGGAGCCGCAGGCGCACAGGGGCGGGGGCAGCATGTGCCCAGGCGCCGGGTGATCGCCCGAGAAGTAGCGCGCGCTGGGCGAGAAAGACGCTTTCCAAGTTGGGCGCGTCTCAGAGCTCGTCGCCCCGCGCCTCGGCCGCTTGTGTCCGGAGAGAGGCGGGGCTGATGGGGGGCGCTCAGGCTGCCGTCGCCTGCGGCCAGAGCCCGTCTTAAAAGAACCCGGGCCAGCATCCCCAGAGTCCCAGCCGGCTTCGCGCCCGCGGTCGGGGTGCGCTCTCTGATGACTGCACTGGCTGTGGCCCGGGTAGCCCGCCCGCGGGGGGTGCCGGAGGGGGCGGGGGAAGGGGAGGAGGCGGTGTGATGGCCCTGGACGGCGAGCGGGGGGAGCAAGAGGAGGAGAAGAAAAAGAAGAAGAAGAAAAAGAAGAGGAAGAAGAAGAAGGAGGAGGAGGGGGTCGAGAAGAGCAGCTCACCCTTCGCAGCCACCATGGGAGAAGACGACGCCGCGCTCCGGGCAGGCGGCAGGGGGCTCTCGGACCCGTGGGCTGACTCGGTGGGAGTACGACCCCGCACCACCGAGCGCCACATCGCTGTGCACAGGCGGCTGGTGCTGGCTTTCGCGGTGTCCATCGTGGCACTACTCGCGGTCACCATGCTCGCGGTGCTCCTCAGCCTGCGCTTCGAGGAGTGTGGGGCAAGCGCCGCGCCAGGAGCCGACGGTGGCCCCGCAGGCTTCCCCGAGCGCGATGGCAACGCTAGCCTCCCGGGATCAGCCCGGCGCAACCACCAAGCGGGCGGGGACTCCTCGCAGCCAGAGACAGGCGGGGTGGGCATCCCGGGAACCCCATCTGCCCAGCCGCCGTCGGAGGAGGAGCGGGAGCAGTGGCAGCCTTGGACACAGCTGCGCCTATCCGGCCATCTCAAGCCGCTGCACTACAATTTGATGCTCACCGCCTTCATGGAGAACTTCACCTTCTCTGGGGAGGTCAACGTGGAGATCGAGTGCCGGAACGCCACCCGCTACGTCGTGTTGCATGCTTCCAGGGTGGCGGTAGAGAAGGTGCAAGTGGCCGAGGACCGGGCTGCCGGGGCTGTCCCGGTGGCCGGCTTTTTCCTCTACCCTCAAACCCAGGTCTTGGTGGTGGTGCTGAATAGGACCCTGGACGCGCAGAGGAATTACAACCTGAAGATTATCTACAACGCCCTGATAGAGAACGAGCTTCTGGGCTTCTTCCGCAGCTCCTACGTGCTCCACGGGGAGAGAAGGTACGGAGGGAGGCGGTGCCCCGCGCTGCCCCACCCCGCCAGGCGGCTCAAACCGCTGGGCGGCCGGCGACTTCAGGCACCCGGCTGGCTTCCCAAACCCAGGAAACCAGGGGTGGGGGAAGGAAGAGAAGGCGAGGTAGGACGGTCACCCAGAACCTTCGGAGTCTCCCGATACCTGGTCTCTCTCTGCTGTCAACTCCATAAACTTGCTCGTATCAAAAGATTAATGCCCCCTCTAATAGGGACCTTCCCTCTTCAGGTCAAAGTTATTTAGCCAGCTGGGCGCGCGGCTTTTTCTAAAGGATAGTTTGTAATCTGAGTGATGCCAGAGTGACATCGAAACCTTGCCAAGTTACTGTCAGGGAAAATATTTGAGCGCCAGATACCGGGGCCGTAGCGCAATACCCTCTCAACATGCCCACCTCTCCTGTTAGTCCCAGGGTAGGCGGAGGGAAGAGATGGGCTTTGGCTTTGTAAAGTTTTCCAACGCAGCGTTAGAGAATCAGAGCGGCAAGAGCAGTTACTCGGGACTGACTGAGGGGGTGGGGTGGGGAGTGGCAAGGGCAGCAAGTTGCCATGGTCAAAGCCAGAGAGTAGTGACCTCGAAGGCCCTGAGAGCTCTCCAGTTACGCTGGGCAACTCTTCTCTTTCTGAGTCGCTGCCTCTGGAAACTACAGTGAAGGGAACATTAGCGGGTCAGTCTCCAATGCCTTGTTAGCGAGTGCCTTTGCTGTAGTTTAGATTTGGGCAGTATTCTATTTTTTTGAGAGGCTGAGGAGCTCTGACTTTGGAGTCAACAGAACTGGGTTCCAATCTTCACAGTTCTAGCGGTAGTGAATATTTGAGGAAAGTATTTAACTCACCAATTGTGGATGACTGGGTACCTTCAGAGCTTATTACCAATGGATGGTGAACTCAATCCTGCTAGAACTCTATGGGATAGATGCAATTATCAGCACTCCTTATGTTACAGGTGGGAAAGGGAGGCACAGAAAAGTCCCCAAACTCACTCAGATTACAGAGCCAGCTGACAAAGCAGGGATTTTAAGCCAGGTGGTTTGGATCTAGAGCCCCCTATCTTTAATTCTAACCTGGGAATAACAGTAATAATAATAACAACATTCTCCATATGGGATTGGTGAAGATGTCTATGAGCCAATGCACTGAAAAGTGCTTAGCCCTGTGCCTGGCACATAGCGTGCTTACTATGAACGATGTGCTATCTGTCCTGTTGAATAAGTGATTCTCTTTTCTCTAAACCATTGCATTTAAAATAACTTCCATTAATTGACTGTAGGAAAGATGAACAACTCAAATGAACTTAAAATGAAACCACCAGCTTTAGAGGGGGAGGAAGGTTGGCATTAGTAAGTAATGGGGCAGAGCCTCCCCAGAGAATCTCAGGTGATTCTCACAATTGCAGGAAACTAGAGCTCAGAGTAGCCCAGGGCACCTGAGGTCAACAAGCTTGTGGTTGAAAAGGTAGGACTTGAATTTTGATTTCATGAGTCCTGGGCTAGGGTTCATGGTGTTTGGAAACTCTCAGAAGTTATTGTTAGAGAAGTTAGAAAAATTTCAGTGTGTTATGGAAGTACACAAAAGTTTTAATATTTGTATAGTATTATGAAGTAACCTCATATAATAAAATATCCAGTGCTTTAGTAGTTGTATGATGGTTAAAATCTCCTATAATTATTAAGTATAAATTATTCACTTTCTAACTTCTAAGATCAGATGTGGATAATTTAAATCCCTATTCCACCACTTCCTCCAGCATGTTCTAAAGAATACAGAGTAAAAGTATTTCTAAACCCACAACTATATCAAATATGTGGGAAAGGGATAGAAGGCAAATTTGCCTGTTACATTCAGAAACAAGCCTGTCATGTCAAAATGTCAATAGTGGGACATTGCATTTAATTACTAACATAACTTGCTATGGCCAAATAAATACTTCCCCAATTCCTGATTTTTTGAGCCATGCCAAAATATATTTGGCAGAACTGAGCTTGATTTGGTCAGTGCTTTCAAATTAAGAGGGCTCCAGATGTTTCAGCTTGACCCATAACTGATTTCTTGAACCCCTAGCGCATGTTTGTATTCAAACTCTCTGAGTTTTCCCCAAAGATGTAAATAACTTGGTTCTAAGTTTAACATAATGCATGTGTGGCTAAATTCTGCACCCCAATAGAAATGCAGGACAGGATTCACTGTTTTGGAGATCCCAAGATGGTTTTATTTCTGAACAGCATCTTAGAGAAAGTTCTTGTTACCACCTTCTTCTTCCACTTCAATACCAGAATGAACCTGATAATTTCTTGTCTGTTTCTACTAGAGTTGATAAAGCAAAAGAATCTAACAAACCATTTCACAATTATGTCAATATTCCATATATTAAATTTTTGTTGTTGTTGCTATGGATACTTATAGCAAGTTTAAGCAGACCCATATCAGGAACACTGCCAGGGCTGGACTGTTATTGGTGGTGATTTTGACCTCAAAATGCAATATAGTGGCATTTTAAAACCAACTTTCTAAAAACCAACTTTCTAAAAGGACACAGATGCAGACTGTGAATTTTCATTTGATTAATGACTGAATATCGTAATCTTTAGTCATTTTTGCCAATTTAATTATAGGATAATTTCTGTAATGAAAACAAATATTTAATTTGCCAAAGGGAAATTGAACAACTTGAAAGACTTTAAGAGCAATATTACAACTCAGTCCACTTTGCCTCTGTGGAGACATACTCATTAATATCCAATGTGTCTTATTGTTCATGTTCTTCCTTAGGAATCAGAGAGAATTTTGGTGAGAGGAGGAAAGTTAGATCCTCTTGTGTCTATATACCTTGAACTTGTGGAAGGTTTTATCCCCGACCAGATGTTAGAGGCACCTGATTCTGTGAAGGTTAGAAGACAAGTTTCCAACCCCAAGATTCCCCAACTTCAGGCAAATCCTCCACTCATTCAGCTAAGATTGAAAATTTGTCACTTGTTGAATATTGAAAATAAATAAATTCTCTTAAGATCGAAATATTCACAGACAAGCAATAAATTATCTCATTAGGCAGAACACATACCCAGTTTTTCCTCAAGTAGGTGTACTGCCGGCAGATAGAAGGTTTGTGTATTTACACCATAGTCTCTTATAGGAGAATTGCTTAGATTTAGGCAGTATGTTCATTTACCTGAAGTAATTGTTGCTTTTGGGTAGCCAGATGGTGAGCACACCCATGTTCAAAGTAGGGTACCTTAATTTAGATCCAGATGGTTGGTTTGAAAGAGGAAATTTACTCAAAGTAAATGAACATTTCATTGACTTTCAAAAGGGAGCCTGTTTTTCTTTGACAAACTTTGATTGGGTCTCTAACATGCCAAAGTGAGAGAAGTCAGAATAAAAATAGAAGTTCTTTTTCTGTTAACAATTGTTTAGAGAGAAACCATCATCTATTGACTAAAATGGAAGAATAATAATTGTGATTCTCAAAGGGACCTGGGACCACCCTTTTGCCAAAAATCTTGTGGCAATGCACAGAGGATTTTACCTCTGAGTAGGCACTTGCTCTTTGGTGGTAGTAGTGTGGATGGTTGGATGCTTTGTAATTTTTCTGAAATGAATTAATAATCATGATATGTAATAAAAGCAAGCAAACCACCACTTGGTTTTGATGTTGAAAGTAGCTTCATTTCTCACATTCACTTTGGTGAGTCGATAGTTTTGCAGGAGCAAGTGGGAGTGCGATGTTCTTGGCCCTTCTGTAGAGGGCTGTGAATGGAAAAATGTTGAGAACTATTTGTTTCTGTGAATAGGTTCTATGTGATTCCTTGATAGAGTTAGCTAATTGTTTTCCTGTCAGACACACAGAATGGTATGGCTAAACTGAGTCCAGTACTGGATTTTTGTGACCAAAAAGCCACCAATAAACCAAATCTCATATTCATATTCATATATATATAAATGTATATATAATATCTGTATATAGTTGTTTCATAAAAGCTCTGACCATTTAATCATTACTCATTCAGGGAGGAGAATTCATACAATTGGTATTTTTCTGCTGTTTTTCTGTGGTACCATCTGATTTGATCACCCTGGATTGTAGTACAATATAGAGCCTCTCTGAAAGAGTTAAGTGAGTTTGCTGTGTTTTTATTTCTTCAGTGCAATTCTGGAGCCTGTTTGCTCTGGATCTCTTTCAAACAAAGATGGGCTTGGTACTGGCTTTCCCAGTATTCCTTTGGTTTGCACAAGATATTTGTTTAAACTCATTTTTGCCACTCTGTATGTGGACAGACTTGAGACAATGGTGCAGGCTGGTGGTTTAGGTCTGCTTGAGGATTGTGACATTTGGTCAATCTGATTGCAAGAATAAGGACTCATCTCTTCAATGACTTCAATGACTTACAAGAGTGATTAAAAAAACTAGTGAGGAAGAAATAACTTACCTTTAAAATACACTTTACAGTCCATAAGGAAGGGCGTCTCCTTCACCCTCATGCTCATGATCCACTCTGAGGCAATGATAATAATCACCATTACCACCGTCCTCATCCTCTTCATCACACATCACTATCATTGTTCTCTTAATTCATTGCATGTTCTTTGTATCTCCCCAGATCTGTGATAGTGGCCAGTCTCCCCCAGAGATTTTCAAAGTTTATGCATCCTACTTTGTATCTCTAGAGAGGAGGGGCTCTCTCCCAAAGTTAGAATTTTGTCAGGTGGAATTTGGGAAATTTCAAATATGAAGAATACTCCTGCCATTTTGCTTTCCTGGAAAATATGAGATGATTCTCAACAGGCCCAGCTGGATGATGGTAGTGGGGTTGTAGGAGTGGAATGAGATTGCACGTTTCTTGGAGCTGAGTGGGTTGAAAGGCCTCCAGGCATCTGAATACCCAGGTGGGCCTGACCTTTAAGTACCCCTGCATCAGTCCTGCAGGGATAGTGGGAGTTGAGTTCTCCCTGTGCACACCTGTGTTGACTTGAAGGATGAAGTTTTAGTTTAATTGTTTAGAACTTTCCTCATAAATGTCCAACTCAAAAAATGTTATCTTTTATCTTTAAATCATTATTCTTTTAAGAGTAGATTCTAGCTCTTTTTTGGTTGACTAGCTAGATGTAAAAGAGTGTTTTGTGTGTGTGTATGTGTGTGTGTGTGTCTGTGTGTTTAGTGTTTCCTTCTCTTCATCCTAAGCAGAAGATCTGCAGTCACTTTATGCCCTAACTCTGCCACTTATTTGCTTTATGACCTTGGCCAATATCCTGTTTGTTCTGTGTCTACTGTTCTTGTCTGGAAAATGGGGATAAGGATACTCTGTTTCATAGAGTTGTTGTGAGGATAGCCTGAGTAACAAAGCCCTGAGAACAGTGACAATTGGCAAAACACTTCTGTGGGTATTAAATATTATATTACTTCCATGCCTGGAGATCTGCTATTTGGGCTGGTACAAGGTAGTGTAGGACCAGTGGTGGTGAAATATGTACTATATTTATTCCTGGGGAAATATGTACTATATTTATTCCTTTGGCTATTGCCCCCTAGGCAGAGTTCAGGAAGGCAGGAGGAGGAACAGGCACAAAGAGGGAGAGGAAAGGCAGTGGGATTTCCTAGCTGGAGAAACTCCAAGCATGACTCAAACCCTGTGAGATGGAGAGGACTGAGGGAACAGAAAGACTGGGGAAAAAAATAAGAAACTCACAGCTCTCTGCTTATGGCCCTGCTGACAAGCAGTGAGAATATCAGGAACCAGTGACTGAAGGGTCAGGACAGTGAAGTAGAACAAGCAGAAAAACCCCAGTACCAAGCAAAAGGATGTCAGTCATTAGGTGTGGCCCCCAAGACTTTATGTGAGTTTTGACAGTAGAAGTACTTTACAGTACTCACATAATACTTTGCCTCTTTCCAATATAAAAGCAAATGAATCTCAGGCACTAGTTTTATTTATCCTTAGGAAAACCTAATATTATGACCTGGGAATGTAATTTTAGTGCATTATTATACTCTTCATCAATGGTGATCCAGTAGTCTATCTTCATTTTTGATAAGAGTATTTAGAACTACATAAAGGGGAAAACAATTATGAATATTATGCTCTGTTTTTATAACACGATTATTCACATATGCACCACTTCCTACATACACATTGCTGGCATTATTGCATTATGTTTTTAGTTTACTAGAATGGTTATTTAAAAAATAGACTACACGTTTGCTTATAGCATTGAATATTCAGCAGGAGTACTTCTCTTCCCAAATGGCAGAGGTTTAATGACTCATTGAAGTACATAAAAATACACAGTCTAAACAACGACCCATTTTGACTTAAAATGTTTTGTCATTGAGCAACAATTTGCATTTTGATTAACAACCTTCGCTTTAAATGGGATGTGTAACTTCCATGACCTTGTAACTTGGTTCACTCTCAATGGGACATGTGTTCCTTCCTTGACTGTTAACAGTCCATTTATTGTAGTCAGTTGAATAGTAACGAGATGGTCCACTGGAACTTTTCTTTAAGTCTTAGGAGTTTTTATGACCAGTCTTAAACTATTGATACACTAGGCAAATTGCACTTGCCATTGAAGTTCAAAGATCATGTTTATCTCTGTGTTCTCCATGTGATATGCATAGACGTGGCCAAAATAGAAACCTTTCCAATGCTTCAGGCCATTTGTGAGGTTCTCTTGGTTTTGGTGGAAAGCCATGAATCAATTTGAATACTGAGTGTTATGCAAATGTTTGTTTCCTCTGTATATTTTACTGTTATAAAAAGACAAACAAAATAATGGAGCAGAAATTGTTTTGTATCACATACTGTAATTTGTTGGCAATATCAACCAACGTTAATGCATTACTTCTGCTGAATGTTATCATAATGACTTGACACAAGGAGACTGCCTAGTGAACTTCCGCAGAAATAAGAAGAAATCAATTCTCTATATCCTTCAGAGGCAACACAGCACTTCAAGCCCTCCTTAGCTCAACCAAAATGTCAAATAAACAAGTTGTTAAGGAAATCAGGTAATTTATTTTAGATAGAAGAGAATTAAAATACATGTATGTTATTCACATTTTTCTAGTTATGCTAAAGTGACATTCTTGGACTGACACTTTGAGTGTCACTTTTAGAAGAGGAATTTTTTTCATGGCAATAGAAGTATATATACAAAGATAAAAAGACAATTTTGGTTAAGAATCAACAGAGATGCAGGCAACAAAATACATGTACCAATTACCTTCTGCTTTGTTTTACTATTTGTTGTATTTACACATGTATACATATATTTCATACTTACACTATTTCTTAAAATGTTTTCAACTTTTAATTAATTTTTTTTGTATTTCTTATACCTGGTGTCCTGCTACTACCTCAAACTCACCTCATATTCACTCAGGCACCAAAAAAATCATTATTTTCTTTTTTAAACCACCCTTTTTACAGGCTTCTTTGATGTTTTTAATGACAGTATGCGTTAAAGAAGTCTCACTTCCACCAGTTGAAGGCAACCATAAAATATATGCAGGAGAGATGAAATTATATATTTTGAAACCCTACAGGCACTATCGCCTGTTGATGGCACTGGTTTGAAACTGGCTCTCTTTGTTAAAAAGGAGTGTATCAGGGTGAGAGAGGTGTTAGAGATGGACACTGAGATCTGAAATAACCAGAATCTGCAAGATAGCTGACAGAGCACTGAGTTAATACGTGTGTCAAAGCTATTTTAAAGATTTGTTTCTACGCCAGGCATTATGGTACATGCCTGTGATCCCAGCAGTTTCTGAAGCTGAGGCAAGATTGCCAAGTATGAGACCCACCTGGGAAACTTAGGGAGACCCTGTCTCAAATTAATTAATTAATTAAAAAAACAGAACTGAAGATGTAGCTCAGTGGTAGTGTGCCGTCCCTAGGTTCCATCCATAGTACTATAGGAAAAATAAAATTTTAAAAATATAAACTTTATTTCTATGCTATCTATAGTTGACCCCCTCATTTCTCCACATATTCTTACCTTTAAACTTCTACCCAGGTTTCAAGACCAATTCTTATTCTTCCTTCTCCCTAGTTCCTTCTTTGAGTTCTTTGGGTCAGTGATTCTGAAGTGGGGCAGTTTCCCCCTAACCCAGCAAACATTTGCAGTATCTGCACACAGTTTTGGTGATCTGAATTGTAGAGAGGGGATACTATCGGCATCTAGTGGCAGAGACCAGGGATACTGCTAAGCATCCTACAGTGCACAGGACAGCATCCTGCCCACCCTTCCACCCCCCTCAGGAGAATGCCATTTCTTCATGCATTTTCCTTCTTTGTTGTGACTTTTAGTATAATATCTGTTTAAATGTAGGTTTAATTTACTTTATTAGAGTATAAACTCCTTGCAGGAAGAAAGCATGTAAATTGACCTTTCCTCTCCCGTATTGAACACTCAAAAATGAATGAGAAGCAAATGCATTATAGAACTTGCAGTACAAATCTATTTATCAGTAGTATAATTTTACATTTGTAAAAGAACCTCATCAAATTTAGGGAATATTTTAGTTCTTACTTTGTCTAGGTATAAAATCTTGAGCTTGGAAAAGACTTTAAAATGTAATCTAGTCCAACTGCTTTTATTTACCAAGGGACTCTTTTTGATTTTCCTAAATACTGAATTGAAATTCAATTGCAATCGTCCTCAGGTGCCAGACTGTGAAATTGGTATTTCCTCATTTAGACATTATCAGAATATATGGTAGCCCTCTGTGCATAGATATGTACTGTGTGCAGGAATTCATTAGGAATATTAATTGCAGAAAATGTCACTAGATGATCTTGATACTTCTTTTCAACCCTGAGGATCAGTGATTTAAATTGCCACCTTCCCTAACATATTTACTTAGTAAGTAAGGTGAGAAGAGACTGTATGATGTTTCCTCTGCATAAATATTTGGTTTATTAATTTCTTATTAGCCTAGAGGTATTTAGATCCTCTACATCTAATAAATTCCTACCCATTAATTACTTACTGTCAAATCTTTGATTTTTAAAGTCTAACATATTCTAATTATAACCTCTCTATTGAACTCTTGAAGAACTCTTTCCTAGTATTATTAGTTGACTTTCCATGTGTTTATGTATATATACATATACGTATACATATAAGGGCACACACATTTTTTTCCTTTGGATGGTGAGGATTTTAAGGACAAAGATGGATGTATCTTTTAAAAAATCCTATCAAGTACCTAACATAGTGAAAAGCTCACACCTAGCAGACAGTATCTTATTGTTCAACAATTGGAATTCTCAGATACTTGAGTGCTAAAGGGAACCCTTTTACTCATATATAAAATTCCATGGGTATCTTTTAAATAGCCCCAGGAGAGAAATACCAAGATCAGTAGATGTTTTAATTAATATGTTGAAAGATAAGATTCACAAGTGTTCTGTAAGATAAAAGCACAGGAAGACAAAATTGCAAATGGATGCTTTTTAACTAAAAGGTACTGACATTTCATTAAGCAAAAATGGTATTACTATCAGCAGAAAATAATTGGAAAAAAATATTACCATGATTCTGGCAAATGTGGAAAGAAGATTCTTTGTTACCTACTATTGAACTAGAACGTTTATAAATTATGGCTAAAAGTCAATTTTACTCTTTCTGAAATGTAATTAGCTTTTCATTAGACACAGAACAAGTGAGTTCTAGACCCAACTTTGTGCTAATTGCCTGTGTGTCTTTGGACCAATCACTTAACCTTACTGGATCTACTTTTTCTTTTAAGAAATTTGTAAGAGTGGGACAATTTGCTTTTCATTTGCATTCATCTGTAATCTTCTAGTTGTGTAAAGATTTATAGTTAAAACTTCCCATATATTATCTCATTTTATCATTTTGACAGTTTTGTAAGGAAGGTTTAGAAACTATTTTCCTTCTAGTGAAAATCAAGCTCAGGAAGTTAAGTGACTTAACGAGGGCTGTGTAGTGCCCAGTGCTGTTTCCAGGATAACTCTGAAATATTGTTTGTGTGAGATAAGTGTACAATCGATCTTTAGGATGTCTACTTTTTCTCTATTTCAAAATTAAGCTTTAAGGAGTAGGCCCTTGAAAATTTAAAAATGGTGTGAATATCTACCCTCATGGTTTGAACCAAGGATAGCCATTAGATTCAGTGTATATGTCAGCCTGTATTGACTGATAGCACCTGCCTGAAGTTGTGTGCTGAGAGAATTTTGAGGCAAAGTTTGGGTTCAGTGGAAAGTGTACCATGTTAGATTGGCCATGTATACCCTGAATGATGGAGAGGGGAACAATAGTGAGCTGCTTAAGGAGTGAAGAGCCTTTTAAAGAAATTGCTATAGAACTCAGTAATGTTTTGTAAGGGGTCTTATATGGACTTGCTTGAAAGTTTTACAACTAATATTACTTAAAAAGTTGAATTATCCTTTGCTGTGAATGTTTTCTTATTTAGAAGAACATTATTCTTAAAGTACCTAAGTTGGGTGTCATTGCTGTTAACTATAAGCTGTGAAAGGATATAGAGGCTATTTCTACTTAGAGTTTTAATGAGCTATAGCTTGATCTGAAAACTGATGCATTCAATTTACATATGTACACATATTGAAATTATGTATTTACTCTAACATCTATTAATATGATATATATTATGAGTATAGTAGTTCTCCCTTATCCAAGACCCTCAGTGGATGCCTGAAATCATTAATAGTCCCAAATCCTATATATACTATTTTTTTTCCTATATGTAGGTACCTATGATTAAATTTAATTTATAAATTAGGCCCAATAAGAGATTAACAGCAACTAGTAAGAAAATAGACCAGTTATAATAATATACTTTAATAAAGGTATATAAATGTGGTCTCTCCTGCTCTTTCAAAAAAATTAATTTCTCACTGCACTATGGCAATATTTTTTGACTGTAGTTGGCCATGTATAGCTGAAACTGCTGAAAGTGAGGCCACAGATAAGGGGGACTGTTGTAGTGAAAATCAGTGCTCTCTGGATTTTTCAGTATCAGTATCTATTACTTTGCTCTATGAAAGGTTGAATACTGTGCATCAGTGACTTCTAGTTACCGCCTGCCTGTTGCCTGCTGTCCACAGTGATAGGTGCTTTACCCCTTTTTCTCCCCCTCTAAGCTTTCCCATACTCTTTCAGTTAAACTTGATTATTTTCTTTTTAAGCAATGAAGAACTGTTTCCTGGGAGAATTTAGAAATTGCACAAGCTGATAACAGCTAAGGAAGTCGCAGAGCCAGAATTCAAATCAAGATTGAACACATTTCAAAGTCTTTTTCTTAACAAAACCAGGCTATGTCTTGCTGAAGTTTGAGGGTACAGATATTTCCTGGTGAAGGTCTATGTTCTACATACATACACACATACATACATTCACAACTTTTGGATTTGAGTTTCCTTATGCGTCCCAGGCTTCAGGGGGTAAAGTGAAACCCACCAAAAGCAAGAGTCATTATTTCCCAGTGTTTGCCAATGTGATGCCAGTGAATTTTTTTTAATAGAATGTGCACATTTCATCTAACATGTACTGTTCTGGATTTGGAGAATTTACTTTAATTGAGACAAAAACTTCCCTGAAGAACTTCCATTGTTGAAGAAGTATATTATATGTGAACTTTGCTTTTATGCTATTTCTTGGATTAGAAAAAAAGTATTTTCCAATTTGGCAAAATATATGATGAGCAAAAGAATATAATGTGGACATAACTTAAACTATAAATGTAATTAGAATGTCATTTTCTTTTTTCCAGGTTCCTTGGTGTCACTCAGTTTTCACCTACACATGCCAGAAAGGCATTCCCATGTTTTGATGAGCCAATCTACAAGGCCACTTTCAAAATCAGCATTAAGCATCAAGCAACCTATTTATCTCTATCCAATATGCCAGTGGAAACTTCCGTGTTTGAGGAAGATGGATGGGTAACGGATCACTTTTCACAGACACCTCTTATGTCCACATATTATTTAGCCTGGGCGATTTGCAACTTCACATTCAGAGAAACCACCACCAAGAGTGGGGTTGTAGTAAGTATTTTCAACCTAAAGATGTTTTTGGATGATGAACACTGTAAATTAACCTGATTTCTGGATAACAATAGATCACTTATAATCTCTTTGCATCTTACGTAGTTGAACTCTTTAATTTGGGGGGGGGGCAATGTCTTCTTGGTTTCAGAGTCACAGAGAAATTTCTTTTCTACCCAGCTCTCTTATTCCTTTAATCACCTCCACTTACCTTCCTTATCATCCCTGCTCATCTCCACTTCCATTCCTGAGTATTTCTAAAACAACTGTTGTCTTTTCTGGGAAATTACCTGTTTCTGCTTATGTGGGCTGGGAAAACTGTTTCTTTCTATGGTGAAATATTTCAAATGTACATAAAGTGCAGCAAATAACATATACCTACTAGTCAGATCTATAGGATCAGAATATTTTGCTAACTTTGCTTCCGCTTATTTGATTGAATAGAGGTGAAACCCTGTGTAGAGCCCTCCTTGATCTCATTCCCTTGCCCCCTTTAGAGATGACATTGCCCTGAATGTGCCGTTTGTCCTTTCCATGCATGGAATCATTCAGTTATTAAGTATGTATATATCCATTTATAATACATATCCTGCTTTACATTTTGATATAAGTAATGTTATTGATGTCCTTCTACAGCTTATTTTTATTTCATTTTATTTTTTTAGGAAGGACAAGATACAGGGAGAATTGTCGGCTTTAAATTTATGATGAGGATCGATTGGATTCTCCTTGATCATTATCATTTGTGACACCATGGTGTTCCAGGCACTTTTCACATACTATTACGTTATACTAGGCCAGGCTGTGCCAGATTAACAATTGCTTTCTCATTTCAGTGGTTTACACAATAAATATGCATGTGTTTTATTTTCTTATGAACCATAAAGCAAGCTATTATGATTCTCCTTTTTCCAAATGAGTAAATTAAAGTTTGAAGAGATTAAGTAACTTGCTCAGGGTCAAAAAATTAGAAAGTGGTGGAGTCAGAAGCCAAATCTGTTGGTTTGATCTCTAATTTTGGGCTGTCCCTCCTGTGCCCTTGGAACTCGGCTTCACCATTTCGCCTGTGTGTCCGTAAGAGAGCTCAGCTTGTGATTCTCCCATCCCAGGGCCATCATGTTCAATGTTGCTTGAACATAACAGAATAGGAGAATAGAAATCCATATTTTTGATCTGTAGAAAGTTCATAGCTCTATAGTAACCTCAATTTTGAAAAATAGTTTTGGATAAAGAAATTTTTCTCTCTGTTACTTTTAATTTAAATCACAGTGGAACCTGCTTAAAAAATAAAATCTGCTTCATAAAAAATTAATGCTATTATTGAAGAACTACATAGAGTGAATTCATCTGTATAATCATTAAAATAATATCCTAAATACAGACTATGGAGGGCAACTGGAAGGCATTTTACTCTTTTGGGCTGATAATCACTTGAAATGTTGTATTCCTGTGATGTTTGTTGATGTCATCTATGGACAGTTGGAGGATGTACTCATTGGACCATAAGCAGAAAAGGAACATGAAGACATCTTATTTCCTTTTGCATGTTCAAAAGTTGATGATTGACTTGCTATGGGTCAGCTAGCATAAGGTACACTGGAAATGCTTTTTCTAGTGTATTTTCTTTAAAGTATCTTAAAAGTGCCCTCAGCCTTCCACAGTTATGCTTGTTGCTAAGTGACCCATTTTTAAAGCCAGACACACTCTAATTATTTAGATGTGACTTCTCTTTGGAGTTAAGAATCTCTAAGCAATTAGTAAACATTTAAAATTTTCTGCTTAATAATTTGTATGTAGAAAAGATAAAACATACTATCAGAAAACGTCAAAAGGTCAACTGAAATAAGATTTTAGATGATACAATCCAAAAATACTAAAATCAGTAAAGAAGAAAACAAAATTGCCATTGGGAGCTCTTGTTTATCAACTGTGAAAATACAGTTTGAAACTTGGACTCTCTTTTTCTGTCACCCCTTTGAAATTCAATCTTATTTTCTTTTCACTGACTTTCCCCTTCATTACTGGGAGCACATGGGAGTGACATTTTTTCAACCCTTAATAGCAAAGGAGAGGAAGTTGAGCTATAAAATCTTGGATGTGGGATGGTCATGTGAAGTCCAGGTGTTCATTTCAGAACAGAAGTTGAAACAATTTTCCTTGAGCCCTGAGAAAGGAACATTGGTAATGTATTAATGCAGAGAACAATTGCAACAGTGCCAAAGTAGGAAAATTTGAGGCATCATCATCACCATCATTTATTAAGTTGCCTAAACTTTGCAAAGCACTATTTTAAGTAATTAGAAAGATAAAAGTATAAGATCCCTCTAGTATAGAGATTTTAAATGCAACCTTTGTGTTGAATTCACATCTGCAGACATGTTTTGTTTGCCCATCCCTAAAATGATTTATAATATTCCCAATTAGTGGTATAATTATTTCCTACTTTTTAAAAAAATCAAAAGTGTTTACAACTATGGGTTCACATTTACATTTGGCAATGTTTTTACATTTACTTGTTCCTTCAACAGAAATTTATTGACTGACTATCAGATGTTGTTCTAGGCTTTAGTGATATGGCAGCAAACGAAGCAGAAATTCCTGATCTCAAGGAGCTTATATTCTACTGAGAAGAGAAAGGCAATACACAAATAAATGTGTAAATGTCAGATGGTGATACACGCTATGAAGAAAATCAGTATCATTTACACAGGGCATTTGCATCCTACTGTATCTTAATCCAGACCACTTTTGTTCTTCAGTGTCTAGTTTCCTCTTTGCTGTTTATATATTACCTGCCTCATTCTGTAGACATTTGAATTTTCATGTCTAGTCTAGGAGCATAATTCAGGAGGGCGGACAGGGAATGGACATAGGAAAAGCAGTGAATTCACGAATTGTGAATTAGTGTCATTAGTGCAGAAGTATGGTTATAAACCTGAGGTTTGGAATCACATACGTCTGTTTCAGAATTTGTTTTGCTTCTCTATGACCTTGGTTAATTACTTACCATCTCTTTGTTCTGGTTTTCTTGTCTGAAAATTGGAAGTATGAGTTCTTCCTTTACAATATTGTTCTGTTTACACATAATGCTACAAACTGCTCCAAAATGTTTGAGGCAGGCATATATTTTGTTATGCTCAAAATTTTCTGTGGGTCAGGAATTTGAAGTGGGAGCAATTTGTCTCTGCTTAGTGATTTCTGGGTTTCAGTTGGGGAGACATGATGGTTGACAGCTGCAGCCAGAAACATTTGGAACCCCCTTTGTCTGGTGATTATACTGTTAGTTTCTTGGGATGTTAGCTGGGGCTGCTGGCTCTAGCATCTACATGTGGCCTATCCATGTGACCTGGACTTGGGAAAAGCATGGTAGCCTCAGGAGGGTTGGATTTCTTATGCTTGTTCAGATTACTAAGAGGAAGTGTCCAAGAAGAACTAGATGAAAACAGGTAGAACCTGTTTTGACTTAGTTTCAGAAGTCACACAGCATTGTTTCTACTAAATTCTGTTGATTAGAATCCAGTCACTAAGGATAGTATTGACCGATCACAAGAGGACGTAGACCCCAGCTCTTGATGGGAGAAGTGTCAAAGAATTTGCATACCTGTTGTAAAATTAACAGCCTATTCTCTGCTCACAATCACTTGCATTTATCCCATATACAATTTATACTTGTCAGGGGTCTTATCCCATTAATAACATCAGGCTGAAGTTTGAAAACTGTGATCTTTCCAGCCAATTTAGGTCCAGGTGCAGATGAGATGACAGGTTTGGTTTTGGGATATGGTTTTTCTCACTCTGGTGACCCGTTACCTAAATTAACAAATTATTTTTCCTTGTTTCTCCCCATCCCATCACCCCAGCCTAACAGAGAACATTGAGACTGGAATATGTTATTGCAATAGCTACATCTATTTATGAATGGATAAAATGGGAAGATGAAGTAGTCACTGGTCCATAGCAATTCTGAAATACAACTGGCCATATGTTGCCAACTCCTTAAAATGGCTCAGTGCTGCTCCCTGCCTGGGAGTTGTTTTCTTGGCATTTCCCCCCACTCTTTTGGGCTCTTTCTTTCCAAGTAAAAAATAGTTTGTGTTTGCAATTTTTAAAAACAACAATTGTTAAATAAAAGGAGTTTGTATTGCAATTAAATACCTTCAACTTGCTTCCTACAAGTAAAAAGCTGAGATTCCAAAGTCCAATGCTTGTTTGTATTGATTCCTTTACTCTAAGCAAGTATACATATGTAAAATGATTGGCTTTTTATGTATAAAGTTATATCAACCCCATTAGACAAAATTATACCCACAGATCACTTTAAGATAAACCTCTGGCTATTTTGAGGCTGTGTGGACTAAAGATTCTTAGATGCTTATTATTTAACAGAGACCTTATGAGGTATGTCATTATGATTTTTACAAAGCTTTTTATCATTTTGAAAAGGTTATAGGGTACCACATTAAGAGTTTCTGAGGTCTTAAGATAATAATGCTTTAGGCTGCATCTGCAGACCATGTTTTCCAGAGAGTGACCTATATATATATATGTTTTTTTTCTCCAAAAATTAATTATCTTTGGCAATCTCGTAAATCAAGGAAGGAGGAGAGTTTTAATTTCTAATCCAGTGAATCCTGGTTCTTTCATATTTCCTCTAATTTTTGCTTGAAAACCGGACAATTTATTCTTTTATCTCCTTTATAAAGTTCATGGTTCATAAGAGGAAGCAGGGGGCATGTTTAGTGTTCCGTCTGGAAATCTCTTTAGCTAAAATATATGGTTCAGTAGTTGTATTTCTCATTTTTATTGGTACTATAGGTAATAGGGTTGCCTAACTTCTTCCACTACATAACAAGCATTATCCTTTCTTCACCTTTCAATAACATTTGCCTTACTATCCCTTCCAGCTCTCACTGAAAACCTCCACAAGGTCGATAGGCTTTGCTAAATCTCCTGAAGACTTTTCTGGTTTTTGTCCACTGTGTAGTCTTAAAGCTAGTACCACAAGTTTCCAGGCTTTTGTTATGGCAGATTCCATCTTTCTTCCCAAACTGGTTCCAGTCAATATTGTGAATAAGAAACCATCCTAAAACAGCAACAAAAAAAAATTGTTTTTTTGCTCATGGATTCTATGGGTTGAGTTTGGGCAACACACAACAGGGAATAATTGACTCTGCTTCACATGTCTGGGGTATCACCTGGGGAGGCTCATTGACTGGGGGTGACTGGATAGCTGGGAGCCAGAGGGACCTGATATTTCTCATTTGGGATATGGGATCTCATTTGGGAATCTCATCTGGGACATATGTGTGTGGTCTCTCCGTGGGGCCTGAGCTTTTCTGTAGCATGGTGGTCAGATGTTGGTGGACTTGTTACACTGTCTGTTCATTCCATTATAAATGATTATAGAAATTTAACTATCACCATCTTTTCTTTCTTCTTCCTTTTAGTACGATAGAAGCTGTATTCTTTTCTGACCCCACCTCAGAATTTAAACAGCATAGCTTTTGGTACATTCTATTAATTACCAGCTAGTTGGCCCAGATTCTAGAGAAGGGGCACATAGACCCCCACCTTTCAAAGGGAGTATTGTTAAAAAGAATTTGTAGCCCCTTTTATAATTACCACAGTTGTAATGAATATAGGAGATTATGCATAGAAGATTATAGTCACAGTGCCTGACATAGTACTTATTCTGATGATGACAATTGAATTGATGATATATTCAGACATCACAAAGGGAGTAGTGATATGTAAGTTTGAGAGGTAGATGAATACCAGGTGGTGGAAGAGCTTGCTCCTGGTTAAATTTTAACATTCTATTCAGTTAATAGTAAGAGCCATTGGGAACTTAAAAGCTTGAGACATCATGGGGATAATTTTGATCATCTACCTAGGAAAGACATACAACATATTCAGACAGGAGGAGATTGGAAGCAGGGTTCCATTTAGCTGAGAAACCTTGGACTACAGTAATTAAAATTGAAATGGAAAGGATAGCGTAGACATGAAAGGCATTTTAAAGGAAGAATTGGTAGGACTTGGTGAGGGACAAGAGACAGGAAAAAGAAACGTCAGGGAAGCATGGATCAAAGAGTCAAGAATGATTTAAAGTTCAAGGTGAAACATTTCTGTAGATTCCTCTTCTCCAGATTCGCTGTGTATTTTTGATCGGTTGTGGCAACCCCAGAGGGTTTCATTTTCTCCGGTCTCTCTCTTGGAGGCATGTCTAGACTGCCCAAACAACCCCTTTGCTCTATTATAAATGGTTATACAGAATTTTGTTAGCTGTTTTAAAATTAATAAGTAATAAAAACTCAATTTAAGATCAAGCAAAAAGGGAAATTCATTAGGAAGAGATTGGGATATAAAGAAAACTGGGGGCTTGGAACACTGAATAACTTGGGAATCCCATTTCATGTCCTGGTCAGTGTTTCATTTGCTTTGTTTTACTCTCTTTTATTGGACAGGGTGCCTCTCATCTTTGAGTCTTGTGGTGAAAAATTGCTGCCAAAAGTTCCCACGTTTGACCGATTGCTGTGCAGACCCCAAGAGAGAAAGTGGCCTTTATCAATTCCCCAACTCTAGAGAGTGTATATTGATTGCTGTGGCTTGAGTCAAGTGATTATCTCTAGTCTCTGTGTGTAGAGTGCCCCTGTGGCATCATATGATAGGAACATGACATCTACTGCTTCAACCCAGTGGTGGGAGTACGTGCTGCAAAAAGGAGGGAGTTTCTAGAGAAGAGATGCTGTGCACAAGAACTACTACACATGCCCCAAGTACACTTTTTTAGTTTTATTGTTTAGACTGACTACAATAGGAAGGATACACAAAATTTACAGTGAGGGTGTACATGTATGTATACCTACATCCTGAAAAGTACGCACACATATAATGCAGATTTCTGAAGCTCATTGTTCTAGTGATGAGATTCTGTGTACACACTCAAATCATTATTCTATGTAGTTTCTTACTAAAAACAAAATTAGGTCTCACTTTATTATGAGAATAAAAACAGTGTAGATTATTGGACTCTAAGCATATATTTTAGATTTTTAAAAATATGTTAATAATGGGAGTTCTATTGTCATTAGATGCTCTGTTTAGATTGCATTACAAATGTAATAATGGCCCACATAGGAAGAAATAGTAACAGGAGAGTCAGATTATAATCTATTTAGGAATCTAAGTAGAGACTTCCTGCCCACTCCAGGAGTGTTAGTCATCCTCTTCCTCTGTGCTCTTGGAATACTTTGTACTCTCGTCCCTTGTAGCCATTATTCTGCTCTTCATCCTTTTTCTTGCTGGATGCTTTGCAGAAAGGCAGTACGTCTTACTCATTTTTGTTAGATCAGTAATTTACATGGTATGAAGAACATAGTAGGGACTTGGTAAAATTCCACTGGAGATCTAAATGATGAATTCTGTTTAGATCATCACATTTTCATTGTTTTCTAAAACCTTTTGATGAGGTTTAATATGTGGGATATGAAAATCCATGAGCAATAATTTTGACCAATATTGAAATATAAAGAGCAAATATTATAACACAGGTATCATTACTTTTGGGGGACTCTGTAGGAAGATGTAGGTGAAAGTATTGCTAAAGAGAATTGAAGTGCAAACTTTTACTGCCAAATGGGGAACTGAATCTAGTACAGAGGTGAGCTTCTGAATGTATGGCACCTGGGGGAGAAATGAGGTGGTTCTTACAAAGTGAAAGGCCAACTATTGTCTTTGTTTCTATTAGGAAGCAAAGTCTTATGAGTATTGTTAATTTGCTGGCAACAGCTGGGAGTAACTGGGTGAGCCTGGGTTGACTGGGTGATCTGAAGACAGGTGGGTGCCTGTCTTGAGGTTATGACATCCAGCTCGCATTTGCTGCATCAGAGAAATGCCTGAGCCAGGCTTGGGTCATCCTGTCAGGTCTGCAGTGTTGGGAGCAGGCCTCATGGGCAGATCAGGAATTCATTAAAGTCAAGGAATTTGAGCACTTAAGAAGAATAAAGTTGAACCTTCAGAAATGTTATTAGTATGATAGGAAAAGAGCTCATACGTTCTGTTAAGGAGTGAGTGTAGAGTGAAGAAATGGATGTAGTGGTTATAGACCAAGTTCTTTGGTGGAATGGGTAAGGGAATGGTTAGAAATATTTTCATGCAGAGCCCATTTCAAGTAAGTTTTAGATTATGGGAGAGTTGAATCTATGAGAAGAGAACAACTATTTCCAAACAATAGCCAAGGACTATATAGACGTTTAGTAGCTTGTGTCTGTCAGAAAACAGCAAAGATCTTTTGTGCCTCCCTGCACGTTTTAAGAGTGAAGGGATAGGAATAGAGAAAACCTATGTGGGAGATTGAACCTGGGGGACTGAGAAGCACACATAGACAGCAGCCAGGAGGGTAAAACATCTAGAGCTTCAGTGAAAACATTGTTGGAATCATTAGCCATGGTATCCACAGAAGCAGCAAGGCAAGTGAACCCATAATGAGAGTGATATTTATAAATGGATAGGGAAGGTTGGAAAATAGAACCATGAGAATAAAAGGTAGAGGTGGACAAATGAAGTGGATAAGGTAGAAAAGATGGTCTATCAACAGTAAAGAGGAGGGTTTTAGATTTCAGGGTGATCTGGAGGAGTTTTAAGTCTGTGATTGCAAAGTGGGATGGATGAAGGGTCTGAAGATAGAGTAACGGAGTAAGCAGAAATAAAGTAATTCTGAGGTCATATTGGAACAAATCGATAATTTGGAGGGGAAATCCTGGAGAATGTGGACAGAAGAGCTGTAAGCCTGGCTTCAGATTCATTCAATAAGTGTGAGGAAATGATCTGTTGGCCTAGATGGGGAAGAGGATTAGTAAAAGATGAATTACAAAAGATGGGAAGAGTTTTTTTTTTTTTTCATAGAAGTGGAGGAACAGTGGTGTAAAAGCAGCAATGATGGGAGCTGGGAAACTGCTCATCCCTCTCTCTGGCTCTGAGGGTGTGTGACAGCAGATCTATAGAAGGATGAGAAGTGGGCAGAAGTACCAGGTGGGAGTCAAGGGTTTGTTTAAAGGATAAGAGCTGTTGAAATTAAGGATTATTTTCATAGCAGGTGGAATGGTAGACTGGAGGGATGTGTTAACAACAGAAGAGGAGGAGGGCTGAGCAGTCCAAATTTAGTTAATGGAGGAGCTTATAGAAGTATCCAGCCTCTAGGTTTCTACTGGGATATTGGTGTAATGGAATGTGCTTCAGCAAATCCCCATCCCCTGGTGGCTGGCCTGGGCTGATGGTGGATCTAGTGATGAACGATAATGGGTTTTGTATTATAATCCACAATTTATCAAATGCCCTGAGGTTTAAGGATCCATATATTTAAGAGGCTAATAGAAGCTCAGGGAAAAGCTTAAGTGAAAAGCAAATGAGCCTACAGAGCAGAGCAGTTTGGCCAGTGCAGAGTGTTCATGGTTGTGGTATGTTTGTTCTGGATAATGTGTGTGATAGATTGCCTGGTGTGCAGCTAGGTGTACTTCTCTTGTATAGAGAGAAGGAAGATGATTCTGGCTGTCATCCTTTTCCCCTTAGTCTTCCTGGAAGGATTTTGGGTGACTGCAGAGGAGGCCACCAGTCCTGTTGCCTTTTAGCTATGGTTGTGGCATATCTAAAGCAGTGGCATACGATCTGATAATAGAGAAAAGGCTTACTTTCCTTCTGATTTAGGATTTTTTTTTCCTTTTCTGATTATTTTTCCTTTTAGTTCTTTAGGACTTTTTAGAGGACTGTTTTGTCCACATATTTGTAATCTAACAGAGGTAGAGGTTTTGCACAGTATTGAGGAGGGCAGGGGTAGGAAGCGGAGGTGGAGTTGTATGGAGGAACCAGATCATGAAGTGTTTGTACATCATATTATGGAATTTTGACTTGATCCTTTGGGCAGAGGGAACAATTAAAGGATTTGAGCTTGGAAGGGCTTCAGATCACATTGGGAACTTTTTCTAGAAGCATGATGATAATACCAGATATTCAGTCATTTTTGTTAAAAGTCTCTCAGTTCATTTTCTTTATAATTTACTTGATCAGGATCTGTTTTCCTTTTTGATGGAGGCTGCCAAGGCTCTCTAGCTCAACTTTCCTGAGGATTAGGGAATAGGCTGTAAATATATGTATGTGTGAATGAATTGCTTAGATGGCAGTTGGCATGAATATGTAGCCAAATTTTTGCATCTGATTTTGGACACAAAATGTGTTGTAGTCCAGAGTGGCGGGGAATCTCTGGGTAACCATGATACATAACATAACAAATAAGATCATACCATAAAGATTGCTGTTATTTGGGTCAAAATGATTCTTATAGGTTTTATGTCGAATATCATGAAGAGTAACCACAGTATGTGGTTGAGATATGTTAATATTTCTGGGGATAGGACTTTTAGGAAACAAAGAAAAATTATTTTCTGAAGAATCAAATATTCCTGGAAGGCCTCTGTGTTCAGATGGATAAATAAAGTTGAACGCACAGATTAGAAGAAGATATCAAAAGTACTAATAGTACTGTCTGTCCTCTGCCACTGCCACCTACTAATGTTTCTTGACTTCCTTATCAGACCAGATGGCAGGATGGAAACTCTCTGGGTCTGTGAGATGCTACTGTTTTCTGATTAGGTTTAATTTGGGGAGGAACTAGCAGATGCTTGGAACCAATCACTATCCATATGCATTGTTCACTTGGAATTGAAAAATATTTCTTACCATATTTCTGAGCACCATAGACCACTATTCCTATATTCATTCATAAGTATATATTATGCAACTATGTTTAATAGTGAACTCATAAATCTGAAAAATTTGGCATAATTAAGATGATCAAAGAGAATAGACTAGGCATAATAAATAAGTTCACTTACATGTAGGATTTTGAATGTTAGGGAAAGGGAAAATTCCTGATTTTTCTGATTAACCTTAATTTGCTCTCCGGTACCCACACTAGAAATTTATCTTATGTCTATCTCTATCTCCTGTCTGTCTGTCTGTCTATCTATCTATCTATCTATCTATCTATCTATCTATCTATCTAATCCATATCTGTGTATCCTGGGAAGCTTACAAAAATAATGTATAATACACACACACACACACACACACACACACAAACACATACATACTCTTCATGGTACGCAGTGAGTTCCTTGCCCATAGCATTCAGTAAACATTCAAAGCATGGGTGATATAAGATGCATTTTGAAGTAAAATCAATAGATTTTGAAGAGTGTCTTGATGTGGGTGATAAAGGAATAACAGTGGATCAAAGAAAACCTCAAAGTTTTAGTTTGCTTGACAGAGAGGACCATGTGGCAGGGCCCTGCTCTTAATTTTGGAAGTTTGTTTGCTTTCTATATCTTCCTCTCTTACTTTTTTCTACTCTCCTCTTCAGAATTCCAGGTACAGGAGGAGGACTGGCCAGAGTGAAGCTTTTTACATCTTCTTTTTCCTTGAAAGTTCACACTATACAATCCTGTCACACCAGTGAGAGAAAATGAAGAAATACGGAGTTCTTTTTTTTTTAAATACTGCAAATTTATTATATGTGTCTCTCTGATGAAATGTAAATCTTTTAAATGGCAAGTCAGGCTGAAAGTTAGGTTATCTCCACACATGCCTAGAATTAATGCAGCAGTGTCTCAGCATTTCAGAGAGGGAAAAAATAGTAATTTGAAACAGGATCTCATCATCTGAATGGGAGAGTGGTCTCAGTGTTTTTCCTTTTCAGTACTTCATTAGACAATGAGCAATTCCTTCAGAAGGGCCTCTGTGGGAATGTAAGAGGTGCTAATGGTGCAGGCAATCCTTTTACCTTACCTTCTCCTAGGGAGAGGCATTATGAAGAGTGAGAGAGTGAAATAGTCAACTGACAGTGTAAGGATTCTGTTAAACGATGTGTTCTCCAGGAGGCTGTGGAGGAGTAAGCACAGCCTGGGCAGAGAAAGTTAATGGAAATAGCATTGGCATTTAGTAGATTGGGGTTGGAGTTTGGATTCTCCCAGTAACTACAGGCAAGTTTCTTAATTGGAGTCATAGTCTCTTATATAAAATGGGCTAACAGTGTATATCTTGTAACTCTCTTAAGAAAATGAAAAGAGAAGTGGGAGTGAAATGCTTACCCAAGTGCCTGACATGAGGACTCTCAGAACTTGGCATCTATATAGGCCTCACTAGTAAGTTTATGTCCTTCTAATGGGCAGGCTAGGATATCAGAGGGGTTGAGGAGGAGTGAGCATAGATGGTTAAAATGGGAGCCTTTGTGGGAACAAAGTAAAAAAGGTAGTTTTCAGAGGGCAAGGAGGCATTGTTTAGGAGGTAAAGACAGGAAATATTGCCATTTTATCTAGACCTCCCAGTGCAACGTCACTGTGAAAAATGTTGCAAAAATTTGTGGCATTCATTTTTCCTTGTGATTACCAACATTGCACAAATGAATTATAACCTAATTATTAGAGGAAGTGAGATGTATGTGAGATATATTTCTCTATGGTTCTGTCATATGTGGGAAGATGGAATATTTTTAGGTTTATGAAAAAAATCGTTTCCAGGAAGAAACCAGGGAGAAAAAGGTGTTTGGAGAGAGATTAAACCAGTTATACAAAGATGTCTATATACCTGTCTTCCATGTGTACACATAAAAAAATAAAGTTATATTCTACTAGTTATTGGGCTATGATTAAAGATGGGATGGAGGAAAAGAATGTGTACATTAAAAGATGGAAAAGAAAAAAAATTCTACTTTAATGAAACTTCACCAAAATCAATCACTTGTCCAATTATTTTATTTTAAATAACCATTATCTCACTGATCACTTATGGATCAGGTTCTGTTTTAAGAACTTTACACATACTATCTGTTTAATTTTCTTAACGACATGGAGAATTTTCTTCAGTATTTCTTGTATTCTATAGATAAGGATGACAGGCTCAGAGATGGCATAATGTACCCATAATAAAGCCTGGAGCTGAGGTTCAGCTCTTGTTCCTTCCTTGCTTCTTCACTGTACTGCCTCACAGAAGTTACAATTGAGTCCCTAAGGGCAGCCATAGGGGTGAACATGACAAGCATGATATCTGTCTTCAGGGAGATTATTTTTAGCTAGATGCGAGATGCTTCTCAGAGACTGTATATTTTGGGCATTCAAACCACAGATCTCTAGGGAAAAAGATTCCTCCAATGCTGTTTGGAACTCGGTGTCCCCATCTCTACACTGGTGACATTTGGGACCAGGTAGATCTTTGTTGTGTGGGTGTGTCCTGTGCATTGCAGGATGTTCAGCAGCAACCCTGGCTTCTGCTCACTGTATGCCAATTGCACATTCAGCTGTGACACCTGAAAGCATCTCCAGACATTGTCAAATGATCTCTGGCAAAACCACACCTGGTTGAGGACTTCTGCTCTGGAAGAATGATATCTATGGCAGATGACTTTACATTAAAAGGTATGGAGGTGGCTCTATCTGGAGATGTGCAGCCAATCTGGAGCATGTATTCAAGAGATGGCAGAGGGTTTATTGAGACTTATTTCACTCCCTGATGTCTACTTTATCTTATTTCAGCAGGTAAACAGGGACACAAATGCAATTAGGAGAAATGTAAAATGTTTTGGTTGGGATCTGGAATTCCCCCCCCCCAACCCCCAGAAGTCTCATGAGTTCAGAATGAGACTTCTGGGAAGTGATTGGATCATGAGGGCTCCTACGCTATCAATGGATTAATCCATTGAAGCCTAAATAGACTAGGGGGTGGGACCTAGTAGAAGAAAGTAGTCACTGAGAGCATGCCCTGGAGGGGTTTATGTTCTCTGCAGATCCTTCCCCTCTCTCTGCTCCCCAGCTGCCATGAACTGAGTAGCTTTCCTTGCCATTTTGCTATGATGTTCTTCCTCACCTCAGGTCCAAAGCAATGGAGCCAGATGACCATGGGCTGAATCCTCTCAAACCATGAGCCAAAATAAACCTTTCCTTCTCCAAGTTGTTTTTCTCAGGTATTTGTCACAGAGACAGAAAGCTGACAAACATATAGAGTATATCAATAGTGACTTCAGGAATGAGAAAAAGTAGGAATAAGAGACAAGGTTGTCCATATTTTTTTGTGATAGTTATTGAAAATGAAGACAATCAAAGGAAATAGCTTCATGTGTAGAAAGAACAAATACGTTTTTATACCACATGCTATGTTCAGGGGTTGTTTGGCTATTTCAGGGATACTGTATAGTTTACAGTATTTCCAACATACTCTAATCAATGTTCTCTTACTCTTCATATTCTAGGTGTATGACACTTGACGAAGTCATACAGCAGTGGTTCTTAAATTATATTTGCAAATTAGAATTACCTGGGGACTGTTTTCTAAAATTCATATTTATAGATACTACTCTAGACTTAGTGAAACTGAACCTTTGGATCTGGGGCCTCAGCTTTAAGAGTATGTTGAAAGTCAATGCACACTCTTCAGTGTAAAGCCTGGGAAGAAGCTGGTCTTTCCATGATCCCTGTCTGTAATGATCTTTAGTAACCTGGCTTCCTCCTTTGAAAGGCATGTCCTGAAAATTACATACAGAGTGTTTCTTTTTAATTCCTGTTTCTCATAACTTTCTCATAGCTGCAGAGGGTATTGGTGAATATCCATAAGGCTTTATGGTGAAGCTTAAAATGAGAGGTTCTAAAACTGAGGATCATGGGAGTGGACATTGGTAGATAATTAGCATTCTTCACCATGGATGGTCATTGAAACATAGTAATACATCAGACATATACTGAACAGTAAAGTCGTTCCAGGAGCAAGGAAAAGCAATCAATGTGATGTCATTGTTCTCAGTATCCCTGTTTTATAGATAAGAAAGTGGAATATGAAGGGCTTAACAGTGTCACATAGTTGGTAGCTATTAGAGCGAAAATATTAAACATGTCTATCTAGTACCACAAGCATTTTCCATGAGATAATTTATTTATACTACCTCAGTTTCCCCAAGTAATGTACTAGTTTTTAGATTACTTAGGTTTAGATAGAAAATATCTTTAGCTATTATATAGCAATGCTGATCATCCTTTGTTTTTCAGATCTTATTAGGATTTTTCTACTCAATACACTGAATCTAGAATATATTTTTGTTTTCTTCTAAGTGGGGAAAGAAAAGACCACCATAATTATGGTGGAGGCAGCTGTAGAAAGTAAACTTAACAACATTTTGAGTTTATAAAGCTCAATAATCCAGAGGATTGTACATAAATATGAGGAAATTTTGAATTTACAGTGATCCTACCACAGCATGATCTATAGAAAATATGTTTTGCATTTTTATAAAAATATTGGTCTCTCTCCATGAGAGCTAGTTTATAAATCAAGCAGAAAGATGCCTGATTAAGCTTATTTATCATCTATCTGGAGATGAAATAGACAGCAGCTTCTCAAAAGTCTTAGAGCAATGAATGTCTAATAAAGAGATTAGCTAATGATGAGCTTCTAGACCTAGGTCTACCCCAGATGTGTTTGTTCTCATTTGCAGTATTTCTGTAGATTTCTTTTAACCAGTGGTATCACTGAGATAGGTTATATGCAAAATGGACCATGGACATCTTAGGAAATTGTTAGTAGAGGTAATCTAGTTTTTCAAGTCTGTGACTGATCTTTTAAACAGGAATTCATTGCATACTGGTCTTTTTTGGGAATTGTCTTTTCCCTACGCCAGGTTTATAGGGTCATACATAGTTAAGCAGAAGTCAGTCTTGCTGTCCCATGTGTCTATCATCTTATCTTGTGGTTTAGATAAAGATTTGGAGAGAGAGAAAATAAAAGGGAGGATAGAGGGACAGAGAGAAATTGAGATTGATTTTTAATTAGAATATTCCATCAAAAAGAAAAAGAAAACAAAAAGATCCCCCCCCCCAAAAAAATTTTCATCAACAATAAAAGTCCTTAACTCTGGGATATAGTTACATGAATGCTGTATCATTCAATGCTCTTTTTTAAATTTGCAAGTTAGGTTAAATTGTTTCAATAATTTATCCTTCCTGAAAAAAAATGGACTACTGAATTCCAATGCAGTGCCCAGGCTGGGTCATGATGAATAATGACAGAGGATAATAGCAGAACATTGTTGTTGCTCAGGTGTGACTTCTGCCAATGAAATCCTAGGGTCATAAATTGCTTTTGATGACAAATCAAATAACCACTATGAATCCTGGAGGATGTTAGCTGTAAGAACCACGCATCTTTTCAGTAACAGTTCCCAATATCAGATTCAATCAGATTCTATAGAGTTCCCCCAATAGGATGAGATCAGATGTGTTAGTGTGTATCAGCAACTAGAAAAATGGCATTTCTTTTTCTGATGTAGTATGAAAGAGTAGGGCATTTCCAAGCCAGGAAAAAAAAAACTTCCAATAGTCATGAGATTTTATTGTTGAAGTTGCAAGGTTTGTTTAAATGAGTGGGTGCAATCACAGAAGAGTAGGTCATTTTTTTTTTCTAGTAGTTTTACTGGATCCACTGGCTGTGTTCCTAAATCTCCTTCCTTCTCCTCAATCATGGCTGTATCATACTTCCTAACACTCCAAATCTTAGATGACATTCCAGTGACCTACCTCTCTGTCTTAGCTATTACTACTTTTTGTGCATTTGAACTTGGCATGGGCCTCTTAGTTGTATAGACAACTTCATATTGCTGGGTTTATTACCAGTGAGATACACTAGTCCAAAGACAGGTCTCAGGTAGTTGGAATTGTTCTGTCTTCCCTATTTCCGCTGTACCTGCCTCACTGCTGAGAGGTTGTTCTATTGGTAGTTATTCAATGGAAACTCTCAGTTTTTCTTTTGAAATGTTGAGATTAGATAACTTAATCTATATTTTGCAGGAGCATAAGTAGGATTTAGACCCATTTATTTCTTTTCTTTGGCGTGGGGAGGAGGCTACTAGGGATTGAACTCAGGGGCACTGAGCCACATCTCCAGTCTTATTTTGCATTTTATTTAGAGATAGGGTCTCACTGAGTTGCTTAGCAGCTCACTTTTGCTGAGGCTGGCTCTGAGCTCTCAATCCTCCTGTCTCAGGCTCCCCAGCCTCTGGAACCACAGGTATACATCACTGTGCCCAGCTAGACCCATCTATTTCTTATGGATGTTTTCCATAACTTCAGTTTTCACTGAAAACAAACTAAAGGATAATTTTCATCAATTCTCCCATCAGGCTTTAATTCCATGTCAGAAAGTAATTATGTACTAAGTATATCTATGTAAATCACAGGCTAGTAAATGCTTTTGAAAATCTGCATAATACTAACATTGTTAAATAAGGGTGGGCAGGGATCATTTTCTGGTCTACAAAATTCCACTACTCAACCATGTAAAGCAGACTTTTGCCCTAATTCTCATTCATTTCAAACTTACATTAAACAAGTTGGTAACAATATTAGAGGAAATAGTTTACCTGTTTTAATGATAGCCAGAAAGAAGATATACATGCTTTTCTGCATTGATATCATGATTTTTTATTCACTCAGTCATACAGTAATGTTCACTCAACATACACTTGCTTAATTTTCACATTCATATATGTATAATATGTCAAAATACATTCTAATATCATGTAGAACTAATTAGAACAAATTAAAAAATTAAAAAAAGAAAAAAATTTTCACATGTTCTAGACACCATTCTAGGCACTGGGGTCAAAGCAATGAACAAAACCAAGTTTCACAGAGCTTACATTCTGTTTTGGGGAGTAAGATTGCCCCCCCCCCCAATTGAAATGTGCAACATGTCAGATGATCCAGGGATATTGAGGGGGAAAACAACAGAGAAAGGGATTGGTGCAATTCAAATAGGGTGGTTAGAAAAGGTCTCTCTAAAAATGAACATTGGAGCAAAGCTTGCACCGAGGGGGTGAGTCTTAGGACATCTGTGGAAAGAGGATTCCAGGAGGAGGGAAGAGCCTGTGCATGATATCAAGTCAGGAGGATACCTGGAGTGTTGCAGGTGTTGCAGTAAGAGCATTGGGTGAAGAGGAGAATGGTAGATGGTGAGGTCAGATGAGTGTGTACACGTGTGCATGTGTGGGTAGGGCCCTATTGGTCATTATAGGGGCTTTTTTTTTCAATCTGAATCAAACAGGAAGCCTTGAAAAGCATTCAAACAGAAGAAGAATGTATTGGGGCTTGTTTCAAAAGGGCCTCTCTGACTGCAACATGGCAGTGCAGCATAGTGGGGTGAGGGGTGGAGGCTAAGAGACTAGCTAAGTGGTTACTGTAGAGAGTGGGCAGTGGAGTGTGGAGAAATAGTGGAATTTGGAATGTATTTTGAAGATAGAACTGCTGGGATTCATGATATATTGGATATGAGTTGTGAGAAATTGAGAGAACTCGAGGAATCCTCCCAGTTTGGGTTTTATGCTAATATGATATCTACAATTTTGAGGTTACACAGGGAACAGCTGAGCTAGTTGCTCACTGCTGTCAGAGCAGTTCTAAATCGGCTCAACTAACACTAAAATTGAAATCTTTCCATTGTCTAAATGAATAGTGCTAAGTAACTATACTCAGCAAGATAATTAATTGAGATTTTGAGGGTGAATTTTGCAGCTAACATATTTTCTGTTCACCTATGAAAATGCAGTTTCTATTAAGAATCAGATGCTTTTTGGTCAAGGTTCTCTTTTTGTCATCCCTGTCTCTTGCATATTTTATGGTGCAGAACATTCAACCAATAACTGCCTGAAGGCTTCAGCAGAATCAAGACAGGTAACATTTTTTTTTCCTTATTATAGGTCCTCCACTGATTCCTGCCATTATGGAGGTAGGACTAGGAGAAAACCCAAGTTGGCCTCTCAGGTCAGGGCAACTCTGATTCCTGCTTTACCTGGTGGTAAAAGCACATTGATTTTTTCCCCAGTCCCATACACTATTGCTACTCTATGCATGCATCCATGAATGTAAGAGTAAAATGCCCAAGACCCAACATTACTCAGTGACTTCTTCAAACAACTGATGTCTGGGAGCAATTGTCTGATGGGAATGTGGACAATCCACTCCTTTAGATCAGTGGATATGCATGGTATAGAGGAAGGATTTTCAAGATTGAAAGATTATGCAACTGATTCTGGTTCTACTATGTATTATCTGTGTTATTTAATCCCTTCAAATAAGTATTCTCATTTCATCTAACAAGCTTTTATTGTGCATGTTAGATCAAATGAGATTACATATATAAAGTATCTGGCATGTGGAAGGTTATTTTTCTTATATTCTTATCTATTCCTGTGGCATATTATATTGTCAGAAAGTAACAAACCCAATCCAAGTTATAACAGTAGCTGTAGAAATGCTTTCATTGAATAATAATGTAATGTTACATGTTCATTTTAAAAATAGAAGATAATACATGAAATATCCAATTAAATAATATTTCTGTATTTTTCAAAGCTGTTTTGTTACCCCAAATCTCAACTGTAAATACTAGGTGATATATTACTTATTGATTTAGTATACCAAGAAGTACTTTTTCTAATCCAATATTATTTCCTTTCTGACTTGGTTGAAGGAAACTTACATCTCAATGCATAATTTATCTTATTTCACCTTTTTGTAACTCTAATCCACTTCCTTTTACTTAATTTCTTTTTCTTTTTTTAATGTTAGAACTCTTGTCACATTGAGTTTATTTTTTAATCAACTTCATTGAGATATAATTTATGTGCAATAAATGGCACCCTTTAAAAATGCACAATTCATTGGGTTTTGACAGAGGTGAAACCACTGCTATAATCAAGATAGAGATCATTTCCATTACCCTAACCCCACACCAAATTTCCTCATGTTCCTCCCTCTATCTTAGTTCCAGGCAACTACTGAGTTGCATTTAATTTTGCAAACCTTTGCAAAGTCATCTTTTAGGTAGAAGACAAATGGCACTCATTTGAGAGGCAAAGAGGAGGAGACAGTGAACATCTATTCTTTTGAGATATTTGTGAAGGGTAAGTCTGAGAGAGAGAGGGAATCAGACACAAATTAAAGACTAAATTTTAAAAAATGTTTTTAGTGAGTGTATGCATTGGATGGAAAAGCAGTGTAGGAGATTTTAAAGCTTTGGAAGGCTTTGAGATCAATGATGCAAGAGGCCTCAAAGGAGGTACAAAGGGCTGGGGTAACAAGCACAATTGGAAGAGTAACTGGAAACAGGAGGAAAAACAGCTTTTGCTCAAAAAGTGGAGGTGAGGTGGTATGAGATGAAGCAGATAATAGGTATATTACTATACTTGGAGACAGAGTTAAAGAGTTCATATTTGATGGTTCAATTTCCTCAGTCAAGTGCAAGGAAAGTTCATCCGTTGAGAGTTATAGAGGAGTGAAAAGGTGCCTGAGGAAAATAGGAAAATAATGAGGCTTTGGAATAGCAACTGTGGGGAAATGGGAGCAGGAGTTGTCCTTTTGACAAGGACCATGAGTGGTGTTAATGTCCCAGTTGACACTGGAGTTCAAGACTCTCTGGTGTAGCCAATCATGTGACAGACTTTTTCCCCTTTGCCTCTTTGTGGCCAGGATATAGCTGCAAAAGAAGTAGAAGATGAATTTTTTTTTTTCCAAGTTGGAGAAAAGTTACAGGGGTGGGGTGGGGAAAGGACAGGAGAATCAGGAAGTTGAGTGTTTATAATAGAGTTATGCACCGTAACATTTAAATAGATCAGGAAACCAGTCAGGGTCAGGAGTGAGAATAGGGTGAAGAACGTTGCACTTTCTCTGTCAACTCTGAAGCCCTATTGAAGAAGAAAATAGCAAAGCTTCCATTGTTCTAATTTGTTATTTGTTAGGACAATTATTTCATTCAAACAAATGAGGAGTGTGTGTATCATTTAGAAGTCTGCTTAAGCCCAGCAGAAGAATAATGGAAAATTCTGTGACACAGGAAGTTTTCTGGGGTGCACCATGGAATCTGGAACCCTGTTGCCTATTGCTTGTGTTCGAAATTCTGGTCCCTCAATTTTCTGCTGTGGGACCTTGGAGAAGTTGCTTTACCTCTTTGTGTCTCAGTTTCCTTATCTGTTAAAGTAAGACAACAATAGCCTCCATCTCATAGGGCAGTTGGGAATATTAGTGCTGTAATATCTGCCAGTAGTGATGACTAAAAATCTTGAACTCTGGATTCAAGTTTCATGTCTAAATTCAGAGACTGGGTCTGTGACTATGGGCAAACCATCCAGCCATTGCCCGATTGGTTTTCACTTACCTCATCTGGGAACCAGGTTTAATAACTCACTGTGCATATTCTAGTGATAGTTGAAGGAGATGGTATGCATGAAAGTGCTTCATAAGCCTGAAACACTATTTTCCCATAGAAAATACTGTATTAATTGTATTCTAGTTACAGAGAAATATTAGGTATCAAAGAGAAAATGCCGTGAAACATGAAATGTTGACATTAATGTAGAGCAGCATTCAGAATTGGAAACATTTGGGGGTTTATTATAATAATTTGATCATATGTTTATATGAGTATATTTTTTACCTGTAGCTGCAAAAAAAATTATTGGTGGTAAGGGTTGCCATTTAAATTCCTAATTAAGGTGGAACCTTTACTTTTCTCATGGATCTCATTTCCCTGCTCTGCCTTAGCATGTGGAGTTGAAATTTGACAGTTCCTGATCAATACCAATTTCAGTTGATTCTGACCTCTAATGGTATTGAGTCCAAGAATTTATTCATGTACAGAATGTTGCAATTTCTTTTAAAGATTTGTGACAAGTCTGCATTTTAGCTTCATAGAGCACAGTGTGGGAAAAGTTATAGCATTTGTTGTCCCTGTGTCCCCTCTACTTTCTTTTACCTTTTCCAGTTGGTCAGTTTTTATTAATATCATGTTATTGGTATATAAGTTTTATACAGTAAGAGCCATTCTTTTGTGTGTATAGTTATGTGGATTTTCACAAATGAATATATAGTCGTCCACCACCACCATAATTAAGATATAGAACCTTTCCTTCATATCCAAAGTTACTTTATGCTTCTTAGTGGTCAGTCCCTTCTGATCTCCAGACCTCGGCACCCACTGATTCTCTATCTCTATCTCTATATTTCTATCTTTAAAATTACAAAAATAAAATTTATTTAAACATATTTATATATTAACATATTTATATATATTGAACATATTTTAAATATATTTACTATGTATATGTATTGTTGTTTTGTCTTTTTCAGGAAGTCCTTTATATTAATTAGTTACTTTTAAGCAGGTTCTGGAAACTTGTTACTGGACCTCATTACTAATTTTAGCAGATTTGTTCATCTAGGCATCTGTGAGTATGTGCACATATGTGTGTATTTGTGATTGGCCGTGGCAGTTGGACGAGTCCATGGACACAGGCTTCATTCATAACTCAAAGCACCTGGGGCCAGTGCCGTGATCTTCCTAGATGGGATCAGCTCATGAAATTGCTGAGAGACCTGTGGAAGGATTGTCTTTCTCAGTTGCCACTCAGTAAATATTGCTGACTGTTCATCAAATAAATGATACTTTAATGGAATGTTAACTAAATAGCTTTACCTACTGCCAGGGAGAAATTCAGTTAATCTGTATGATAAGAATGATGATAATAAAAGCATTAAACCTATTTTGTCCATTACACTGTCCAATTTGGAGTGCCACCGTTGAGTCAGTACATTTTGGTAGATGTTCAGTAATACAGGTACTGGAGAAAACAAAATTGACTGTAGAAGGTCAATTGAGGCGCAATATAAATTCTTAACATAACACATGGAAGAGAATAAAATCCATTATTTAACTGTCTGCCTGTGATAGCCTCAAATCATTTAGTACATTCCTTTCAGAAATGCTTCATATAATTCCAGTTTTTTTTCCTTATTTTCTTCGTAAGGACTGTGTGTAGATTGCAGTGTCTGGAGTGTAGCATTAGCATACATGTAGGTAGGTGGGGAAGCAAAGTGAACCAGCATTTGCTGAGTTGTGGCCACGAGTGTGATAGATGCTTTAACTGTGCCTTGCTTAAAAATCACAGAAATTCTGATACCTGAGTCTTGTTATCACCATTTTACAGTTAAGTAAACTGAAAGGAAGCTTGTCCAGGGTCACACAGCTGATAAAATCAGGTGTGCCCTCAGGTCTTTGCTCCTCACCTTGCTGATTCCTGTATTGCTGCTTCTTTGGCTGTGTGACAACTTTTCCAATGTCATCCTTATGCTCTACTTATCCACTGGCTAAACATATTGATATGGCTCACAGCACATCAACTTTACGATTATGTACAATTGTTCAACAAATAACAGGAATTGCTTTTTATTTTCTATATTTAGCAGGTTAGAACAACTTATAATAAATATGATGACCTTTAGGTCAGACATTTCCTGTAAAATGATGACCAGATCTTCTCCAGCCTGCTATTAATTACGGTCCAAGAGCACTCAGCCATTGTTTTCAAAATAATAAAAAAAAATAAATAACACAACAAATGATACTTTGGTTATTATGTAACAATGTGGTGGGTGTTAAAAAGGTAATATTGGTAGCCTAGAACTATTTCCCGTTACTCCACTTGCAGGGAAGATGAACACATTTTCCGGAAGGCCATGAATTTACCAGATTTCATTGGTCTATATTATCCTCTCAAACCTTAATAAAATTTCATGAAGGTTATAATTCTGTAAACTTCTTAAGGTTATGCCACTTTTTAAAAAATGAGTTAAATTTCGGTTTCTTAGGAAATGAAAAAAATATTTGGTTCAAGAATTTTATAAGTAATAAAGTAGTGACTCATATGTCTATGACTATTCATTCCCCTTTTCCCCTCTTTCTGGCGGCATCTCTGTAAATATGCATGAAGAAATCTACATCTTATGAGGATCTGGAAGCAAGCACAACTATTCCTGAAAATCTTTTTAGTTGTTGAAAGAAGTCTCCTCTCCTCTCTTCCCTCCCTCTCTTCTTTCCTTCCTTCCTTTTTACCTCTTGTTTGTCCTTTGCCTTTAGTCGTTTGAAATATTTTTACTCTTGTGATATAAGCCTTTAGATTGTCTTTGATTAGATCAGAAATATCACAATTCCTTCTAGCTATTAAATTTACTATTTCATTAGTAGACAACATCTTAGTTTTAAACAACTAAGTCAGAGAGCCAGATTAAGTTCTGTGCTCTTTCCCCAAAACTATAATAGTAGGCTACTTTCAGAATATTGATTGATTTTAAAAAATTTTTATAGATTTTATTTGCATTATAGAACACCTGATAGACCAAATATTAATGCAGAATTTTAAATGCTTGTTAAATACTCAAACAAGTGTATTTAGAAAGTGTGTTTTATGCATGTAAGATACAATGAGGTAGTGCAAGATATAGCTCCCAATATACTTATTATACTGAAATTAATTCTGCCTTCTAGAGGGCATTCTATTGCTTTCTGTTTTTCATCATCAAACTCTGCAAAGTTTTATCACTGAAAAAAAGTACTCCAAGAACTGGAAAACATTTATTTTTAGACAAAGTATAGAAGTATTTAGAAGAAATAATTTTAGTGAAGTATGGAAAAAATAGCACAAGAGTATTGGGGGACAATTCTCCTATGATTTCCTACCAGTCTTCTGACAGGATTTTTTCTGTACTATCTGTTCAAGAATGTTTGTCTGTTATACAGCTTTCAAAACTAGAGATACTGTCACCCCATGGGGAAGAGGGCACATTTGTTCCCTGCTAAGACAAACACCCTCAGGAAAAAGGTCAGGCAAATTTGGGTGCAGTTTTTTTTATGAAGTTGGGTATTTCCCTGCCTTGGGATTTCTCAGACCCATTGTGTGTGCAGTGTCCATTTCAGGGGCAGGAGGGAGGCAGGGACCCATGTGTAAATCAAGCTTTTGTTACCTGGTCTTCTAGGGGTAATAATGTGTTTTATTTTTTCAATCTCTGACTCTGAGGTCTCTCATTTTTTTTTGCCAGCCTCTATGAAACTGTGGCAAAATCTCAGACCTTTAGTAGTTCTTGACAAAAACCTGTTTTATTACATGTGAGCTAAAATGAATTTGCTGGAGCACCAGGTTTTTCCTTCTGCTTTCTCTTCTTCTTTCTTTTTCTTTCTTTCTTTCTTTTTTTTTTTTTAAAGATAAATGCCTTATAAATTGCAAACTTGCAATGTGTTACTACATATTTCTGGTTGATTTTATAAGTTAAATGTACTGAGAAATAACTATTCACTTACAATATTTGTCTTATGAAACGTTATCCACTATGGCAGCATTTATTTCAGACACAGTATATGAATATGAAATTAATTTTATTTGCATAAAATTGCTACTGTTTCAGATGAAAATCACTGCAGGAAAAACAGGTCTGGTTTTGATATACCCACAGTTGGTGATTCTGTGCAGTTCAACCCATTGTTCCTGCAGAGTTGCAGGGAAGTTTATATCTGAAATGTAGCAAGTGCATAAGAAAATCAAGAGTTTTTGAAAATTAGGATGGCTGATAGGTGACAGTAGTTTTAATGTTTTGCTTTGGCATTTTGTCCTTTTTCTCAGACTTACCATCACATAATAAATGCTGGAACTTAGGAATCAAGATCTGGAAATATGGTTACATTTTAAAAACCTCTTCAAAACACCTTATTTAAGACAAGTGTTGGATAGGTGGCAAGTTTGCTCTCACTGAGCTATAAATACATGTTAATAAACTCATGTTTCGTTGCAAATGTATCAGATTAACTTTGTGCCACCTAGATAAAAATAAATTATTTAGGCAGGTCTATCTATATAATTTACATTAGGATAGTGAGTGTCTTGTAGTTTAGAGTATTTTAAAGAATATTAAAGAATTTTTCTAAAGAATATTTTGCATTTTGTTTAAAGAAAAACTGTGTCTTATATGTTACAAAAAAAGAGGTGGATTTGTTTGAAAATGTTTTGGCTATTTGCCTCAAGACCTTTATTTCCATAGTTTATGCAAGGATGATAAACTTTTACCTTAGACTTTGGTGATATTAGGATGTATTTCAAAGTGATGGGTAAGAGTTGTTTTCTATTAATTTTGTGAGAGAAAAATGAAGAAACAAGTCTTGCAGAAGTTCCTCAAGGTGGTAATATTTTATGGAATGAGTAGTTTAGATTTTTAAAGTTCATATCTACTTTAGTTTTTTTTTTTCAAGCAGCCATCTGTACCATAACTCATGATTTTTTTGTGCATTTTAATCAGCATCTAGTTATGCATAGCTCCAGCCTTATTGCAGCCTAAATACTTAAAACAGTAAAGTGCTCCAGGATATTAGAACACATACTGTAAAATTACGATGTGGACTCTCTCTCTGTACCTGAGCAGATGATCTGCAAATCAATTCCTCTCAGGAGCACATCTGCAGAGGTGCTAGAGAATTTGGCTGGCAACTATAGCCCAGGACTCATGTTGGAGGCTGCCAGGGGACCTGGCCTCCTTTTGGTTCAGCCTTGAGTTCTCCAGTCAGGGAGGACAACCTGATGGCCTCTTACCCCTACCTTACTTTGTTTAGCCTCTCAGTATGGATGGAAAAGGAGAGCTGGCAATGCAGCATTATTGCATGTAGCCTGATTTTCTGCAGCATTTTAATTGCATTGTGTGGCCTTGAAATTATGGTTACTTTATATGGATATGCAACAAATTTTTCCCTTTATGTGTAATTTAGTGCAGGGGGGGTTGTGCAACTAAATTTCATTTCAAACAGAAATATGTTGTGCCAGCTGCAGACTGAGGCTTGGCCTTGATTTGCAAATTTTCACAAATTCAGAGGATGTTCTGCCAGCAGCCAGTGTAATAGCTGGGATATGGCCAAAGAGCAGCTTTTCATTGAATATATTCTATTCCAGCTTCCGAATGCACAAATCCAAGGAACTTTTTCCTTGAGAAGACACTGATATATTTACTTGGAATAGCATTATATACACATAAATCAAGAGTGCTGGCAAGAAAATCAGTACTTGCAGGTTTTAGTTCTGAGTCATGGATTTGTTATATGACTTTGGGATAGTTACTTATGCTGCTGCATACTTCTCATTTTAAAAACAAGCATACTGCCCATGAGCAGGTATCACTGGGAGCCTGGGAGCTACCACAAGATATGCTTATGGCTACCATTTTAAAATAATAAACATTTTAATTAAAATATATACACAGAAAGGTGCCCAAGTCATATGCTTATGTCTCTGAATTTTTGCAAGGGGAAAATACCCAGGATATCTTCATTCAGATCAAGAAATTGAATATCACCAGCACCCACCAAGGCCCTCTCAGATTCCTCTCAGTCACCAACCCATTTTCCTTCCCAGAGAAATGTGGTGTTCTGCCTTCTTTCATCAGAAATTAGTTTTCATATGTTTCTTAACCCTGTGTAAATGTAATGATCCATTTCTCTTTTGTTTCTGACTTGTTTCATTCACTGATTGATCTATAAAATTCACTCATGTTGGCACATGTAGAAAAAAATTCCATCATATATAGAGATATCTTGATTTATCTATTTGAAAAGCAGGAGTGCACTGGATGAAGTAATTGTGTATTCTCTCCTTGGTCTGAAGTTTATACCTGAATGATTGTTAGAGAAACATGTTCTGATGTATAAGTTACATACTTCTCTTATAAAAGCTTATAGGGTAGCATTTAATACCAGCTCACATTCCTGAGGATATAGGACATAGCAACTTTTTAACATGGGGCTGTTTGGGCATAATACATATCAAAGGAAGTATCATGTGCATTTTGTCACACTCTGGACTCTTGAATTCATTAAACATATACTGAGCATCAGATACTATATTAGTTGCCTTTAGTTCTCACAACAGCTCTAGAGGGTTATATTCCATTTTTAAGAAGTGAGGAAATAGTCTCAGAAAGCTAAAGTTAGTTGCCTATTTTTGTACAACTTCTGAGTGGCAGAATTGACTTAAAATTCATGATTTTACTACTGTGTCCTTTTAAAGATTACTAAGGCATAATCCCTGTGTGCTTAGAGTTTGTATTCTATGGGGCTGGAGATTAAAGTGGGCAAAGCAGACAAGTTAAATAAGAATACTAATATGGTGGATAAAAATTACACATGGAATTGTATTCTGTTCCTGCTGTGATAACAAAATGCCACAGACTGGGAAATTTATAAACAAAAAATACGTCTCACCATCTGGAAGTTGAGGATTCTAAAATCAAGGCACTGGCAGATTCAGTGTCTTGTGAAGACTTCTCTTTATCCAAGATGGCACCTTGTTGCTGCATCTTCACATGGCAGAAGGACCAAATTCTTTGTCCCCACATGGTGGAAGGCTGAAAAGGGCCAAATAGGCTTTCTCCAGACCTTTTCTAAAGGCACTGATCACGTTCATGCTGGCTTGCCTCATCATTGGCAAAAGGTTTCACTTCTCAATATTTTTGCATTAAAGATTAAGTTTCAATATGAATTTTGGAAGGACAACACAAACATTCAAATCTTGGCAACTGTAGGTTCATGAATGAGGGACCCCATTACCCAACAAGGAAAGAAAGGAATTATAGGTTGGAATGGGCAGAGAGCACTCAAGGCAGAATAGCAGCATGTGTACAGGTATGGAATATTTGGGGGACCTTGCTATAGTAAGATGTTCATGGTAGGTAGCAGGGGTGGCGTGGCAGCAGGGAGGTGGAGTATAGTAAGAATGTGGCTGAAGAAACAGGCATGGATAAAAGAATGGGGGACTGTGTTTTCCTCTTAATAAGCTGGGACTTTTCCATGTAAGAATTTGTAACTATCAAAGGGCTTTCATGGAAGAGATGATTAGAGGCAGTTCGAGATGTCCTTCGGACAAACATTACCAGTAACGTATCTTTAATTGTATAAGTTGGATTTATTGCTTGTTTTAATGGAAAATCCAGAGCTATGGACAGCAGGGGTATCCTGGTAAGAGTGTTAGAAAGAACTTACTTGATTTGGGTTTTGGATGGGTGATTTAAGAGAGGGTCCAAAGAAGTCGGAATTAATTCTGGATTAGGGTATATCAGGAACAGGGTAATTCTATGATTTGATATCCAAATGCATCTTCTCCAGAGGGAAGGCAGATAAGAGCATGTCTAAACCTGTAACTGGTGAAGTAGCAGTAGTCACTTTTATTAGCTAGGAGAGAGGGATGTTTGATATGTTTGTCATTTGCACAAGTGTTTGTGTACTTGGACAACATTATGAAGTGGTCTTGGTGTTGATCTCACTCAGTCACAGTGACCTTGGTTCATGCTTATGTGCACTGAGATTGCTTCTCCCAATAAGAGTCCAGCTGTGAGCATCTGGCTAACTCCCTGATGTCAGGAGCTGCTTTTCTCTTTGACAGTGGCTAAGAGCGCAGTGTACGAATTCAGATGGACCTTTTCATATTCTGGCTGTATTAGATCTTACCTAAGTGACATTTGAAAAGTATTTACTACAGTATTGTGCTATAATTTCCATATCTGAAAATGGGACTATTTCCAAGGGTTATGAGGAGTATATGAGTAATGTATGTAAAAAACACAGAACAGTGCATGGCATGGGGTTATGTGCCAATCAATAAATGCAATGATGGTGATGATGATGATGAAGTTGATGATAGGATTATTAGAATGAAGAGGGTAGGTGTGAATAAGAAAGAACAGGAAAATCATTGTGAAGATGATTCTGGAAGGCCGATGAGAGGTGGTTCTCTCCTGACTAGGGCCCTGGAAGTTTATAGGAAGAGACAAAGGAGGAAGAGGAAGCCAGACAGTCTTCCCTGTGGAAGGGTGGTCACCACTAGAGAAGTAGAAAGGCACGTTGAGAGGCAGATGTTGTGGCCAGATGGAAATGTTCAGCAGACTGCTGACCACATAAGACTGAAGCTCAGGGGAGAGGTCAAGCGCTGTGACCTTTGTCACTTTCTGATCTCCCATAGAGAGGCCAGTTGTCTAGGTGAAAATAACAGTGCCACTGACCTTGTCTTCAGGTCCTCATTTGGCCCCACTCAATAGGACTGGGGAAGGGGCTTCTGTCATTTCATATGTAGTATTAGTCCTAGGTCCACCTCAGTAGACTGTCAAAACTTAATGGATTTGTCTTTAATCAGCAACATGAAACATTTTCATGCCAGGATTTTGTCAGAGATTTTTAACCCTGAACTCTTTCCTGGACAATACTTAATCAAAACCTAGATGGTCTGTATGGAATGCCCAAAAGTTGTATTGTTTATAAATACTTTTGTGTATTAATCAGTCTGTCATCTATTATCATCTATGTTTTTATTTATCTGACCATCAAATTTGCTGAGCAACTGGATTGCATTATGATCACTCTTAGTAGGATCGTTCTCACTGAACTGTGATTTGACACTATTACATCAGTCTTCACTGAGATGTGTAAGAAACGTGGTTTATTTTTTTAAATATTTTTATTCACTCTTTTGGTATTGTGGATATATTGTAGAAACATTACTTTATGAGGACTCTTGGGTGAGAAAATTTTTGCAGCTATCAATAATGTATTCTTCCCCTGGACATGAAGAATTTAATAACTGATGATGTTTCCTTCTTTGCATTGATACTGGGAAGCCCAGAATAAAATATGTGGTCCTGACTGAAGCATCTGATAATTAAGGCATGCAATTATGGTACCAGCAATACCTCTGGCTTCATTTTATCTGCTCTGCCTTTATTTCCCCCATACACATAATTTCCTCAATTATTGTATTCTTGTAATGCTAAATTGCTTCAGTTTTTGTTTGGAATGCGGAAGGTGTATATATGCACATCTGCACAGTTGTACACCCGCACACAGTCTGTGTTAGTCAGCTTTGCATTCTGGAAAAGACCAACTAAGAGGCGGGAAGATTTATTTTGGCTTATGGTTTCAGAGGTTGCAGTCTGTGGTCTGCTGTTTCCATTCTTCCTGGGGCTGTGGTGAGGTAGTACATCATGGTGGAAGAGGGTGACAGAGTAAAGCTGGCTACCTCAAGGTGGCTGGGAAGTGCATGCACCCCCACACACATGAGAGAGAGAGAGAGAGAGAGAGAGAGAGAGAGAGAGAGAGAGAGATGGGACAAGATATAGACCCAGGCACATCCCTAACTCCCAATAGTCCAAACAAATTAGTTTTTGGAACCCACTTGATCCAATCACTTCCAAAAACCCTTTCCTCTGAATATTGCTGCATTAGGAACCAAGCCTTCAACACATGAGCCTTTGGGGGGCATTTCAAATTTTCACCATAATGGAGCATATGTGTATACCCCTTTACTTTTACATTTTAAATAATTTTTAACTGACACATAAAACCAAAAATTATATATATTTATGGACTGCCATGTGATGTTTTAGCACATTTAAACACATGTGTATATCATGTAATATTTAAATCAGGTGAAATTTTTTAATATCAACTTTGGAATGATGGAGATAAAAGTATTCATATTAAGTCAAGTTGACTCTTCTGTATGGAGTATAAAAGTAATACCTTAATTCCTGTCATTCTAGAGTTTTACCTTCATGGTAGGATATATTAAAATTGTAATATATGACAAAATGTGCTAGCCTTGTTCATATGCACAGTGTATTAGGTAAAGCTCTAGATTTGAAATTAGAAGATTGGATTTCACCCTTCTTGATCTGCTACTAGCTGGATGACCTTGAGCAAGCCTTTTAATCTTTATGAACTTTGGATTTCTTGGTAGTTTGAGATTGAAAATACTTGCTCTACCTATCTTACCTTTATTATAAGGATTAAATTAGATAATGTATGAGCCTCTGTAAACTGTGAAGAGCTATATAGGTTTGATTTTTATGTAGAGAATATTTTAACTTTTAAAGATCTTATTTATTTTTATTTTCACACATTGATATAAAGTCAGTATTTGATTCTTTTTTTATCAATTAATATTTTTATTGTACCAGATTATGGGGTATAGCATGATAATTTGATACTTGTATATAGTTTATCATGATTGAATCAGGATAGTTAATACTTCACCTTCCTTACCAAAACAGTTAGAGGAAGTTAATGAAGCCTGGTGTTCTACAGCACGGTGTAGGTACTATGGCTCACCATAATCTGTTGTATATTTTATGAAAAACTGAAAGAGGCGCTTGAAGGCTCCAAACATACAGTAATGATAAGCAGATGAAAATGTTAATTACCCTGATTGGATCTGTGACTACTGTACACATGTGTTGCAATATCACACTGAACCCCGTAAGTATCTACAGTTATTACATGTTAATCAAAAATTTAAATAACTATATTTTAACTGAGTCACAAGGACATCTCCCTTAGTTTAGAATGGGAATCACTAACTCAAATGCCAATGTGAATGAGCAGGGTGTGAGAAAAAGAAACATTTGTTTTGGTCTCATTTTGATAGAGGTATTAACAAGACAAGTGCTTTCCTTATGTCTTTTTGTTGTTTTTTTGTGGTGCTAGGGATTAAACCCAGGGCTTTGTACATGCAAGGCAAGCAGTCTACCAACTGAGCTATATCCCCAGCCCTCCTTATGTCACAATGGAAAGTGATGCTTGGCCACCGTGTGAGGGGTGATCGAAAGTGTCAGAAACAGAGGCTCACAAGAGAGGGCATGTGCCCTGTTCAACAGACAACAATGCCAGGGAAGAATGGGGATGGTGTTCACAGATGACTTTTATAAAAAAGAAAAAGAGTCCAGGAATTTATTTTTTGTAAGTTATCCCAATTTCTATCTTTTGGCAATTAATTTCAAATAAAAGAAACACATCTAGGAGGATAACGTTCAGGTTAAACTGAATGTGGAATTTCACCTTGGGCTACACGTTTATCATCATTACGTTTCCAAAATTCACCTTGTGTTTGAAGCTACATAGATCCAAGGGAGAATACATTGTAAGTTCATTTCAGAAAGCAAATGTGCTTCTGGTTTACCAAGTGTTCCAAAGCCTTTTCTTCAGTGAATATTCATTAAAGCCTATACTTTGAGTTCTAAATACATTCGGTTTTGTTTATAAAAGAAACTCTTTACTATAAATGCAATTGCAGAAGTGTATATTAAAATGCAAGGCTTACATGGTTGTGAAGTACAAAATAGCAATGTTTATAAATAATCATTTATAAATAATGTACAATTTTGCTTAGTGTTGATGCTCTCTGCCTAGTTGAGGATAACATAGTGATTAAAAACAAAACAAAACAAAATAGAAAATAACCACAAAACCGCTGGTAGTCCTGGAGGCTGTGTTCTGCTAACATCAAAGGAACTGTCAACTGCTTATTTTATTATAGTAGTTCTTATGGCTAGATCACAAAATAGGGAGGAAATAGGACAAAATTAATCACCCGGACTCTATGCAAATATGGTCAACTTCATTATTTACAGATTTCTTATTTGAAAATCCTTCTACTTGCCAAAATTTATTGGTAACCCCCAAATCAGTACTTGTGCCACTTTCATGGTTATTCATGGACATGTGCAGAATAGTGAAAGTTTGAGTCACCTGATGTGAATGTTCCTAGCTGAGGTTGAATAGAAGGACGCTGTCCACAATTTCGGCTTTCATGCTGTGAACATGTGTCCTTTTTGTGCTCTACTTAGTGCCAAGATTTTCTAGTATTTTGGTGTGTGTGATTTGGTGCTGGTAATTTCATACTTTAAATCACCCCCAAGTTGGTGCTGAATGCTGTCTAGTGTTCCTAGGTGCAAGAAGGCTACCATATGCTTGCTTTACAGAGAAAGTATGTGTGTGGATGAACTTTATTCAAGTATGAGTTATTGTGTTGTTGGCCATGAGTACAATGTTAATGAATGAAAGATATGTCTTAAATAAGCTGTCTTTAGCAGAGTCAGATATAAAATAAAGTTATGTACTGAATTGACAAAAATATTCTGTCCAGGGCTGGGGCTGTGTAACTCAGTGGCAGAGTGCTTACCTAGCATGTGTGAGGCACTGGATTCAATACTTAGCACTGCAAAAAAAAAAAAAAAAAAAAAAAAAAAACAAAATAAAAAAAAGGAATGGAATCCATCCATACACAACTACAAAAAAAAAAAGTTAAAATTTAAAAAATATTCTTAGCTGGGCGTGGTGGCGCACGCCTGTAATCCCAGCAGTTTGGGAGGCTGAGGCAGGAGGATCACAAGTTCAAAGCCAGCCTCAGCAAGGGCAAGGTGCTAAGCAATTCAGTGAGACCCTGTCTCTAAATAAATTACCAAATAGGACTGGGGATGTGACTCAGTGGACAAGTGCCCCTGAGTTCAATGCCTGGTTCAAAAAAAAAAAAAATTCTGTTCAGATTCTCAAAGGAACTAGCCCTGTATTTTCCCTAGGGACATTTGTTCAGTATTTGCTAATTTAGTGTTTGCTGCTTTTTTATAGACTGTAATTACTGTCACTAATTGGAATATTGGGATAACTATTATTTTCAGTATGCACACAGATTTACAGATTCTACTTTAGTACTAAAAGAAATACCTGAAAAAATTCAGTGATAGCTATATAATTAATTGTAAATGACTTTTTAGACCTTGAGTTATTCACATTTGTGTATCAATCAGCAATGGATACATGTGGTTCAAGAGCATTGACTGGCACCTTAGCCTACCTGGCTGGATTCTTGTCCTAGACTTACTACTTATTAGCTGTATGACATTGAACAAGCCATTTTTACTATCTTCCAACACATATGAAAACATTAATTTAGCACTTAATGTTAGTCTCTGATCTTGGAAGAAAGGAAAAGAAAAAGGTTACAAAAATGTGTCTATCTAAAGCATAGTGCTTACAGTTAAGAAGGTTAAAACTAATTTGAGTGAATACACTAAAATGGAAGCAGTAAACAATATGAAGTGATGTCTAACTAAGACGTAAATTAAATCCTGTTTAGCAGAGAATGTTTCAGCCTGGATGTGGATGGAAGAGAGGGACTTACTGTAATTACTTGGGTGGAGTAGAATTTTTCAGATTAACCACACATACCCCAGATTAACTCAACATTTTTCAGATTAACTCCACTCTGTGCTGTCCCTGGGAGTGTATTCTTATAGAAGAAGGTTTAGAACCCTCAGTGATGAATGTTGTGTGGATTCTAAGGAAAGAACAAAAATCAATTCTCAAGGTTGGTCTTTACCACATGCTTCTGAAGGGGCTGCTCCTTTGCAGCCACATCTACTCCAGGCGATTCTGACCCTTCCCTCTCACTCCAGTTTCATAGTTAACTAGATTACATGAGGCACTTGATGCAAAAGAAGCCAGTTTACAGGATACGAGTGACTAGTGGCATGACTTGGGGCAAATAGAAGAACTGGACCATTCCGATTTCCTCTTAGTACATTTCACCTGGGAAATTATTACAGAATGAGGCAGTTGTGGGAGTTGAAGCTGAAAGCTGGTCATGATGGACAGAGACATTGGCTCAGTTACCATAGGTCTCTTGCAAAGCAAAGTTATGAGTAGAGGGAACAGAAAAGAAGGATCTGACTGAGAAGGGGGGACAGGCAGAACGTAGACACAGACTGACGGCCTGAGTTATGTTAATGGAGGTACATTCATTGAAAATCCCAAGGCTCAGTTTTCCCACACAGTTCTGTGATTTCCAAGACCAAAATTTATTGGAATTCCCGTCCTCCCTGATAGCAGATTTTCAGTGCTTCCTGCACATGGTTATCCTTACAGTAACCCACCTGGTTGCATCAGCCCCTCAACTCACTTCCTTTTTCTTGGAACCAAAGAGTCTTACAAAATTGAACACTGAAGATGGGGTAATCAAAATAGTTTACATTTGGTGAGTATCTACTAGATTCTTGCTGTTTGCTAGCGTTAATTAAAAACCTACAAGAGAAAGGATAGAGAGCATAGAGGGAAGGGAGGGGTGGGGTTGAGGTTGGGGGGTAAGAATAATAACAATATGTGTGATAGACATCATTACCCTGTGTACATGTATGAATGCACAGATAGGGTGACTCTACTTTGTGTGCAACCAGAAAAACAATTGCTGTACTCCATTTGTGTTCAATGAATCAAAAAAAAAAACCACAAAAAACAAAAAAAAAACAACCTACAAGAACCTTAGAGGCATCTGAGGCCCATAGCAGTTAGTATGATGATGCATAAATAAATTGTGTCAAACCAGACTAGAATCTGGATCTGCCTAATGCTATAGTACTTGATCTTTGCATGTGATCTTCATGAATGTAGGAAGACTTCATGGAGGAGCTGAGGGTACTGGTGATAGGATTTGCAGTGAAGGAGAGATGAGCCTTTCACGTCCAGGTAAAGATATCATGATGGGTGTAAAAGGAAGTGATAATTGGAGGAGGAATCAGGTGAAAAATCAGACATGCGCTGAATATTTGGGGACCATATTGTTAAATATTATCAGAAGAATCATCCTACAAAAGATGATGGGGAGTCATCACACAAACAGGAGTTCAGACTCTACTGGATATGGGAGAACAGTACCCTACTTGAGACATGTGCTAAAGGTGGGTGGATCTGTGGAGCAATCAGAGGGGTGGAATTCTGCTTTGCAAACAAGGACTTTGAGGAAAATTGAGAAAAACTTCCTCTTGAAAGAGTAGAATATTGTCTCCCCTTTCAGTCTTTAGAAAGACCTTTATTTCCGCCTCTAGATTTTTGTAACAGAAGGAGGTCTTTTACAGCATCTTTAGTGCTATTTTATAAAGCTTCTTAATGGGTGTCTTGAGTCTATTTTGTGTTGCTGCAACAGAATATCTGATACTAGGTAATTATTAAGGAAAATGAATATTGTTTCTCACAGCTCTGGAGGTTGGGACATCGCATATCAGGTGCTGGCGTCTGGTGAGGGCCTTCCTGCCATGTGGTAACATGGCGAAAGTTATCACATAATGAGGAAGTAAACACATATAAACTCCAGTCTTCTTTCCTCTTCTTTATTTATTTATTTATTTTTGGTACGGGTGATTGAACTACTCAGGGGCACTCAACTACTGAGCCATATCCCCAGGCTTATTTTGTATTTTATCTAGAGATAGGGTCTCACTGAGTTGCTTAGCACCTTGCCCTTGCTGAGGCTGACTTTGAACTTATGATCCTCCTGCCTCAGCTTCCTGAGCTGCTGGGATTACAGGCATTCACCACTGCACCCAGCTTCTTTTCTCTTCTTACAAAGCCACTAATCCCATCAAGGGGGTGGTTGCATCCTCATGGTCTCCTCTGACCCATTTAAGGACTTCCCAAAGGTCCCTCTTCCAAACACCATCAACATATTACTTTGGGGATTAAGTTTCAACACATGAATTTCAGGGGGGCTTATTCAAACCTTAGTAATACCTAAGTGATGTTCTCTCACCTTTTTGTTACAAACATCATTTTAGACCTTGAGCATGACTTGACTTTTCAGGAAATTGTTGGTATGGATGCTAAATGGAATATAAGTTGTGCATCTGAAGTGTTGATCATCAATTGGGAACTTTTGAGCTAAAATATTCTTGGAGAGCACAAAAAAGGAACAAATTGCTTGAAACAAAATGAAAAAGATTTTAAAAAGAAAATCAAAATAAGACTCAGTAGAAATATTTTGGCATTAAACATTGCCCATAGTCATTTGTTCCATTTTTTTAACCTCAGAAAACCCCTATTTTTTGTTATGTAGATATAACATTGTTATTTTAGAAAGGGCTTAATTCTAAATTAAATCCTATTTTCTTTGGTTTAAGCCTGAGCCCTCCAGTTTTACTCTCACATAGTCACCATTCTTCTCTTAACAATCCTTCATGTATTTCAAAGCACTGTACACTAAGAAGATTTAGGTTTCATCATCAGAGATTTATGTATTTTTACATGTTTATTCAAATCCCAGAAAGGAAAAACCAGGGATAGAAAGTCAGTAAAACAAATGAATGATTCCGTTTACCAAACACCATTGTATAAAGACAATTTCATTGTTGTAACCACAATTTGATGCTAGGAGAAAGAAGCCAGGCAAATATGGCAAATAAATAAAAGAAATGATTTTTGTTTTCTGGAAAAAAATGACTGATAAAAAAGATAGTACTTGTTATGGTTTGGATACAAGGTGTCCCCCAAAGCTCATGTGTAAGACAATGCAAGAAGGTTCGGAGGAGAAATGATTGGGTTGTGAGAGTCTTAACTCAGTGAGTGAATTAATCCCCTGATAGGGATTAACTGATTGGTAACTGAAGTGGTAGGGGGTGGCTGGAGGAGGTGGGAATTGGGGCATGGTTTTGGGGTATGTATTTGTATGTGGCAAGCGGAGACCTCTCTCTAAGCTTTCTGATCATGATGTGAGCTGCTTCCCTCTGTCACACTCTTCCACCATGTTGTTCTGCTTCACCTGGAGCTATGAGGAATGGAGCTGGCCTTTTATGGACTAAGACCTCTGAAACTGTGAACTCTCAAATATACTTTTCCTCTTTTAAAATTGTTCTAGTCAGATCTTTTAGTCATAGCAGCAAAGAAGATAACTAAAACAGTACTATCCTATTATTTGATGCATTTTGTGCATATTTTACCAGAAGTACTTTTAATTTATTTATTATTTCTGTAGATCTCTGTTATTTTCAGCCTTTCAGAGGTTTTTGAAAAATTTTTAATTTTACTTTTAATTGACATTTGTGGGCACAGTGATATTCTTATACATGTATAAACTGTATAATAATCAGATCACGGTATTTCACGTATCCATCACTTCAAAAATTTGTCATTTCTTTATGGTGAGAACATTCAAGTCCTCTCTTCTAGTTGTTTTGAAATATTCAATACAGTTTTGTTAACCACGATCACCGCTGTGCAGCAGGACTCCAGAACTGCCCACTGACCCCTCTCCTCTATCTTCCTCTTGTCTTCCCATCCCTGGCTCTGGTAAGCACTACTCTACTCTTCACATCCATGAGATCAACCTTGCTAGATTGCATAGATCAGAGAACTCACAGGAGTTTGTCTTTCTGTATGGGGTTTATTTCATTTTACACAATGTTCTCTTGGTTCATCCATGTTGTTGCAAACGGCACAATTGTACATTTAAAAAAAAATTGTTTCATGGCTGAATAGTATATCATTGTGTATATACTCTATATTTTCTTTATCTGTTCATTCATGGAGGGACACTTTAGTCAAAGGTAATTAAGCCAAGACTCTATGTTAAGCACCACGTGAAATCTTGCTGCTTTAAGGGTAAATTTAACTACTTTAAAGTGAACTATTTTGTGAAACTGACAATATAGCCAAGCCGGTTCTTTCAGTAGTAACAGATTTTGGACTTTTTGCATAAGCGAATAATGGAAAATTACCTGATTTTTAACTTACTTCTACACAAAATTTGATTCTTGGTTTATGGAACTATAAACTGAGCATTTGATGTGGTGTATTCAATCAGGTAACTTGCTAATTTGTTGGAGGGAAAAATCTTTTTCTTATAGACCACTCAAAGCAATTATCAGTCCAGTTCTCTAAGTAGCTGACCTTATTAACCAACTATACAGAGACCATTAGAAAAGCTACAATTGGAGGGTCTGTGCTTTCTTCTTAACCACCAACTATTCCATATTTGTAAGGAAAATAGTCTTATTATGTAAGTATTGACTTATAGTCAAAAAAGGCTAATCCTATGTCCTCTTCTGATATTTAGAAGGTCATGTGACTTTGTTCAAATTTCTTTATTTTACCAGGTGTCATCTATCAAATAATAGTGTTTGGATTAAATAAGATTTCCAAGCTTAAGAGTATTCACACAGAATTTATTTTTTTCAACAGAAAAAATGTGTGTGTGTGTGTGTGTGTGTGTGTGTAACCAATAAAGACTTGGCAACTTTTGGTGTGCCAAGTACTCACAATTTTCCCAACAAAACACCATCATTATTGCCTCCATTCTATCCAAGAAAAAAAAAGTTGGAAATACATTCTTAGAATAACAGGTGATCCTTCATATTGAACAAGTTGAGCTGTGTCAAAACCCATCATATTGCCTTTACTTTTCTCATTTTAATTTAAATTGTGAATGTTTTTGTGAGGAGTGGTAGCAACCTTGGGACCCAGATTTGGAAACCTCTGGGCTAAATGATTATATATCTATCTTTATCTGCATCTATCCCCATAAGCTACAGAGTGCTTTGACTTTTTATGACTCAAAGTTTTGTTCCTTCCTTTAAGCATACTTTATGCTAGGTAGTGAATGAAATAAATAAATAAGGTCCATTATCAGACTTTGAATTCTTTTTCCTGTGAATCCTTGTGAGGACTTTTATCATATCTTCCAAAAAATCAAAATTATTTCACAAAATGGTTTGAGGTGATATGTTCAGTGAGAATGCAGGGCAGAGAGGTTGGAGACACAGAGAAGAAACTCCAGTTAGTGGGAAAGAAGTCCACCTGGGGGAGTCTTCATTATTATCCCTAAATTCATATTAGAACTTCTACTGAAAAAATGAGGTAGAAAGATGGGATCTGAGGTCTGGGCAATGACAGAAATAGGTGTAGAAGATTTCCCCAAATTAGTAAGTGTTGTTTGAGAGAATGAGTCAGTGAATGAATGAATGAATGAATGTCCCTTTTCACATCTTTCTCTTGATGAAAATACTTTGATCATGTTTATGATGTTCTAAAATTACTTTTATATGAGGAATTTTACACTTACTTTAATGGATCATAGAGTAAAACACATTGAATCACCAAACTGGCCATAGAGATTTCTTCTCCGAATTCAACACTATATTTATAGCGACATTGCCAATGGAGAAAACAGCTCTGAGACCACTATTAAGAGATGTTGTGTCTCATTTTAGGATTTTTTTTTTTTTTTTGTTTTTTTTTTTCTGTTTGGACTTGTGAACATTTTTTTTTTTTTCTTTTGAAGCTCCTTAAATCCCAGATGAAACTAGTTCTTAGAAGTTGTTCTCTTTTATGGGATTAATTTTAAAAGAAAAAAAAAAGATGTAACATAAAAATAACACCTAAGCTATTTGATTACATATTGGACTTGTAAATGTAAAAGAACTAGCTTTGACTTTCAGTGATTGTTTTGGGAATTTGTTCTCAGGCTTCTTTTTGCCACTGTCTCTCACATATTTCCCTGTCTTTCTTCTTACTAGTAGTGTGCACAGGGCAAGCAGCCCAGTTTTAGTAATTGTCATTGCTTGGCTCTTGTCTAATTGACATCAGTCACTCTAATTTGTGCATATTGACATGTGTTGTAAATGACCCAGGAGTATCAGAGGGAGAGATCTGGCTTAGTATGTCTAAACCAAGTCAGGTTATGAAAAAGTCAAAATTTTCAAATCTGAGACCCAGAAAGTCAATTTGATGCTAATTTGATGAACATCCATTTTGCTATGTTTTGGCACATACTAAAGTTAGATTTCTTTTTTTTCCTTCTATTTTTTGAGGTACTGGGTATTGACCCACCCCAGTTAGATTTCTACAAAGGCTTTCATCGTTGAGGTGGGTTAGGCATTCAAGAACATTTAAAACAAACTATTATATAGACACATCATAAATAATTGCTGAATTTTTTTCCTGTGATAGGTCACTTTACTATAATTTATTGGTTCAAATTTAAGTTTGATTTATATTCTTTTCACAAACAACCTTCACATTTCTTTCTCTGTTTTTAAAAGAATGCTCGTGCATGAACATACAGTGTAAGGGGATCTTTTTATATTTACTTTTAGGTTCTTGATTTAATTTAGTATGATCTAGAAGGACAAAATAGGAAAACAATTTGTGCTTGTATAGTTTGGGGGCCTTGGTGGAGGCATGCAGATCACTGTTGATCTAAACACTGCTATGGTTTTAGTACATTTCCACTATGTTGTATGTTAGAGAGAAATTATGGTACACATGCCTTATGAGGTACTTGGTAAAACAGTTTGAAATGGTTTAACATGACAAGATTTAATTTTACATGGGGTGAAGTAATTTAATGAAGAAGAGAAGTTTCTTTTTTGCTAACTTTGCCCTGTGTACTATTAGTTTCAGGTGGCATAATTTTAAAGGATTTTTCTGATCAGCCAGATTCAATTTGAGTAAATAGTTCATTATTTGTTTTAGTTTATTTTGACAGCTAATTAATAACTTATCTTTATATATGGTAAGGATAACTTACCCTTCTTCTCTGGTTCTGTTCTCTGATGTCACTGAAAATATATCTGTATAAAAATACAAAAATAGTCTTATTAAAGTTTTGTCGGGTTCTTATTCATTACATCATGGAAATATTTACAGAGAATCTGTCATATTATCCTTTGCTATGAATTTTGGGTTTTAGTCAGCACTGCCCAGTTTACGGTTGATTAATTAGGAGACAGATAAGAAAATCAGTGTTTATCATACATTGTATACTATGATAAATGAAGCAGGGACATCACAGAAGAGTTAAGTAAAGCAGGGGACAGAGTTAATATTCCACTTCAGATAAACCAGTCCTTAAAAATTTAAATGGGGCTGGGCGTGGTGGTGGTGCACGCCTGTAATCCCAGCAGCTCTGGAAGCTGAGGTAGGAGGATCTCGAGTTCAAAGCCAGCCTGAGCAAGGGCAAGGTGCTGAGCAACTCAGTGAAACCCTGTCTCTAAATAAAATACAAAATAGGGCTGGGGATGTGGTTCAGTGGCTAAGTGCCCCTGAGTTCAATCCCCAGTTCAAAAAAAAAAAAAATTAAATAGAAGAAAACATGTTCATCAATTAAAATTTAGGCTGCAAAAAATATCCTGTTTGATTTGGAACTGGGAATGGTTATATCTAGAGCAGATCTTTAGAAATCAGTTACTATCATGATAATGAGTACATTGAACCCATTTGTTGCCTTTATGTTAGTAATGCAATACCATTTCCTACCAGGCCTTTGAAGTAGGTGTTTTATAATGTTTTAAAAGCAAGCAAACAGAACTTGTTAAAGAACATTGATTTCTTTGGTTTTGGAGGAAATTTCTAACCCATTCCAATTTTGTTTTATTACTGTGTCACAGGTTGTATTGATAGATGGCAGAATCATATATCTCTATTTTAAAGACTAATAAGTGGTGGATGTAGAACATTTTCTTTGATTGTTTCATTGAAATGGAAAAAGAAGTTCTCCAGTTTTTTTTTTCTTTTTTGCACCAGGAATTGAACCCAGAGGTGCTTTACCACTGTGCTATGTTCTCAGTCCATTTTAATTTTTTTAAATTTTGAAACAGAGTCTCACTGTTTCCCAGGTTGTCCATGAACTTGTGGTCCTCCTGCTTCAGCCTCTGGAATCGCTGGCATTACAGGGGTGTGCCATGTACCTGATGTCCTCCAGTTTATATCATAAAATGCTAGCTGATTTATCCTATGCCAGCTCCTATAGAGAGCCTGGATTCCATAATCTTGTTCCCATCCATATTCAAGAATACAGGTTGGACAAAGGTGAGGAGGGAGAGGAACCAGGAGAAACTTAGGGAAGCAGAGGAAAGCGACCCTACAAGAAAGATAAATGGTTTTGCTGTCAGTGCACTGTAATGAAATGGAGACCAGTGTAGGCTATGCCCGCTTCCCTCCTCATGCCGAGCCTCAAACACTGCTTTAAATAAAACATATTTCTTTTATTTCCTATTTCTTGCTTGCTAACTTAAAGATAAATTACTTGCTTGCAAGTGCACTGAAAAGGAAATAAAATCAGTAACAGGCAGTGCCCAACATGCCCCAGATGCTTGACGGTCTGGCCTTGAGCAATCCAGAGTTTTTATGGAAAAGTTTTACTGTTCTGCTGTTAAGGAAACAGAAGCAACTCTCCCCAGCCCCCACCTCCAATTCTCAAAAAATAAAAGCAAAGAAAAATCGAAAACCACAATCAAAGCCCAAGAAAACCAGGGCGGTTCAGCATCATGCATGCAGTTGTTTCATGTGGCCACGGCGACATTCTCTGAGTGGGAAGTGTCAGAAGGAAGCTGGGCAAGCGGTTCTCAGCCTCCAGCACTGCTCGCACTGGCGCCAGGAGCCTGCGGCCAGGCTCCTGCAGCCAGGGGTCAGCGGCTTGTAATTAGGCTCGTGGGCGTTTCTAGGTAGGCAATTGGATAAGCAATTAAATACTCTGTGAGCAGCAGTTTGGGGGCACTCTTCGAGGTTAGCAATTAGGCAGCTCCGTAACTGAAACAACTAGGAAGTTCCATACGTGGGGGCAGGGCATTTTAGTGTTAGGAAGTAGGGGAAAAAAGCACTTTCGGAGCAAAAATCATAACCTATTAAAAATAACATAAACCCTTTAGAGGGTATCTCCTCCTGTGCCTCATGCTAAGCTTAGGTGATTTACATCTATAGTTTCTTTAATTCTTAGAGGAGTGTGTATTTCCCAGACTTCAGTGTGAGAAAATTATCAGCTTTACCAGAAAGACTTGTTAAAACAGTTTCCTGGGCTCTATTCTCTGTTCAACAAGTTTGGGATGAGGCCTGAGAGTATGCATTCCAAATGAGTTTCTGGGCGATGTTGCTGCTATTGCTCTGAAGATCACATTTTGAGAACCAGCCACTGCCTACATAAAAACCCTTGGCAGCAATGGTAACAATGGAAATTCTGAGTTTCTTCTATATGTCAGGCACCTTGCTAAGCAGTTCACATGTGTCTTACTTAATCTTTACAAGTCTTTATTGGTATATCATTCATTTCCTTGAAATGGTACAGGGTTGGACTCCTGGAAGTCAAAGGACTTGCCCAAAGCTATAGATACTTAAGTGATGGAGTCAGGATTTGAGCCTAAATGTTGATCTCTAAAACCCACACTCTAGCCACCATGGCACCACACTTTCCAGTGTTTTATCTTTTTATATACCTTGACTCATATTGTTCCCCTGTCCTTGTATCTCAGAAATGAATGGAAAAAGTTACTGAAGAGGACTATTTTTTATTTAGCAGGGATCATGCAAATGCAAGACAGCGAACTCTTTACGTGAATTTTACCTTGACAGAAAGACATTTCATTACTATGCCATGAAATGAGCTAATTATCTCTGCTATAGAGCTGCTCACTTGTCATTTTGCTCTATTTCCAAGACCCAGAAAGAACCATGAGATACAAACTTTTTGGGAAGGGTAATATCAGGGAGGCTGAGAAGTCTGATCAGGACTTCATAGTAGAGGTGGAATTTGAGCTGAGAAGTTTGGTAGACCTAGGCTTGTGAGGGAAGAAGGAAAAGTTATAGGGCACTCTCTTATACATTTATATATACAAAGTGAGAAAAATGGCCAACCTGAGGGGAAGGGTATGGGGAGAAGCTGAGGGATGGGGATGCTGAGTCAAATATGGATCAGGTTATATTCAGGATGAGAAGCTGAGTTTAGAAATGATTTGACCAACTCTATATAAGAGAAAGTTAGGATGGATATACTTCTTCCATTTCTTTAATTCTTTGGTTATGCCTTACCCACAAGTAATTACTCATTCTAAATATAATTATTAAACATTTACTACATACTAGGCAGTAGACCAGGCACTAGAGATACTTGAAGGACAGGCAGAGTCACTGCCCTCTGAGACCTTACACATTAGCAACAGGCATCAGCTGGGCGCTTGTTAGAAACACAGCCTCAGGTCCGTCCTAGAGCAACTGAATCAAAATCTGCATGTAAACAAGATTCCAAGGCAATTTATAAGGGCGTTAGTGTTTGAGAAGAACTAGCTAATTTAACTTTTAGCACTCTGCACTTTTCACTGAAATTATCATTGTTTGTGAAGGGTAGTCTGGATTGGGAGATGAATACATTTCCTTGAATGAACAAAGTAAATGGTGGTGCCCAGTGAAGATTACTCATGTGATGGAGAAACTGATACAAATTAAACCAGAAAACAGAGTATTCTGAAAGTTGGTCGAATTGGGAAATGTTGAAAATAAGGAATTTGGAATGAGAGCGAATGCTAATCCAGGTAAAGATACTTGAAGTCTAGTTTTAGAAAAGAAGGGGTGTTGAAGGAGATATTGTAAAGACTGTGGAGGTAATGGGGTTAAAAATAATTGCTCAGCATGACTGAAGCTTTCTTGTTCTGTGCAATGAAGGTGAATGGTCATGAGCTGAAGAGACCCAGTAGATGGAAATTCACAAACTTCAGTGATTCAGGGAATAGACAGGAACCTGTCTCGAGTCTGTGCCATTAGCAAATCATATTTGATTCTCATGTCTGTGTGTCCTGAAAACACTTCTGAAGATGAAAATGGGGACAAAATTATCCCAGTGCCACCAGAGTCAGTGTTTTGGATGTGGGGTTGAGGTGAAATGTTACAGTGGTCACCGCTAATACTTTTTCTTCTTTTAATTCTTTTAATTCTTTTTTGTGCAGCTTCAGGTGCCCAAGTCAGCCACCACCTCAATATTTTAAGTGAAAAACTCCAGCAACAAATGGTTCATGAATTGCGAATGCTGTTCTGAGTAGTGTAATGAAGTCCTCTCTACCCATCCCTCTTCTTGGGGACATGAGGCATGTCCAGCATGTCAATGCCGTATGTGCTTCCTGCTGTTGGTGGCTGTCTTGATTGTTGGATTGACTGTCACAGTATCATAGTGCTTGTGTTCAAGTAATCTTTATTTTACCTAATAATGGCTCCAACATGCTAGAGTGGTGTGCAGGCAATTCAGATATGCCAAAGAGAAGCTACAAAGTGCCTCTTTGAAGTGAAAAGGTGAAAGTTAAATAATAATCATATGCTGAGCTTGCTCAAATCTAGAGCAAGTCATTGTTGATCTCTTACTGTGCCTGATTTGTAAACTTTATTATAGCTAAATATGCGTAGGAAAAGTAGTATGTGTACGGTTTGGTTATCTCTGGTTTTAGCTATCCACCAGAGGTATTGGAACATATTCCCCAAGAAAAATGGGGGAACACTGTATTTTGAGCCTTGGACATCTAATACTATTTTTCTACTAAGAGTGCATAGACTTCCTGTTGGAAATTCTGTTACTCAAGAAACATAGGTATATTTTTAAAAAAGCATTATTACACTGAATAATTCAAATTTAAGTGACAGCGCATGGGGAGAAGTGATTTTTATGGTCCAGCTTCTTGGGGATTAAAGTCAACCTTTTGGTTTTCTATAGCTAGTGGAATGGATATCATTTTAGGTTTATTGAGAGTCCTCTGAATGGCTTTCCTAATTACTTTTTCTTCTTTTAATTCTTTTAAAGTGGAGCGAGAAGAGCAACAATGGCTTCTACTACTAGAATTGTATTTCAAGGGGCACTGCATAAAATAATAACATTACAGTGCTCATAGAGAGTAAAAATCTCTGAGTAATATATTGTTCAGCAAATCATTCATCATCATAATTGCCATAGTCGACACTTTACTCATTTGTAGATTTTTCCTTTCTTGGCAGAAATTTTCTTCAGTAAAAAATGATTTAAAGAGCAGCTATAGGGTTCAATTCAATTCTTCATGATAGAACAGGGACAAGAACAGTGTATTTTCCAAACCCACTCTCACTCCAAGTCTAGTTTATAGTAAGTACATATTTTTAGGAGCTTGCCAATCAATGAGCATTTTGTTTACATTTTCTTAGGGGTGAGTTCTAGATTCTAGCAAGACATTTCAGGGAGCACATCCTATTACTAAGGTGTAGCCCTAAATGCTATTTTGTATCTATTTTAGAAAGATTGAGTTTTGAGCTTCAGACATTAAGTTCAGATGAACGGGGTGGGGCACACATGTTATATTAGAAATTACTTTGGAATTTAGGCATCTTTTTATTTCAGGTTTTTCTGTCATGGGCTGGAGATGTAAAGAAGATAAAAACCAAAATCCTCAAATGCCACAGCTGGCAGACCTTTCCCACTACCTGCTGACTACCTCTCTGCACACACAGGACCACACAGTAGCACGTGAACAACTAGAGGGCAGGGACAGTGTCATAATCTTGTATTTTGCCCCATGAGAGCTTCATGTGTAGGAATTTTAAAGTAAACAATGGAATTTATTGATTAAAAGATTTTAGTAAAATGTTTCCTAGAAGTTGTAACATCAGTTCAGAATGTTCTGAACTGTATCTTTAGTGAGCAGATTTTTCAGCCCAAGTGTGGTGAAGGTTATTTGATGAGTGGGCAGAATATTTGAAATGGGAGCTGCTTTGAAAAATTCAAGGTATACAATTTCCATAGCTATATTTCTGTTAAAGAATAAGTTCATGAGCAATTATTTTAAAAATAATGAGTGAACAAGTGGAATAATACATTTAGCACATTTTCTTTTGTTTTTTTTTTTTTTAAATGACACTGGAGATTGAATCCAGGGATGGCATATGCTAGGCTAGTATTCTACCACTGAGCTATATCCTCAGTCCTTTTTATTTTATTTTGAGACAAAGTCTCGATAAGTTGACCAGGCTGGCATTGCACTTGCGATTTCCTGTCTTAGCCTCTTGAATAGCTGGGATTACAGACATGCACCACCGCACCTGGCACATTTTCAAAAAATATGTAAAATTTGTATCTTCAATGTGATTTCTTTAGACATAAGCACATTTAAGTAGCAGAAACGGAAGTAGATATGTAGGACAGAAGCAGAAAGCATTTATGGGTGAGATGGGAGGTGCAGTTTATTGTATGTGCCAGTGAAAGGGGAAAAGAGGTTTAACATTTGTTAAGAACTTGCATACTAAAGTCCCAGAGGCAGTTTTATTATAATCTACTCTTTTAATGCTGGTACACTGATGTTCAGAGGGGTTCGGTCCAAAGCCTATGCTTTTACTCACACTCTTTTGCTTAAAAAGTGTAAAATTAAGGGCCAGCTAAAGAAAATCAGCAACTAATTAGAATATATTCTAATCCTGAAGTTATCCATATTGATTATTAATATTATGAATGAAAATATCATGGGAATTTTCTGGATGCTTTTTCCTGATGTCTAATTGCACTGATGTCTTTTCTGACTCAGTTGAAGGATCTTCCTCTCTAGGAAGCCTGCTTTCTATCTCCCTCTTAGGCTCAGTTAGCTGCCTATGGCATGCCAACATGTTGCATTCAGTAATCCCTCTGTGTCTGTCTGCCTCCAGGGACTCTGAGCCCTGGGCCCTTGCTATTCCGAGTGTGATCTGCAGATGGGCAGCATCAGTGCCATCTGGGAGCATGTTAGAGATGCAGAATTTCCAGTTTCACCCTAGACCTACAGAATCAGGATCTGCATTTTATGGAAGTCCTAGGTGATTTATATGCACTTAGATTCAGATGCAGTGTCCTAACACATGATATACACTGATTTGAGCAAATAGATGCAACAAAAATTAGAAATTAGATCTAAAAATTAGATGCATAGCTCAGGTCTCTGCCTGGGTTATAGGAGAGTGTGGATGCCCTGGTTTCCTGAAGTGCAGACCCAGATCTCAGGAGTATTGATTGACAGAGGTCTTATCCTTTTGCTCTTAAGGTGTTATTTTCCGGCAGGTCTGAGCAGCATGGCTGGAGGGAAAGAGGGTTAGTTATGCTCTTCATTCAGGGCAAAGTAGCTACAAGCGCCTACCTGTCTGGTGCTCTGCCCCAATATATCCCAGGCAGTAGCAAACGACTCTCAATACAAACATGTTTTGATGCCAAGCAGAAAGGAAGGGAGAAGTAAATCTAAAACTTCATTTATAAACCTACTTCAGAGACAACAAATAGTTCTTTTCCTTAATTATTTATGGTGTTACCTTGGTGGTATTTATAGATTATGATCAGGTTCCCTCCTTGAAGCTCATTCTCTAGACTGTATAAATTTAGTTTCCCCGTGTGTATCTCATATGTCTTTTCCTCTGAGCCAAACTTGAAATGCATTCTATTCCCCTTTGCTTGCTCTGTGATTTATCTGCATTATTCCTAAACTGCTTGAGTCAGAAGAGTTCCTGCTTTTGGCCTTTGGCTGGTTTAGATTCACCGCTGCTTCTCTGGTTTTACATGCTGTTCCTAATATGCATTTCTGAAGGATGCACTGGGATTATTATTTATTTTCAATGTCAGCCCAGTGCAAATGTTTAAATGTAGTCAAGTGGATAAAGACAGTTTTCCTGTTGCATGAGCTTCACTGTTGTTAAGTATAATACTAATAACCCTTTAGGTAGGAACTTGAGATCTGTGAAAACCTATCAGCAAAATCAAGCAAATCCTCAAGCAGATCCCGGGCAAAAAGCAACTAGTAGAAATTTCAGATCTGCGGGAATTTTCTGCTAATTGGAACTCAAGAATATGTTTCTGTTGACTTTTTGAACAAGTGTTGGTATGCCTTCTTATGTTTTCACACAGAATGTTGGAAAGCAATGCCTTTTCTCTTTCTTGGCTATACTTTTTTATTAGATTGGTGCCAAGATTTTCCTCTGAAGTTTTTTATTGCCAATTTGGGATTTTATTTTACCATCCTACCTCAGGCAAAAATTCTGTTGTTTTCTAACTAAGGATGGAGGCAGCAATTGTGTTCCTGCTTGACAGTTGTTATGACAATGATCAGGATTGTCTAGAAAATACAATGTGACCTCTTCAGTTGGGTATTTCCTAATCATAGAAGTTTATAAATTTTAAGTAATTCAAGGAAGATGAAGAAATAAGAAGCTTAATAGCTGAACTGACCTTCAGAAGTAGGAATTATTCATGGCAGAGAAAAGATATTTGAGTATCAGTGTGTGACATGAAGGAGACAGCAGTACTTGGCTGGGAGAAGGTAGAGGATTAGGTTCTACTTTTGAAGCATGTTCTAGTTTATGGCCTTGTCTGAGTTACTTTTAATGCTGAGTTTCTTTTTTCCTGCTTTGCAAGTGTACAGGGGAGGATTAGTGCTTGATGCTGTAAAGCCCATTGCAAACAATGATGTGCTATAAACATATCAGGTAGCAGGTAATGATGAAGATGCTGCTACTGCTGCTTATGATAATGTAACTTATGTCCCACGAGGAAGACATATTCTAAATGGATTCTGTAAGCCTATAACACATCTTTAGAAAGAGAAACTAACAAAAGAAGACGATTCATATATAATGTGCTTCCTCTAAGAATTCCAAGATCTGATAATTAATGTAGCTCGAGTTCTTTTTTAAACTTGTTTATACTTTTTAATAGTTATTTTTAATTTAATTTTTAAAAAATTTGTTCTAATTAGTTATGCATGACAGTAAAATGCATTTTGACCCATCGTGCACTTTTTCACAGAGGAAAAACCCTCTGGAAATTTATTTTCTCCTTTAAAATTGACTTTATGTAGCAAGAAAGGAAAATGTTAATAAATTCAGTTTATATGTTTTCAGTAGAGTAATATTTTTGAAATGAAAATTCCAGAAATTATTTTTTTATTTTAATCATTGAATCTTGTGACCTAGTGTGTAACAAATAATTGCTATCTCACTTTAATTGAAGTTCTAGCATAGTTGAATAACCCCTATGTAAAAGTCTACCTTCTTTACATCTCTTGATTTCTTGGGATGGTCCTATAGTTGTGTGTGTATGTGTATGTGTGTGTGTGTGTTCTCCCTGCATAAAAACAAACATCATTATTGATGGTTTTGTTGTCCATCAATTCATTCATCCCAAACAAAATATCTCCTTTGTTGTTTTAGACATTGCACATTCACAAATGAACAAGGCATTGCCTCTGAAGTAGTGGATGCTGTGAGACTCATCCATGCCCCATGTGTCCAGAATGCTTGCTACTGAAAGATCATATTTAAGTCTCCCATTGGGATTTTTCCCTTGGTGACAGGGATCTTTATCACTCAAGATTTATCCACTTGGGAGGAAAGAAGTAGGAGGAAAATAAATGACTGGCTGATGGAAGGATAGCAATGTGTGTTCCTTGCTTCAATTTGTGACAACTGAGAAGAACCACCTCAGCCCCAGAGTTTCTGTTAGGACTGGCTGAGGCTTTAGTTGCATCTGCATTTCTTTCTCTCTGCCTAGTCCTGGCTGCCCCACTTTCTTCCAGATATGTCTTCAAAGATTGCATCCCGATGGAAGTTACATATGCAACTGTCCCTCTGAGAGTTGGTTTTAAGAGAAATCAATCTAAGATGCTGCCTTTCAGGAGTTCGAACTTAGTGTATGAACACAGGAAAACCAGTCCCCTAAATGAACCTTGGTAGAACTAAGGAGTCGTATGAGAACTTGGAGGGAAGGTTAAAAACCTGACTTTGGAGTTTGGAACTCAAAATAATAAGGAAGTCATAATTGATGACCTGACATTTTGAGTGTGTAGAAGTTAGTCATCCAGATGAAGGGGATAAAAGCAATCCAAGTAGCCAAATGTTTTCTTTCAAAGAGCTTGATATGTCTTGGCAACTCAAAATAAAGATGAACTCGGCATGAAATTATGGAAAAGTGGAGACAAAATCTTGACAGGCTGTGTGCAGAGGGAGTCTATTATTTTACTCTTTCTTCCAGTTTTAACACATTGAGTTGGCTAGGAAGAACTGTTTTAGTTTAGATTACATTTGACTGCAGGTAATGGACAAGCCACAAATACAATGGCTTAAACTACAAATGGGTATATTTTTCTCATATAAAAGGAATATAGAGACAGTTTAGTGCTGGTGTGACACTTGATGGTGTCAAGTACTTAAGTTCATGAGATGCTGTTATTCTGCCATTGATGACTGCCATTCTCAAAGCTACTTGATGTTCCAGGGTGGCAGCTGGGCCCATCTACTCCTGCATTCCAGTCAACAGGAATAAGAAAAGGGAGAAAAAAGTCAGGAGTGGTGGCCCATGCCTATAATCCCAGAGGCTCCGGAAACTGAGGCAGGAGGATCTCAAGTTCAAAGCTAGCCTCAGCAAAAAGGAGGTGCTAAACAACTCAGTGAGACCCTGTTCCTAAATAAAAAAATCAAAAGAGGGCTGGGGTTGTGGCTCAGTGGTTGAGTGACCCTGAGTTCAATCCCCTGTACCCTACCCCCCACCTTCCACAAAAGGGGATAAAAACCCCATCTTTAGGAGTACTTCCCAGGGTTGCACACAGCTTCTACTCCTGCTCCACTGGCCAGAACTTAGTCACATGGTCACACTCTGTGTGAGAGGATGAGAGGTAGTCTTTATTATTAGAGATTATATATGAATTTAGACATAATGATGAAAAAAACAGAATATTATGAATAATTGGCAGTCTCTGCCATTGAAGCTTCCACTTCCCTTTGGATACTGTCTTGTTTGATACTAGGTTGGACAACAATGTTAACCAGCAAGCATATTCTCTGTCCATGTTGTATGTCTGTTTGTTCATGATACATGAGCTGAGTGACCCAAAGACTGACATGGTTGACATTCTAAGGGGATCAATCATGTGTTTCTATAACTCAAGAGTCTCCTTTTCTCAGTCTATTTCATCACTCTTTTCTTTGAGTTTAATACCTACTCTGTGTCTTTCCCTCAGCTCAAAGTTTTTTTCTGTTACTTGCAAAGAATCTCTGTAGTAGTGTAATATATTGTCCAGGTTAAAATATTTGATATTATTCTATGGATGAAAGAGTGTACTGATGCATTTTAAGTAGGATAGCAGTGTTACTAGATGTTTGTTTTGACATTTTTTTTAAACTTGAAGATTGGATGAATTGGAAGGACTTGAGAACTGAAAGCAGAAGTTGTTCTGAAATTAGGGCACACTGTAGATGAAAATTGGTGAGGGCTGAACTTAACAGTAGCAATAAGGACAGCATTAAAGAATTGCATTTGAAAGATATTTGGGAGGTAGAGTCAATAGAATTTGAAAACTTTACAACTATGAATGAATAATATCCACTAATGGAAGACAAGCTCAATGTACAGTGGCATTTCTAAAAGGGTCTTTTAAAAAGAGATAAAATAGGGTTGGGGCTGTGGCTCAACAGTGGAGCGCTTGCCTCGCATGCTTGAGGCACTGGGTTCCATCCTCAGTACCATGTGAAAATAAATAAAATAAATGTATTATGTCCATCTATGACAAAAACATTTTAAAAATATTTTTAAAAAAAACAGATAAAATATTGTACATCTTTAAAATCCTGGACTGGTAAGGTATTCTTCTGAATACATTCAGAAGAATAAAATGTTTGAAAATGACTTTGGGAGAACTAGTCACAGAAGTGACAAGCAGAAAAGAGCAGAAAACAAGTAAGCATTAGGATGAAAACACATTTCAAAATCAGTGCTCAAGATACAAATATGAGTACAAAGAAAAGACCTTAAGAACTTCAGATTTCTGTGGAACAATTTGAAATAAAATTGGAGCTCATCTAGAGAAAGAATTGCCTGCATTTGGTACTTCTATTCCTAAATTGTTTGTTATGTTTTATTGTTACATTATGATTCTATTCACTTATTTTATCATTGAATAATAATTTAGAGAAAATCGCAGTTATAACCTTTTTGTTAGATTGACAAATACTTGAGAAATATGGTGTAAATGTAAACAAGTTTAATCTAAAGCTAAAGATGTATTTTAGTTTTCAGCGAATCATCTCTTTGGATATGTACTCCAAACTAATTTTCAGTGTCTTGAATTCTTGGAAGGCAGGTAAGTTTACAAGAAGAGGGAGGTTCTCTATAACTACTTAAAATTGAAACATATTCCTTTCCAAATAAAATTTTTGAATATACTGTTTCCTAAATGAAAAAATACACTATGATTCATATTGGTGAATGAGATGTGGAATTCAAAGAATCAATTTTTAAAATTTTCATAACTAGTAGGGTAAGCAATTAATGAAAAAAACCATTAGCGCACAATTTATATATTTAATTAGTAGATTTAACTAGAGTTTCTGAGGAAGAGTTATTGTTATTGTTTTAATATCAGAGGAAGATAAAATTGTACATATAGGAATTAGGACACAGTCATTGATTTTCTTTCTTCCCTGTAGTAGTATGTGATATAATTTTATAAACCTGATCCTTGGATGGAGTTTTTTTATTCTTTCTTTTTTTTTCTTTTTGGAATTCAGCCAATGTAGCAACTAGGCTTTGAGATATTAATTAATTTCATGGCAATGCCAATAATCACAGCCATTATATAGCATTTATTATATGCCAGGCACTATTCCAAATGCTTTACATACAATAATCCTAATATGAGGTGGGTCCTATTATTATTCCCCTATTGAAGATAAACAGGAACAAAGATGAACAGGAGCTGAAAGTTATGTGTTATTGGAATTAGGATTCTAATCCAGGCAGTCAGACTTCAGAGTCTGTATTCTTAATGGTTACGCTTTGTAGATAACATATATTGGGAATGCCAACTGAGTAGCACAAAGAAGAAACCAGAGAACACACTTCTCAATATAAGCATTGAGTTGCATAGTTAAATACATTAAGATTTGTATAATTTTTACTATGGTCCACAGTTTTTTGTCTTGGGCCAGGAATAATTGTCAACCTTATTATTAGTTATTTTAAATTTAGTTTTATGTACTCCCTCCTGCTTATGATGCCAAGAGTTTATGTTTTCAGTGTTACTTGTTTTAGACAGTTTGTAACTGATGAGTACTCTTCTTAATGGATACACTTTCTTATATTTTTGAAGCCCAAAACAGACAAAATATGCCTATAAATACAGTATTGAGAGACTTAAAAGATCTAAAGGAAGGGTTGAACTTTCAGAATTACCTTCTAGTTTACTGATTCTACAAGGAGAGAGCCCTTCTCAGGGCTGGAGAACTTGCTGGTTTATTTTTTGAGATAAATCATTTATATTGCATTGACTTCACTGAAAACTTATAGTGTGGTTATTATTATTGTCTAAATCAGTTTTATGATAGAATCATATTTAATCTCATTTATCTCTATTGATTACATTTCTTATAATTTGTTTTTATTGGACTCACTAGTATTTGCTTTTCAGTACGTGTTTTACTGAACATATGGCCAGCTTAAAGATGAGTGACTTCTTTATTAATATTTCAGTTATCATTCTGTTGGAATTTATTTCAAGTTAAGTGGTGACCCAAACAGGTTATTGCTTTTGTAGTAGATGAAGAATTATCACTTGGGTCCTACATATGTGAATATAAAATTGTTAAGTCTCAGTTTCCACATTTCTGAAATGGGCCTAATCGTAGTTTCTCCATTCCTAGATAACCTGTGTCTGCTTGCACAGTGGTTTAACACTTTTATTTGTGTTGAGTAAGTGAAAATGAAATAACCTCGATGCCTGGAAAACAAGTGCTTAATAAATGGAGGTGCAGTAATTATCACATATAATATTTAATCTTCACAAGGAGAGATTTATTTATATTCATTTACTACTGAGGAAATGATGACCTGAGGAGCTTCAGTAACTTGTCTAATGCCACATAGATGACAATGAAGCAAGACTGGAGTTCATAAAAGTAATTTATTGAGTAGTTAATATCAAACTTTTGAGTCCTACTGTGTTCTGGGTCTGGATTGGGCTCTAGTGGTAGGATGGTAGAGATCAAGGGACATCCTATGGAAGTAGGCAATGTGAGGAAGGGCTTGGCCAGAACATGGTATGGTCAATATGGAGAATTGTAAATAGTTGAGTGCTGTTAGTGTGCAAAATGCAAGGCAATTAGAGCGTGGTGTGGGACCTGAACTGTCCCTGATACCTATAGGACGAGGTTAGAGACAAGTGGAGGTCACTCCCAAACCCCATCCCTTGAGCTCTGGCTTATTGTAAACCTTCTTGTCCTCCTGTCTTGACTTGGTCAAGCATCATGAGGGACACTTTTTTTATGAGTAAACACCGCTGGGTGCACATCTGTCCTGTAAGAATGCACACCTCAGGTAGTATGACTGGAAGGAAGAAGGATCAAAGAAGGGGCCCCTGTTGGCCCTGGAAATGGACTCTGGGCATACTCTGGTGCCAGAAAATGTTTCCAACTAGCTGTCTTGAGTATAGTGCCTCCTCGCACAGTGGTTAACATTTTTATGTTGAGTCAGTGAAAGTGAACAACCAAGCAGATCTTCACTGACTTGTCAATAATATGTGTGACTTCTTTGCTAAACTGTATAATAGTTTTGAATACTGGATGAATGCTTCCTCAATTTATTATTTTTTTGTGAGTACATGTAATGGCTATAGACATAACACATTTTAAAGTATAATATGAATCATTAGCATTTTCTCCACTTTCTCATGCCTAGACAATCAAGAAAATAATAAATCAAATCTTGATTTACAGCATTTGCTGATCTGTGTTCATACTCTCACCATGGCAGATTCCAGGGTATGAACATGATGCCATTGAATGCAGAGTTGGGCAAAGATGCACAACAACATAGCATTGTAAAAAGTATTTCCACCATACAGATGCAATAGGCATAAACAACAGGTATACAAATAATAGGAAAATAATTAGGGAGCGATGAGTTTTTATTACCTTTTTGTTAATATAACCCATTTAAGTTTATGTAATTTATTTTTAATAATGGCCGTGTTTAATTCCTACATGCAAATGTTCTGAAAAATGAACGAGGGACTTTTATGAACTAGTAGGAGTTCTACTCTCTTGGATGTTTGATCATGCAATTTGGATTCTTGGGCATCCAGAGGGTTGTCTAAAAGGGCAGGGAAATGCATAGGCTATAGGCAGGCTCACCCACTTGGTCCCAAGAATTTTTTCCCTGTAGGGACAAATGCAGGTGGACAAGAGGCAGAAAGAAGTCCTTGACAGCACAAGGCCCTTGTAGGGATGCTGTTTCCTACTTCAGAGGACAGCTCTGAGGCCAAGTTACAGAGTGCCTTTTGGTCTGCCATCTGCATTTCTGAAACACTGACACACATTCCTGAGTTGAGTGAAGCTGTATGATAAGCATAACACATCTTGATACAGCATCAGTTTGCTCTGGTATTTGAGAGGAAAATCCATTATTTTTCTATTAAAATAAGAATGAATATATCTTAGAGTAGTCTGCAGAATTTGCATTTCTTTTTCAATGAAAAGTCCTTTGTGACAGAAACATCAGGCTTGAGGTGGGTTGTTTTTGGATACCTTTGAAAGATTCTATCATTCTCCTCTGCTACTATGGGTAATTCAGTGTAAATGGAGATCTGTCATAGTTCCTGACTAGAGCAAATCACTGTCCAGGCTGTTTGAGCTTCGGATTTTAGGTTCTTAAATATCTTCAATGAAGAATGAATGAGGAGCCATGAAGATATTTAAGTTTTGCAGGATCTTTAAAAGAAGTAGAGACATTTACTCAGGTCTGTCATTAATGGTTTTATAATCTCCTTAAAAAGTAGCCAGCCAAGAGGGTGGAAATGCAGGCTGCAATCCAGCAGGAACACCCTTTCCAACTCTGTCCAGTGGACTTTTGTCACTACCCACCTGGGTTGCTTTTGTCTCTCACTGCGCCTCCCTATTAACTCATCCACAAGGAGGTGCTGTTTTACAGTTTGTCTACTGGAGATGGCTCTCTTTTTTTCCCAAATTATGGCATTTGTAGGTAAATGGATGATGTTGGAGACTGTTATGCTAAGTGAGATCAGCCAATCCCAAAAATCCAAAGGCCGAATGGTCTCACTGATAAATGAATGATGATGCATAATGTGGGGGGGAAGGGTGGCAAGAAGGGAGGAAGGATAGATAGCATGGAGGGAAGGGAGGGGTGGGGTCGGGGTGGTGGGGTAAAAATAATAACAAATTGTGACAGATGCCATTGCCCTGTGTACATGCATGAACGCAGAGATGGTGTAACTCTACTTTGTGTACAACCAGTGAAACAATAGCTGTACTCCATTTGTGTTCAATTAATCAATAAGTAAATAATAAAAAAGAAACAAAAAATAAACAAAAGAACATTATGTGCTAATGTGCTGTTTGCTACAAATGTATTTCTTGTTTGCTGTTAAAGGACAGTGTCAAACTTAGAGCTGGCCTATAAAAGGCTTAAATTTGTTGAATGGATGAATAGGTGCAATGATGTGAGATTCCTATTTCAAATTCATATTTCAAGTTGTATAGAATATAGTGTATGAGTTTGCCAGAGTTGCTGTAACAAAATACTGAAAATTGAGTGTCTTAGCAGAGACTTACTGTCTCAGTTTTGGAGGCTAGAAGTGTCTTTTGAAGGTGCTGAAAAAAATCTGTTCTAGTCTTTCTCCTGGCTTCTGGTAGTTCCTGTCTACCAAACAGCAACTCCAATCTCACATAGTGAGATGTGTCTATATTCAAATTTAGCCTATGAATTTTTAAGGGACTTAGACCTATAATAATTGCATTCAGAGGAGACAAAACTAGAAGCAAGGAAACAAGTCTAAGTGAGAAATTCTGAGGTTCTGGAATTGGGTAATAAGAGTTAATAAGAGTTGGGGAGGTGACAATGATCTACCCATTCTAAAATCAGTAATCTATTTATTCATAGATGAGATCACTAATTAGGAAGGTGCTTTTATTGAATATTGTTGAATATTGAATTTTATTGAATATTTCAATTACTGTATAACAATTCAAAAATTTAGTGGCTCAGGATAACATTTATTATCCCATAGTTTAATAAATGTGGGTCAGCAATCTGAACGCTGTTTAGCTGGGTCCTTTGGCTTTGAGGTCCAATTGTTTTTTTTTTTTTTTGGTACTGGGGATTGAACCCAGGGACACTCAGCCACTGAGCCACATCCCCAGCCCTATTTTGTATTTTATTTAGAGACAGGGTCTCACTGAGTTGCTTAGAGCCTCGCTAAGTTGCTGAGGCTGGCTTTGAACTCGCGATCCTCCTGCCTCAGCCTCCCAGGTGCTGGGATTACAGGCGTGTGCTACCATGCCCGGCTGAGATCCAATTTTAAAGTATTGGTAGGGTTATCTCAAGGTTCACCTGGGGAAGAAGTCACTTCCCTGATACTCATGTGGTTGTTGGTAGGATTCAGTTCCTTCTGGGTTACTGGAATGAGGGCTTCAGATCTTTGCTGACATTAGCTACTCTCAGTTCTCCTACTTCTGTGTAGGGAGGCTCACAACATGAAAATGTAGAAGAAGCTGATAGAGTGCAAGACAGAAGTCAAAATCTTTCTAATCCAATCTTAGAATTGGCATTCCACTTTTGCCATATCCTATCCATTAGAAGAAACATGCCACCAGGTCCAGGAAACACATAAAAGGAGAGGGCACGAACACCAGTAGGCTGAGAATCACTGGGGCTGGTATTGTAAAAGCTATCTACACACATGCTTAAATCTTTATGTGAATAAGAATTTGTACTCGATATTGTTGTTCAACTATAAAAAACTGACAAGTAAAAATTGTATTTATGGTGTACAGCAAGAGGTTTTGATACACTCATTGTGGAATGGCTAAATCAAGCTATTAAACATACACATTACCTAACATACTTCGTTGTGGTGACAGCGATTTTAAATATGTTTGCATGTGTCACTTATCTTGGGATTTATTTCTTTCTTTCCTTTACAGCAGTAGAAAGTCCAGTGTGCTGGTTTAATTCTCAGTGTGTGTCAGCTGCACCGCATCTCCTCTGCTTTACTCTCTACCACTAGTGAGGCATTTAATTGCTTTGATCCCTGACAGTAGCCTTGATCTTCTTCATCTGGGAATCTTGCTGTTTGAGCACCTCTCTAATTGACTCAGGCCACCTTCCTTCCTTTCTTTTTTTTTCTTTTGGTGTAAAATGTTTTAAATTATTCTAGGAGTCAGTATAAGTTTTAGCAAATGTAAATATACTGGGGGGGGGGTCAAATCTCTCTTTTTTGTCCTATCTTCCTATTAGACTGGGACTTCTTCAAGTTTAATATTTGGAATAATGTCACAAAAAAAGCAAAACGCTGGAGCATTTCACATCAGATCTGTGGTAACAAACAATGCTTTATTAAATTGAAGAAAATGATACATTTAAGTATACTCCAGTCAGTGCGCTTTCTTTTGAGATCTGTATACTTGGAGAATTGTGTTGGTACTTTGATTGATGCATGTGGCTAACATTACAACTATATGAAATTTCTGGAGTTTTTCTTGGCTTTAACTAATTTATTTTAATATTTGTTTTGAGTTAGAAACATTTTATTTAGTAGAAGTCTAGAAGTCTTTTTCATTAATAGATTTTTTTCCAGTAAGATATGGTATATGGAAAGTTTGATTTTTTTGTTTCCCTATTTCATGGTTAATGGATTTTGCTTTTTCAAGCTGAATTGTATGTCTTTCCCCTCTGACATATTTCTAGCTTCAGGGAATGTAGTCCCCTCTGGTCCATTAATATTAGCAATCATCAGTGATGTAATCCTGTTTCATTTCTGCTATGGATTTTATACCGTAGTTATAACTTCTCATACATAAAGTTGAGTTTAGCTAAGCATGCATTTCTACCATTTTTCCTATGAATATCTTTGCATTACTAAAAATGCTAACCACATATATCAGAAATTCATTTTCTCATACAAATATTCTGAATCATCATGGAAATATATAGTTTTATTTTCAATCTGCCTATTTTATTCCCATTATTAGACAAATAGGTGTTCTTTATGCTTCGACAATTTTTAAACATTATATGGCAATCTGTAAAAGGAATATATCTAGCAGTGTTATTATTAGAGTGACTTTGTTAGCTACCTGGGAACAGTCAATGTAAACATGTTTTGGTTTTTCTTTCCTTTGTTTTGCTTTTAATAAGAGGATTTCCTTAGAAGGTATTTGGCATGCTTTTTGGTTCCTTTGACTGTTTGGGCTTATAGGTAAATTCCACCACAGCATTCTGAGCAGTAGACCTGCTTGCTTTATACCAAGACCTAACAGTATCTATTTATGTTGAGGATGATAGTTTGTGACTGTAACTAATTGCATATGCAGTTCTGGTCAAAGAAGCCAAGCCACATGGCCTTAGGATAGTCTTTGGTATAGTTAAAAGAACATGGACTTTGAAGTGAGAAAACCTGGTTATATCTTACTCTGCTATTTCTTAGCTACATAACTTTCAATGAAACTTCTTTAAGACTTAGTTTCCTCATCTGTGAATGGGAACAGCTTTCAAGCATGTCTCATGCATAGCTGTTATAAATCAGAATATGCTTATTCTTCTGTAGATTTAAAAGAGAATAAAACAATGGATTTATTGGAACTATGTGCCAGCATCCTTTTTCTTCAGTTGGTGGGATACATAATGTAATATATTGTTTTTCATATTCCATGTATTCTTTTCCTTGAAAATAACAGCTTACTCGTCTTTAACCTGCTTCCCTCAATAAACACAAATGCAAACATCACTTTACCCCTTCTTTTCTCTCTGCGTGTTCTTGCTGAACTACCTAATTCTTTTATGTGAAATTGCTATATGATCTATTCAATCTTGCATCTTTGATATGGCAGGAAACAGATGATGGGCACCATCCTGCTCTGTTAAACATTCCCCCACTTTGGTGGCTGATCATGCCTATAGAAAGCAGGAAACATAGCAATGGTGACTGCAGTGTTAGTGATGATAGCCGCTGCACATCCCTGTTGGAAGCACCTTGTGTATTATATATCACAAGATAAGTTATTTAACACAGAGCACAATGTATTATATTACAGTCTTCTTTTCATAGGAAACTGAGACTCAGGTAGGCTAAACGACTTGCTCAAGGACATAGAGCTGGTAAGTGGTAGACTATCAGATTGATATCAGAGTCACCATTTTTAAGCTGTGCTTTCCTGGGCTGATGAATCAATGGGGCCAGAATTCCAGAAGATGCTTGAGAAGGCCAGTTCTGCTTGGCTGGGTTTTAATCTTTTAAGTACCAACTCCCTTCCTTGGAATTGCTTATGAGCAACAAAGCTTGTTAGAAAAAAAATGGGAGTACAGCTATATTCTAAAGATTAAAATTGGGTGTATTTTTGTAATATATGAATGAACATTAACAAATAAATCTGAAATTCCAGTTGTGCAAGAACATGGCAAGAATTCACAACATCCCTAGTGGTTTTGACTTAGAGGGGAGACAAATGTTTATTTTTAAAAATCACATAAGGTGAAATTATTGTGAAATATACTTTTATGATCAGTGTTACTAGGAGAGTTGATAATAAGAGAATCCAAATTTAGCCACAAAAAAATAGCCATTTGCATACAACTGACTATGAACTTGAAGGAAAAATTTTAACAGAACTTTTAAATATGTTTGTGTTTTTGTTTGGCACACCTTGTTCAACAAATGGAAGATCCAGAGGAGAAGATAGAACTTTTTCTCATTTTCTACATGCTTTTTTTTAAGAGAAATTGTTTCATAAACTGGAACAAATCCTTAGAAAAGAATGAAGCCCTAGGAAGTAAGCATCCCATGTGTGATAATCAGATGTGCCAAAGAAGCAAATGAGGTTAACAGAATGAAAACAACTGATGTCCCACAGGGGTAAATAAAATCAGACGTTGGTCTGTAAAATTAGTTCTGCTGTGTTACCTAAGTGTAGATTACAGAATATTTGCAACCAAAGGTGTCCTCTATTGTGAACAGTTCTGAAGACATTTCTTTTATGGATACATGGAAAATTCTGTCTGGGTGTCCCTATAGTTGAGAGAGAGCAGTTTCTTTTTAACCTGCAGGAATATAACCAAGTGGTAGTCATAATGGAGAAGGCAGGACAATGCCTAGAAAGATTCATGGAGAAATTATGAAAAGAGGCTTTTGTTGCTTCCCTCTTTTCCTATCCTGTCCTATTGATTTTATCTCCTCAGTATCTCTGAGGAGTCCTGCACCCTTCTTCATCTCTATCAGTACCACCTCAGTCCAAGCTACTACTATCTCAGTTGGACTATGGCAACAATTTTATAATTAGTTTCCATTCTTTCTGTCTCCCAATTCATTCTCTGAATTAGGGCTTCACTTCTTAAAACACATTGATAGTTTTCTATTGCATTTAAAGAGTAAACACATGATAGTCAAATAGCCAGGCACCTGTGAACACCACACTTTCCTCCCAGCTTTATCTTGCATCTCCTTTAGTTCCATTTTCCCAGCCATAGTTGTGGATCCACTTGCAACACAGAATTTTGAATGTATGTTCCCCTGACTCATTTGTTCACTAGCCTAACTCATTATTTTGCTGCAGATATGGGCTCAGGGATGTTTTCTCTCACCTTCTGGACTAGGTCAAATTCTTTTATTGTAGATTCTCATGGTAACATTGGCCATGATCCTTTCCTTCACTGCTGTATGGCTTTAAAATGAACATTTGTCTCTTCTGCTAATCCATTACCTCTAGGGTTGTTGAGAATTTTTGATCATTATTTTAACTCTAGAATTCAGTGATTGTTCACTGAATATAAGTTGAATGACTGACTGAATAGATCTGCATGTCAGTTTTAGAATTCATTGGCAAAGGAGAGATTGGGCCAACTTTTTAAAAGAATTGTATCTGCTTTCCCTACTTAGAATATTACTGATGCAGATAGAAACAACTTGTTTTGTAGCAGGATGCTTTTTCTGTCATGTATGACTTCTTATCTAGATCACCTAACCTTGCAATAAATGAAAAAGCAAAACAAAACTCCAAAGCCAAAATACGGAAAACTTAGTAGCAGCATTAGGTTTTGAAGCCACTGGAGCACCACATGGAAGTGGTAGTAGCGTCATCATATCTGTGTGTTATTTAACTGTGATGTCATTTTTGCATGACTAGTTCCGTTTTCAAGATGCAATTTCTTTTCTCATCACTGATAATCTTGAATATATGCTTAAAAATATAATCCAGAAATCATAATCTTCCTAAGTAGATCTGAGCTGGGCAGTTTGGGTTCCACCATGTTATCAGTTTCTGTGTTGTTTTGAGTTACTAGGAAAATGTTCACAAATTTCAGTGTTCTCCATATAGATTTTGTTTGAACACTGTTAATTCTTTTTTTCTAATTTTAATTTTTAATTTTTACAGACTGCATTTTGATTCATTTTACACAAATGGGGTACAACTTTTCATTTCTATGGTTGTACACAATGTAGATTCACACCATTCGTATAATCATATATGTGTATCGGGTAATCATGTCTGTCTCAGTCCACTATCTTCCTTCCCCCACCCCACCCACCCAATTTCCCTCTACACAATCCAAAGTGCCTCCATTCTTCTCGTACCCCCTGCCGCCTCCCCCCGCATTATGTATCATTATCCAACTTATCAGAGAAAACATTCAGCCTTTGGTTTTTTGGGATTGGCTTATTTCACTTAATATGATATTCTCGTACTCAATCCATTTACCAACAAATGCCTTAATTTTTTCTTCTTTATAGCTTGGTAGTATTCCATTGTGTATATATACCACAGTTTCTTTATCCATTCATCAATTGAAGGGCATCTAGGTTTGTTCCACAATCTAGCTGTTGTGAAATGAGCAACTATGAACACTGATGTGGCTGCTTTAATATAGTATGCTGGTTTTAAGTCCTTTGGGTATAAACCAACGAGTGGGATAGCTGAGTCAAATGGTGGGTCTATTCCAAGTTTTCTGAGGAATCTCTATACTGCTTTCCAGAGTGGCTGCACCAATTTGCAGTCCCACCAGCAATGCATGAGCGTGCCTTTCTCCCCACATCCACGCCAACATTTATTATTGCTTGTGTTCTTGATAATAGCCATTCTAATTGGAGTTATATGAAATCTTAGGGTGGTTTTGATTTGCATTTCTCTAATTGCTAGAGATGATGAGCACTTTTTCATATATTTGTTGATTGCCTATATATCTTCTTCTGTGAAGTGTCTGCCCAATTCCTTAGCCCCTTTATTGACTGGGTTCTTGGTATTTTTGTTGTAAAGTTTTTTAAGTTCTTATAAATTTTGGAGATTACTGAGCACTAATTCTTATTGAATGTTTATTGATGCCGTGCTATAAAATTTTCTAAGATTTTTCTGTATTTCTATAAATGATTATTAAGAATTCTATTTAATGTGACATTTAATAGTGATAAATCTTGTCATAATTGCAGGAAATTGTGCTGTTTTGGTAGTCCATTTTAGGAATTTCTCTAGCTGGGTAGTGAGTGAAATCAAGACAAAGTACTTGTCTCAGAAGATTTGACATAATTCATAGTTCTTATAAACTATCTTCCTACTTTAAAAAAAAATCACCCAAAAAACTTCACAAATATTATTGTTTATTTTTTTCCAGGGTGGAGGTAGGATTTTCTCCTCCTACAATGTGGAGTTTGTGTGTTGTTGCCATAGAAAAATAAAATATGAATTAAATTTTATTTAAAATTTATTGACTGGATTAAAAATGCATTGAGATTCAAAATTTTGTTCACAACAATGACCCTGCAAAGCAGTAAGCAGATAGAGTAACCCATCAGAATCCTGTGAAAGGATACTGGCATGTTAAAACTCTGATCACTTATTCACTTACTCATTTAAAAACATTTGTAGGGGATTGATAACCAGAATATACAATGCAAATCAGGAAGGAATATACAAGAAATAAAGAAGGAAAATGGTTGAAGGATATAAATGGGCTTTTTACAGAAGAGAAAGCTTGATTGAAAAAGAAGAGTAATTTCAGTAAGTGATAATAATGGCCAACATTTATTAAGCACTTATTTATGCTAGAGATGCTTTTTACCACTTAATTCCTCATAAGAGAAGAAGTGCTGTCATTGTCCCTACTTTGCAGAGGAGGCAACTGAGTGAGAGAGAAGTTAATATAATCATGACTACTTGGATGCAAGTGGAAATCTGGCATTAGAAATTTTCACATGCAGTGCATACAAATATCACTGGTTATTGGACACAAAAGAAAATAATTCCAAAATGAGGTTTGCAAAAATGTGAACATCTGATAATATCATTTGCTGATGAAGACAGAAGGATAGAGAATTCCTTTCCTAGCATTGCGGGGCACGTAAGTTGTTGTGACCATCTCAGAGAGCAGTCCAGTTCTAGTGGGAACTGGATATATGGGTCCTGATGTCATGACAGTTCTACCCTTGATCAGTACCAGAGGGAAGCTCTCAAGACCTGCTCTGGGATTCAGAGACTTGAAAATACCATAGCTGGTGTTTTCTAAGGGAGTGGATACCTTGCTATATTATAGCATGGTATACTATAAAATATTCGGAAAAAAATGAACTAGATTTTACATACAGACACATGATTAGAGGACAAAATTAGTTAAATCAATATAATAGTAAAAGTATAAAAGAGAATGAGATTATAACAATACTATTTATAACAAAACTCAACCCTAACACATACATAATACTGTGTGTTTTCCTGGATATTCTTACGTGTATAAACAAGTATATTGGGTGGATGAAAAGTGCATAGGAGTAGTTACCAATAAGGAGAGTGAGTGGTTTTGGGAATAGACAATAAAGAGGAAAATGAGAATTAAAATAATGCAAGAGGAAATGGTCACATATGACTGATAAAATCATGACATAAACATCAGCTCAGTAGAAGCAGAATTTTTAGTCCCAGAATGACTAAGTACGTTCCCCACCACTCCCAGGAAAGCAAATGGTTTAACACTAGAAACCGTATTATGGTATAATTCTCTACCTTCACGTCATAGGAAACAAAGAAGAAACATATCATCTAGATGGACATGAAGAAGGCCTTAGAAAACTCAGCACTATATGGTAGAATTCTTGGCAACAATGAATAGTAGGGCACTCCCTTATCCTGCAGCAAGAATTATAGTTGATAGTGAAACACAAAGTGAGAAATAAGATAAGGATGCTTTCTTTTATTGCTCCTGTTTGGTATTGTTCTAGAAATTCTGACTGAGGCAAGCCGATATAAAACACAGAAAAATAGAATTAATTCAAGAAGTTGACTTGTTTCAAAATCACAGCAATCAATAGGTGACAGATATTGGAAATAATAGATTAGAGATACAAGTTTTCAAATTACATTCAACGTAACATCAATCCATAAGGAATATAGAAATAACCTAGAGAAGATGTGCAAAGCTCATATGAAAGAAATTGTGAAACTTAAAAGTGGGGCACAGACTGAAATGATCAAGAGATATTTCATGGACATGGATGTTAAGATTTATTATCTTGAAGGTGTCCTATTAATATACAAATATAGTGCAATTCTAGCAAAATCTCCAGTAGGATTTTACATGTAAGTATGGAAAATGATCCTGGAGTTCATGCAGAATAAGGAAATTTTGAAAAAGAATAAGAAGAATGTGCTAGACTTACTAGGCTTCAAGACTTACTGGTTAGTTTTAGTGATTACAGATTATTCTGTTGGCCCAGAATATTAACCAGTAGAAGACAACTGAGATCCAAACATATATGAGAACTGGGTAAATGAGAGAGGGGTTTACAAATCACTGGGGAAGGCAGGACTCTTCAGTAAATGGTAAATGCAAAGACAGTCGATTATCCACATGGAAAAAAATAAAATGAGGTACCTACTCACCTCACACACAGTACTACATTCCACATAGGTGACAGCACTGGCTTTGAAAAGCAAAATTCTAAAACTATCAGAAGAAAACGTAGGAAAAGTATCTTTTTGACCTTGAGGGAACAGAAAGATCTCTTTAAAAAGATGCAGAAAGCACAAACCCTAAAGGGAACTTTTGATATTTGACTGCATTCAAAGTAAAAAATTCCATTTGATCAGGGACATAATGGACAAAACTCTCAGAGACTGGAAGAAGATTTTTGCAAATCACACACTGGCAAATGATTATTCACCACCATATACAAGAACTACTAAAACCATAAGAAAAAGATAAATGATCCAACAGTAGAGTAAGCAAAGGAGTAGGGCAGTTTGCAGAAGAGGAAAATTTAAGAGCCAGTAAATGCATGAAACAGTGCCCAACCTTGCTATTATCAGGAAGATGCAAAGTACAACTAACAATGAGAAACACAATGACTACCCCAAATTTTAAAATACAAAATTTGGTGAAGAGATGAAGAATCAAGGTTCTCAGACCTTGCTGGAGGGTTGTAGATTGGGACAGGTTTTGGAACAGAAATGACTAAAATACTGAGAAAACTGAAGAACCAAGTATAACATTAATTGAAAATATGCTGTATACCTTGATTGAGGAAGCCTATAATACTTCATGGCTGTGGCAAAGGGCAGGTGGAGGTGGGGAAACAGGCATATTGCCTCAAAGATTTTCATGTTTTACATGTTAAAAATACCTGAATGTGGAAAAATATCAACATTGTTTACATTTGTTGGAGGCATAAAGGTAATGTTATATTATCCTATGTATTTTTCTATATGATCGGAAACTTATTTCTTATTTCTTTAAACCTTTTATTTCTTTAAAGTAAGAGTTGAATGGAGAAACTTACAGATGAAAATGACAAGGGTTTTTTGTTGTTGTTGTTGTTTGTTTTTTTGGTAACAGGGATTCAACTCAGGGGCACTTAACTGCTGAGCAACATCCCTGTACCCCCTTTATTATATTTTATTTAGAGACAGGTCTTGCTAAGTTGCTGAGGCTGGCTTTGAACTCACAGTCTTCCTGCTTCAGCCTCCTGGGCCACTGCTATCACAGGTGTGTACTACCTCACTGGCATGATGAGGGTTTTAAGGACTTGAATAAATGTCTTTTCCTGGAATTCCTTCCCCTCAGAAACCTGTAATAGATGTTGCTCATGCTCCCACTTACTTTACATTCTCCCTCAGATATCACCGTCTCAGGGAGGGTTTCCTGGCCTTCTTGCATATTGTTCATCTTTCCTACTAGAGTATGTGCTCTTCATAGGAGGAACTTCCATGTGTTTGATTCACCCTGTATTCTCAGTGCCTAGTGAAGGCCAGGCACAGAAAATCCTCTCAATAAGTATTTGCCAAAAGAATGAATAAAAGAATTCTGAAAATCTGACCCGGTGGTGGTGGAGGGGATGGCTGCATCGTTGAAATAAATTGGAGAGAGGTTGGTGTAGGCAGGAATCTATTTGCCCTGGAGCTGGCAGAGTTGGAGAGGAAGATGGCATATGTAAAAGAGGTCAGCAGGCAGTTGGGAATCAGGGAACAAAAGGGCAACTGGGCCAGAGTAATCGGAAATGGAATTCCATCAGGCACAGAGTCCTGGATTCCTAAGTAGATATACTAGACTGTCAGTCTTGCTAAAGAAATTTGATCAGGAATAGAATAGATAGTTTAATAAGGAAGTTTTCTAAATTCGTTCTCTCTTGATTTGAAAACAAAACAAAGCAAAACAAATAACACCCCCTCATCCCTGCCTCCCTGCAATTTGGCATACTATAAAAAAAGAGGTACTCCATCTCAGGGAGGGATTAAATGCTGCTGTTTTATCTATGGGCTGTGACAGGATTAAACTACTTTTTTTCTGGTTCCCAAACATTGGATCTGACTTGTTTCTTGCTGATTGTTTATTGTGCAGGGGAAAGAAAGATTAGTTGTTAGAGTTAAAAAAATAATAATAGTCATGTTGAATGTATCTTCGTTGAAGACTGCTGTTGAAAGAGATTTAAGGAATAATGATGTATCTTTTTTCCTATGTGCTAGCTTTTGTTAAATATTTCTTGCAAGCTTAGAGGTGTGTTTGCCATGGGGCTGAATGAACAAAAGCTTCTTCCTATGACTCCAGGCCAGCAGTTCTTCCACTGGAGTATATACATGATCCAACTGGTACATTTGTTAAAATGCAGATTTGAGGGTCCCACTTGAGGGAGATTCAGAACTCCTGCTGTGGGGAGGCCCAGGAATCTCAACTTTAAACAATTAGCCCATGTGATTCTGTGGCATATGAGGGACCACACTTGGAGAAAAGGCTTTGTAGAGAATTTTAACTTTTTAAAAAAAATTTTCACTATTTTAATGTGCCAGTTATCATCATCAATGTGTTGTGTGCTTAGAAATAATATAGCTTAGGAATACAGATGTGCCAAAGTTACTGTTTTTAAGTTGTAAACAATTATATCCTAGCTGGCATAGTGGTACACACCTGTAATCCTAGTGACTTGAGAGGCTGAGGCAGGGGAATCACAGGTTCAAAGCCAGTCTCAGCAACTTAGTGAGACCCTGTCTCAAAATAAAACATAAAAAATAGGGCTGGGGATGTGGCTCAGTGATCAAGTGCCCCTGGGTTCAATCCTTGGTACTGAAAAAAAAAAAAAAAGAATTATATCTACAATAGAGAGAGAAGCACACAAATAGAAAATGTACTCCCACCATAAGTAGAAAATATAGTACAAAGTGGTATATTAACTGGAAGAGAAAGATAAAAACATCATAATGTATTAATTTCCTATTGAAGCTATAATAAATTATCACAAATTCAGTGGTTATCATGCAACACAAATTTCTTTCTTCTGGTTCAGGAGGTTCAAGACCTAAAATGAATCCCAAGGGCCAATTCCCTCTGGAGGCTCTGGAGAATGATCTGGTTCCTTGCTTTCCAAGCTCCTAAATCTGCTTTTCTTGGGTTTGGTGGCTCATGCCTCCTTTTCCCTCTTTGCACCTTCATATTTCTCCCTCTCTCTCTTTTTTTCTTCTCAGTACTGGGAATTGAACCCAAGAGTGCTTTACCACCAAGTCACATCCCTAGCTCTTTTTATTTTTTATTTTGAGACAGGGTCTTGTGAAGTTGCTGAGGCTGTCCTCAAACTTGTGATCCTCTTAACCTCAGCATCCTGTATGGCTGAAATTACAGGCATGAACCCTATGCCTGGCTCTTCATGTTTCTCCCTGCTTTGTCATCCTGTTTCCTGTTCAACTCCCCCTGCCTCCCTCTTGTAAGGACATTTGTGATTACACCTAGAGCCCACCTGGATAATCCAAAATAGTCTTCCCTTCTTGGGATTCTTAACCTAATCACGCCTGCCAAGTCTTTTTTGTCACGTATGGTAACGTTCATGGGTTCCAGCTGGTAGGACATAGCTATTTTTGGAGACCATTATTCAGTCCACTTCATATATTTAGAAAATGTGATGAAGGAGCGTGAACAAGATGAAGCCTTGCCCTTTCCTTAAAGTATGCATAAGGAACTTAAACTCTTCAGTCCACAGTGAACTGGTAAATATCATGCTTAGTAAATAAATGTGGAGTGATTTACAAGAAGAGACTGTACATTGTGCCACAGTGCTAATTTCTTGGCCTGAAGCAAAATGTGACTGCAAGATGTAATCCATCTATTACAGCAGCATTTTAGTGCTGGAGTGGACACAGATCTTCGGAGTTTATTGCTGTTGTATGGAAGCCAGAAGCGTGTTGTGAGTCCCTGTTGGGTGCAAGGCACTGTATCAGACACAGTAAGGAGTGAAAAAGATGGGCCCAGTGCTCAGAGGACCTCAAGTCCTATAGAGAGATGAGCCATCACACTTTAAATATAGACAGCCTATTAACCTACAGCTTAAGGGCCACTGGGCCCAAAAGGAACCCCATGGTGTGTAGAAAACCTGTCTCAGAATTCCCAGCAGGTGTTTTTCTCATGAATCCTCAGTAAAATTCTATGAAGGGGGAAGGGGAAAAATACAAGCCAGGACAGGCCACTAAAGCAATTTTATCAGTGACAATACTCTGGATTCTCCTTATTACAGTATTTGGGATGGAGTGAAATTTAGTCTAAGGCTGGTTTTAGACCTCAGCAAAGATATTGAAGTGATTGTTCTCAAAACATGTACTATATGAGTCTGTGTCCTGGATTCCAGGGTGAGATTTGCAATGTTTGCAATGTTTGTTTGTTCCACGATGGGTTTTGAGGTAGTTGTGATTTTAATATCACCATATGTCTTATTCTTAGTACTGAGATCTGCCTCTGCATCCATCCCCATTTCTAAATGCTCCTTCTCAGATTGAGTTCTTGGGTGATGGAGGCTGCCTAATAATGGCTGTTCTCACTATGAATGCTGCACAACAAATTTTTCACTCCGTATTCCGTGGCCTCCCCGTCTCAATGTGTTTCACATTCTGTTGCCTGAATGCTTTCCCTTTGTCGTTTTCAATCTTGTTCCTCTGCTTCAGACTCTGAAGTAGCTCTCAATTTCTCAAAGCAACACATCCAGACTCTTCACTTGAGATGCCAGGGCCCTTCACCAGTTCCTGCCTCCTGGGCCTCTGCCACCTGCTCAAGCCAGGCCTCCCTTCAGTCTCTTCTTCATGTTTATTGAGTCTCACATCTGGGCTCTTGTACCCTGTTTCTGCCACAGTTTTGTGTGTATTTATTTCCCTTTTATTTGGAAGAAAATATTCTTCTGATTTTTAAATAAGACTAACGCATTTGGGCTTTTTAGTTTCTTGTTTACAACAAACTTTTTTTCTTTGTATCAATATATTTATCTTCTATTTGGAGCCCAAAGCACCTGCTCCTCCTCCTGGCCTTGTTCTGGTTGACTGACTTGTAGGAAGAACCATTTTATCAAATTATATTCACCTAACTGAATTAATGCAGCTTTATTTTCTGAGAATTTAGCTATAGCACATCATTATTTCGCAATTATTAAATAAAGTCTTTTCAGTTAGGTGAAAGAAAAAGTAAACTTCTTGTTATTATAGTAATAAAGTTTAAAATAATCACTATGTCTTCCAAAGTTTCTAACGTACTCTTGCAGTGTAAAATTTTCTCAGAGAATGACTCTGGCAAGCCAGAAGGTTTATTTAACTTAAAGTACCAAATTACAAACGTCAAATCGGAGAAAATGTTATTCAAGTCTTTAACAGGTGCAGTACTGTTGTAAATGGTTTTTCTTTTTTCCTGGTTGTTTGGTGTAACTATACACTGTTTTTCATAATTATATAGCAACTACCACAATTCATTTTTAACACAACAAATGATTAAAACAGTCCAGAAAAAAAGGCTTCAGACAGAGAGATTTAGTTTCACTGACTTTTAAAGTGACTAAATGAGTGCAGAAAAGCTTCTCCTCAAGTTCTCCATAAACAAAGTCAGAATCTATTGCTAACTCCGTAAGTATTTTGTAAAGATAAATTCTATAAAAAATTGTTAGTTATTTAAATTATTGGGAGACAGTGTCTAAAATTATTTAGTGGAAGATTTCATACTGTTTCTGACAATCATGTGTTTCCTTACTTTTTTGTATTATATTCCAGTTACAAAAGTATCTTTCACTTTCCTTGGGAATATTTAATACCATACAAAGTAGAGTTATGTATGTGAGAGTCTGAATAATTGATTGCCCATCTTCTCCCCTGTGGTGCTGTTTCTTCCTGTATTCCCCTTCTCTGGAGAGGACTTCTCTGAAGACCCCTGTAAATTAGTTCCACTTTGTTATTATAAATTCCAGGACTTCACTGTTCTGTCTCCTCCACCGGACTGCAAGCTGCTCAGGAGAGACCTGGTCTTTTCTGCTTGCTTTTGGACACCCAGCTTATGAACAGTGGCCTGACCTTTAATAGATGCTCATTAAATATTAACTGAATAAATAAATGCCCCATTGATGAAATCTCTTAACAGGCTTTGATGTTCTTATTCTAAATTGCTCAGCTATCAGACACAAAATCGGTTTTAATCTAACTAAAGTTCTCTTCCACATGACTCCCTTCCAAAGAATATTACATCCTGAGAGTGGCACATCATGAGCACCAGAGCTGCTGCTATAACCTAAGTGTACAGTGACATTTCAGCACTTTCTAATGCCAGGTCCACCTGTAATCTCAGGATTCTCCCCCACAAATCCTCCAAGAAGCCAGTCCACTTGTCGGGGCAGCTGTTACTTTATTGCCAACATGTTTTTATAAGAAAGTGAGAGTTAAAGAGATTGATGATACATGCCTACAGAAATTATTTCCTTTTAATGACTAAAATACTTAAAATCCTATAAAGATTTGACAAACATACTGTAAATATAGACAGTCCATGAAACTGAAGTCCACTGGGTCCAACAGAAACCCCCCTTTTGTTGTAAGGGATCCAATAGGTGTAGCTTCTCCACTTTTGCTCAGGCTAGAAAGTATTGCTACAAGGGTAGGCCTGTAAATCTATTTTCCAAAGTCAGTTTCTTCTGTTCCATACTGATTACTATAGTTATTTCTGTCTAATCAGCACCAAGTTCATGGACAGTTCAGAGGAAAAAAGAGCAATGCTCAAGAGGAAAGGATGAAGAAAAGTAGCCGAGCAGTTAGTTTGTATTTTCAAAGGCAATGAAAAATGTAAAGGGGTAAAACTATGGGAAGAAAAACAAGCTTTTTATCACTTTCTTGTCAAAATGAGGGAGGACTAGATGAGAACGATTTAGGCAAATTAGTATGACACACCAATCTCTCAGGCATAATATAATAAATAGATGATGATAAATTTTTACTCAGGGTAAAAACCTTGAGCTGAAACCTAGAGAAGTTAACTGACTCTCATGAGTTGGAAGAAGTAGGTAGTAAGAAATTTGAACCTCAGATCCGTGTGTGACAGTTCCTGGTGTAATGTCCTTTCAACTGAACTAAATGTCCATGGAGTCTGTTTTATATTGGCTGTAAGAAGAAGCTATGCAGAAGGAGAGATAAAGCCTGGTAAGCAATTTACATTTTCAGAGCTGGGCTCTTATCATGGAATGTCAGAAAATGCAAATAAGCAGGTGTAATAAAATTATATTTTATTGCTTTTGAGTGATAACTGTGTTTATGAAGATTTAGTTTCTATGTTATGATTAAGTAGAACTTAGTTACTCTAAAAGAAAAAAAACAACTGTGATTTTTTTTTTCTCACAGTATAAAGAGAATTATTGTACCAAATTCACTTGATTAACCACACAGGAATTACTCAGTTTATAAAATATTTTGGATGTTTTCCTAATCCTTCCACTGGATCTCATTTGTTACAGTGTGGCACTGGAGTGGGATACTGGAATACAGATTAGGAGAGCGATTGTATTCAGGTGAAAATGTGTGCAGTTGGCCTTTCTCAGTAACTGAAGGACTTGTTCAAGTTTTAGGGCCAATTGAATACATCCATCCATTTCTCTGCCTCCCAGCTGCCATCTCTCTGCCCTCAACCATCATCATCTTTCATCTGGATTTCTACAAGTCTAACCTGTTTTCTTTTATTTGTTCCCATTCCCTCCAAATCCATCATCTTCACTGAAGTCCAATGTAATCTGCTAAAACACAATTCTGATCATGTCAACTCTGACTTAAAATCTTTAAATTACCAGCCTGTGCTCATGATATTAAATTCATATTTTGCAACTTAGTTTAGAAGTACTTCTGTCTATGGTTTGCCATTTCTCTTTTCTTGTCCAATCACACCAATCACTATATGTCTTTTCACTTTTCTAATTTGTGTCTCTGTCTGTAGTCTTAACAAGCAGCCCCCCAGATCTCACTTCACCTGTTGTAGGTGACTGATGTGATCTTTCTAAAATGCAAAACTAATTTAATCACTCTCTGGCTTAATACCCTTCCATGAATTCCCACACCTATGATAAAGCCATTGTATTTAGCAATATCTTTAAGATCACTTACTTAGATCACACAGATGCAGGGTCCCAGGATAGGAAGAAAGGCTTCTTAGTGAGATATCTGGACAGGTGTCTAAAGAAGATAAAGAATGAGTCATGGAGTTATCTGGGGAGAAACTCAAAAGTCTTGATGGAGAATCTCTCTGGTATATTTGAGGACTGGCAAGGAGGGTAGTGTGTGAGTGAACTGCTGCTAGCGTGGAGCAAAATAGTGGGAAATGAAGCCAGAGAGCTAAGGGGGACTTCATCTGGTTAGGGATTTTTGAGCCCTTCCAAATACTTGGGTTTTGATTCTGAATGAGGTGGAAATCAGTGGAGGAGGAAAGGCAGAGCAGTGACACATTTGATGCTCTTTTTTTTTTATTGGTTCTTTTTAATTATACATGACAGTAGAACCCATTTTGATATAATTATACAGAGGGGAATATATCTTTTTTTTCACAATGTAGATTATATCTTTTTTTTTTCACAATGTATATGCACACGATTCATGTCGTGCTTCACTGATGCTCTTTTTAACTGGCATGTTTTGGTTGTAGAGGACAGCCTGAAAGGAGTGAGGGATGGGGCATCAGTAGGAAAGCAGAGCATCATCCAGGCGAGAAATTGAGGAGACTGGGACCAGCGTGGTAACTGTGGGATTGAGGCAAGTGGCTGATAGTCAGGAGGATTTGCTAGAATGCGAGGGAAAGAGGGAAAGAAGGATAATGCTGAGTTGTTGGGTCTGGAAAGCTGTATGGAAGGATGGAGCTCCATTAACTGAGATGGAAAGGTTTTAGGAGTATGTGTTGGAGGGCGGGGAGGGAGAGAGGGAAAGGGATCAGAAGTTTGGTTTTAGACATGTTCAGCAGGAAAGACGTGTTAGATATTCAAGCAGAGATGTTACATGTGAAGTTGGCCTAAAGAGAGTGGAAGTCTGCCTAAATCATTGGCATATAAATGATACTTACAACCATGAGACTGGTTGTTATCATCAAGTGTAGACAGAGAAGGGAAGAGGTATATGGATTGTAACCTGGGATCCTACAACATTAGAAAGGGGTTGGATTGAGGTCATGGAGGGATAAACTAGAAAACAGAGAAGGTGTGCCCAATGAGATAGAAGGAAATTAAGAGAAGCCATGAGAAGAAAATGTTTCAAGGACAAGAAATAACCAAATGTGCAAATCCTGCTGATAGGTTGAAGACACTGAGCATCCACTTGACTGACAGATTGGGCACTGGGGGGTCTTTAGAGATCTTTGTGAGGGCAGTTTTGGTAGACTAGGGGGAGGAAAACCTTGTGGTAGTGTGTTTCAGAGACACTAGATGCAGGGCTATAAACAAGAAGCACCTAGTTACAAGTGTCATTTCAGGTTGTAAGTGCCCCCTTTCATTCTCATAAGTGTTCAGGGGCAGATGTCATCCTAACTCTGTGAAAAGTCTTTCAAGGAGCATGGCTGGAGACAATGACTGGAATTCTGTGACCAAGAAAGATTTATTTTAAAATAAAGGAAAAAACACAAGAGTGTTTGCTGATGAGAATGGTCCAGTAGGAAAGAATAAACTGGTGAGGTGGGAAATAAAGGGAGAAATTTGGGAGTGAGGATTTTAAACAGGCAAGAGGGACTGAATGCAGAGGGATTAGCTTTGTATGTCCTTTGCAATGGGTGTGAAGCCAGAGTACACTGTGATCTCTCTCAGATTGTATTTTTGTGGTTGATTTATTTGTTTGTTTTCCACATATTGTGAACCTCTTAAGAGCAGTAAGTATAGATATCTTGCTCATTTTGTAGTAGGGATTTTATTGTTCTATTTCTATTCCCTAGTACAATGCTTGGCGCACAGCAGGCATGCAGTAAATGAATGAACAAATGAAGACACTGTGCTAAGCATGCATATGTTTTATCTTTTCACTCAAATTGGATTATTTCTATCAAATCTTGACAGCCAGATTGATTTAATCGTGTTTCTCTTGTCTGGGCCTCCAGAATGCTGCATGACCGGTAGAGTTGATGGATAGGAATGACGGTGCTTCTACCAAAATCAATGATGCCTCCTAAGAGTAAAATCAGTGACCCTGGCTACATCATTGTGCAGTTGTCCTGGCAATGGTTCATGAATTGACTACCTACTTCACCTTTCTGAAAACTCTTCATTTTTCCTTAGTCTCGGTTTGCCACTTTTATTTTGCCATTCACGTGGCATATATCATTATCAGGTTTTTATTATCTAACTTACCTAGTAAATGAGAAGTTTTTTGAACATGGTGATTACATCTTCATTGCTTTTTGTCTCAATGAAGCTTTGAACCTCCTTTAGTTAGAGAACATGTCTTTTTCATTGCTTAATTAAAAATAATTAGTCCTAGCCCTGCTGTAAAGTGGGTGCAAATTAAATATTTGTTGAATGAATGAATGCACAGATGAATGCTTACTGTCTGTGGACAACGGTGTTAGTACACAGACGAGATCCCCTTTCAAGGTTGGTGTCCCTATATCCTGGCACTGACTGCTTTGCACCTAACAGATCAGACCTGGCACCTTCTTCAAAGGACAATTGTTGGACCACAGGATCTGCATCACCTAGATGTGCTGAGAACCAGGAGTACCTGGGATTTTATGTCCTCATTTTATTAACTATGGCCAATGACTGAGGAGCAAAAGTGTGGAACTCTAGTTCTCTTGCTTCAAGCCTGTGCAAACTCACCAGTGTCATTCATACTTTTGAACTCCCCATAGCTCAGGCTGAGTCCAGGACTTTGCCTGAATTGCACCCTTGATTGACTTGCTCTTCTTTTTTTTCCCGCTTCCCCCACTCCCTTGTTGGTTTTCTCTGAGAATGCTTCCTTATTGTGTTGCCTGTACTCTCAATCCTTTTCTTAAGGTTTTCTCCTTGGGAACTTTATTTAAGACATGGCATGTTTATGAACAATGTCAGGGACAGGGAGTCCTAACATTGCCTCTTTGAGTATCAAGTTCTGTTTTAGATGTTCTTTCCTGATAGTTTCTGATTTTATACTACTGCCAGCCAAAGATATTGGTGCTACAAACTAATTTTGATATTTGATTTAGTTGTTGGAAGGGAAGTTGTTTTGCAGTTTTGGTCAATTAATTATAATTGAATTTAATAAATACCTTGTTGAATTACAGGTCTAACATAAAGTGAGACTGTATTTTCCTTGACTCTCCTCTCCTTGAGTTGACATATTTCTGTTTTCTCGTCTTAGGCATGGGTAATAAAGAGTTAATTGTATAATCAATTTTTATGTTATGATTGAGTGCAACTTTCCATTTTTTCCCCTATTGAATATAAATATCCATTTCAGTATACCGAGTAAACTGTTTTTCTAGTGGTGTGAAAGGGCGCAAACTCCCTTATCTGTAAAACGGGATTGGAACTAATGTGTTTTAGAACTGAATGGCACTTTAGCAACCAGCTGGTGGCCATCACCTTTATTTTATAAATGAGAACACTGGAGACCCAAAGAGGTTAAGTGATTTGTTTAATATCACCCAGCTTGGCTAGTGGCTGAGTAGGACTAAAATCTGACTCCCAGTCTGCTGTGCTCTCTACTGCTTCCACAAAATACATATTTCTTATTCACAGAATTGATATGAGGATTAGGGACCACATCTGTGAAAAATAGATTTAGCCTTTGGAAAGAAAGATGCTGGATAGCTTTATGAAAGCTTTATGAAAACTAATCTCATTTTAACCTTTTCTGTACAATTGTTAGTTTTGTTCAGTTTTATGTTTCTCGCTTTAGGCTTTTTTGGGCCAAGGACTAGATAATTTATGATGCTCGCTTTTAAAATCAATATTAGTATCCAGATTGTGTATATGAATTACTTCAGCTGAGTTTGAAGCTCGGAGCAGTTGCGGACGGCCTTCCAGAATGAGGACTGCTTATGTACATGAGTTTTCTATCCTTGCTTTGCATATTGGAAATAAGGACAGTTGATTAAAAATAAAAGGAAGCACAAGTTATATATATATTTTTCCCAGTCTGGTAATACTTCCAAAGCTTGATACAACGTGTCTTTAACACACCATGAATTTTCTCTTCTGCAAAACCACTGTATCCTGCTTCCTTTCAGCATAGCCAGGGACCCATTATACTAATCCACCATACCTTCCTATCTCTAGCAAGCACATGTAAGTGATAACTGAATATTTATTTGATGCAAGGTGTATAAATCTTCCCTATGTCATCTTGTAAACTGAGAAAATTGTGACTTGCTCAACTTGGTTTACTTCAATTGTTTCAGTTTGGTTCTTTCAGGCACAGCAAGCTTTGATATATGAACAAGAATACTATTTAATTTTTTTCTTTTTTTTCCCCACCTTTTTTGGTGCATTATAGTTGAACATAATGGTGGGATTTGTTGTTACATTTTTGCCCATTCAGACAATATAACAGTAGAATTCAGCCAATATCATTCTCCAGGGTTTTTCCTTTCCCTCCCTTCCCTTACCCACCTTGTCCCTTTTCTCTACTGTTTAATTTTTGTAGTATCTGAAGTGATTTGTGTAGATTCATATTTTTAGGGAAGATGTAATTTGAGTACCCAAAGACTAAAGTCACCTTTATATATATTTTTAATTAGGTGCGATTGTATGCAAGACCTGATGCTATCAGAAGAGGATCCGGGGACTATGCTCTCCATATTACAAAGAGACTAATAGAATTTTATGAAGACTACTTTAAAGTGCCCTATTCCTTGCCAAAACTAGGTAAGAATTTTCTTGGTTATTTTATTGGACAGGCTCCTTCAAGGTGGAATTTCTCCACACACTTATTTAAGACATCCAGAAGCATGAAAATTCAGAGCTTTTACATTTTTAGAGATGATAAGCATGAAAAATAATTTCTTCAGAAGAGGTAGAATAAGATTTAGTGTTCCTACAGTCTTGCCAGTAAGTACTCACGGGAATTAAGAAAGGCCTTATATAAGCTTAGGATTCCAAAAGATAACCCAGTAACTGTGATTTGTTGAGTATGCCCTATGGAGGAGTGCTTGCCAATATTGCATTTAATCACCACAACTACCATGTAGGTAGTTATGGCCAGAACATTGTCCACATAAGGGAATTGGGACCCAGGAGGGTTTACATTCATCTAGAGCTCGTGAGTTAAGAAGCTAGGATTTCAGAATAGGTCTTGATTACTCCCAGGACTATGCAATATTTTACACGAAGAGGGAACTCATTGGCAGGGTCTCTTGCCAAATTCTCAGATGTCAGAACTTAATTAGTTATCCTTTAGGTTGTTTTTGTTTGTATTTCTAGCACACAATTATAGTAAATAGAATGAAAAGAAAAAAAATAACCTTGGTAGTTATTAACCTTAACCTTAAAGAAGATTGTGTTCTCTGCAAACGTTCTTGCATTTCTTCCTTTTACGAAAGAAATGTGTTGAATACTTGTTGGTCAAATGAATAAACGATTAGTTGTTATCCTAATTCAAACCATGTGCACTTGCCAAGGAGTGAGCCCTGACTTTCCACAATATTAGAAAGGGTAAATATATGTACTGGAAATGTTGAAGTTACTTTTTCTTCTCAGAAAACCTGATTTGGGATATTACATCACAACAGTCCATTGTCATCACCCCTTCATCCTTTTCCTTCCCAAGAGCATTTTTGATCAGGATCTACATAAAAGGTATTTCTCATTGTGAAGAATAAAGTGTTTACTTGATCAAAAGTGTTAGTTTGAACCACAGGTTCTCCTCCCTGGAGAACTGGGCCTGTTTCATTAAGCAGCTGCCTGCTGGGTAGCTTTATTGGTCTTACAATGAGTAGTTAGTTCAGAAAGTAGATAGAATAGTTGATATTGTTATCTATAGGCATGGCATACAATTTTAATGAGCCGTATTACAAAATTCTAAGGTCTTTTTGAAATGTGAGTTCTTAGAATCAATAGGTAAAATTTATTTCATATAGGATCAGTATTTTGTTTTGTTCTATTTTCTTTTTCTCTTTTTCCTCTCTACATCTTCCTCCCTATTAGAATCTTTTACACTGAAACCTCCCTGGTAGTCACTCAAGGCAGAAAGGAATACCTGACCTCATTTGCATGGGAGGTGACTGTTATCTACTCCAGGTAAAACTGGCTGGGAACTTCCCAGCTTGACCCTAATGTAAAATTCACAAGTGCTTATGTTGCAAGTTCAGCAAGAGAAATAAAATGTGGATCTTTCTCTGTCTCCTTCAGACCAGTAATTAGCAGGCACACTCAATTTATAACTTCGGGGGGTTCCATGTAACTGTCAGCTTGCAGCAGGAAGCATTTCTGTTCCTCTGCTTCACTCACAATTGTACCATGCAGCCTTTCATTTGTAGAAAAGAGCTTTGTTCACCGTTACTATTACTTGTTAAGCTACCTTATGGTGTATATAATTGAGTGATTTGACTTACCCCAGTATACTGCTTTATGTATCTAGGGAAGTTACCAAAGCTCATGGTGCTTTGTAAAATTTAAAGTTCTACTTATTTTATAGATCTGTAGATCTTTAGATCCATATGTTAATGGACTTATAAGTGTGCCTTCTAAATACCCCCTATGCAAGAAAAAAGCATAGAAACATTTTGAGAAATCCCTACTTTTCCATTGAACATTATAAATTCTACTCTAAGTGAATTTGATGGAAACCAACTCAGTCTTTGTTATTGATGCCTGTAGATGTGTTCTAGGTATTAATTGAGGTTACATTGACCCTTCTCTCCTTCTTGCCTTTCCTCATTTATTCTGTAAACACTTAGTAAGTGCCTGCCACAGGCAATTTTCTATACGATGCAGTCACAACAATTAATAAGGTAGTAAAGATCCCTCCTTCCTGGGGCTTCCATTCTATCAGGTGGAGACAAACATTGAAGCCATAGTAGTACGTAGGAACATGGAGATAAATACCACTGAAAATAAAGTTAGAACAGAGGACTAGGAAGTGTGTGGAGTAGTTGGTGCAGGAAAAGGGGCTGAGTGTTTGAAATGGGCCATCATGATGGGTTTCATTGTGAAGTTTTTTGAATGAAGAACTCAAGGCAGTGAAGTAGAAAGCCCACAGGATATAATGGGACAGGAACTATAGGCACAGGGAACCAAGTGCCTAGACTCTGAGATGGGAGCTTTCCTGGTGTATCTGAGGGACACAAAAGGCGAGTGGGACTGAAGAGAGTGAGTGCAGGGTGAGAAGTCCGTGCATCATGGGCAGATGGAGATTATGCAGAGCCAGCAGGCAGTGGGAAGCACTGCGGCTTTTTCTCTTCTTTCTTTTTTCTTTTTGAGATGTGTATCTATAGGCCTGTTTTGAGCAGATGCATTGTATAATCTGGATTATGTTGTAAAAGGTCATTCTTATAGCTGGGTTGAGAACACACTGCAAGGCAATGATTCTCAGCCGTGGGGTAGTTTTGTCCCTCAGGAGCATTTGGCTTTGCCTGGAGACATCTTTGTTTGTCACAGCCTGGGTGTGAGGAGGGTAAGGTGTACATTACTGATATTTGGTGGGTAGAAGCCAGGGATACTGCTAACTATCATAAAATGCACAGGGCGCACAGGGTAACTTTTTATAACAAGGAGTTATCTAGCCCAAACTGTCAATAGTGCCAAGGTTGAGAGACCCTGATGTAAGGGGAAAGTTTAAAGGGATGGAAACAGTTAACAGACCAAAATTCAGGTGGAATGATGGTTGCTGCTTGGACTATGATACTAGTAAGGTTGTCAGAAGGGATTCAATTCTGGATACATATTAGAAGTAGAAACAACAATATTTACTAATAAGTAAAATGTTGGATGTAAGAGAAAGAGGGACATCCAGGGTGACTTCAGAGATTTTGATCCAAGAACTAGAAGGATGCTATTGCCATTTGCTGAGACAGAAAGATGATGGAAGGGGATAATTTTTGAGACTGTCATGTCTATTAAATATTTAGGTGGCACCTTGATGTTTGTAAGAAACTTAGGTGAACAATTGAATTTATAAATACGGTGTATGGATGAAATATGTCCAAATTTGGCAAGAGATATATCTTGGCCACCATATTATGGTATATAAAGCTGTGAAGCTGGATGGGATTGTCAAAACAGAGACAAAAAGAGAATATAAGCAAGGAGGTTCTGATCCAGTGTTTCCAGGTTAGAGAGATTAGGAGTCAGGCGTGTCTCCTGAGAAGGAGCAGCTGATTGAGATACTAGGAGAACCAGGCAACTGCGATGTCCTGGGCATATAGGGAAGAAAGCATTAAAAACAACAGTTAAGAAGTTGTAATAGTCAAGTTAGGTTAGGATGGAGAAGTGACCTTCACGGATGGTAGTGGTAGAGTAAATGCTGATGCTGGTTGTTAGGATAATAATTTGTTCTCCTTGTTACATAAAAATATTTCTACAACAAAAGCAACACTGTGTGAATATTTGTTTTTAAATCTCTAAATTAGGTAATTAAAACTATCTGTCTGAGGTTTGCAGAGATTTTCTGTTTCTTGGTGTTGAATTGTATGAGAGGCACTGTCTACTTGATACAATACTGCTAGCCTTTCCATATCTGTGTGCCCCATTTTCTTGAGAACTCTCAGAGGCACGGAGTGCTACTTTACAAGAAGGTTGTTGCAGACACACACAGAATTACGTTAGCTTTCTTCTTGCTCCCCAGACATATTGACAACAACAGTAACTATGTTTGTGTTTATAGAATGTGAGTTAATCTTAAGGGCTTCGTACATTCTAACCCATTTGATCTTTGTCACAACTTTCTGAAGGAGTACCTGTTATTTTCTAATTTTCCAGATGAGAAAATTTAGGGATTCAGTGACTAGGTAATGTGGGTTGATCACACAGCAGGAATTAGTGGGTTTGAAATTCAAACCCATACTGTCTAATTCTAGGATCTTTGGATTCTATTAAAACAGATTCCAGAAATTTTAAGAATCCAGAAATTCATATATAGCTCACCTTAACATAGATAATCTGTTAGAGAAATAAAGTAATAGCTATTTTTGTTAATTTCCTACTGATGTTAAAAGCAATTTACAGTCTCTGCAGAAAATTTAGAAAGTTAAAAAGATATGAAGCACATCTTATAATTTATAATTTCATCAACCTGAAGACATATTTGAGTATTGCAAATGTGTTTTCATTATAGATGCTTTATAAGTTAATTAGGTGGCAGATAAAATGACTGATAAAATATTTTGTTACTCTGTTTAGATTTCAATTAATTATGGCAGTTTTCAGTTTCCTTTTGCTGCTACTCTGTAATTTGTAAATCAATGTTTTGTAAAGGAGTTTGCTTGATTGCTGCTTTTCAAGACACTGTGCTTTTATGAAGAATTCATTACTTACCTGGCACAGAGCGGGGATTGTAGAGGGAGAACAGGTGTTTTGTAACAAGAATTTCTGCCCTCAAGGAGATTGTGCTTTTTGTTGAGGAGAGAATATGATATTTATAGGAATGAATGGATTAGAGACTTGCACGGTATAGAATGCTATCAAGCACTATAGTTTGGTAGGGTAAATATTTAATACCATGTTAAATTAAGGGTGTGGGATCATTATACAATGCTGTAGGCACAAAATGTACATAAAGAGAAGTCTTATCCTTACCTAAGCCTTGGCAAAAGAGAACGATTTAATTAGAGGTGAAGAAAGGGGAGAAAGAGTCATTTTGAGAATTGTGTACAGAGAAAACCCATATATATTTCAGGCTGTTTGTATCACATTGATGGGTCAACATTTTTATGTCATGGAATTGATAAACTACAGGATAAATTGTTTTATTAGAGTTCAACAATAAGAGGCTAGCTTGAATGATTGATTTTTCTTTGGGAGCAATCTAATTTTTTATTGTAATGGTGATGATGGTGATGATTATAATTTGCTCTTTGCAAATAGTAAAGGTTCCCATAAAACATTTATGCCTGAATATACTATATATAAATGTCAAATATATTTAAAATATGTTAATGATACTTTGATAAATTTTCATAAAATATTTGTATTGACTGCTAAACGTTTTATCTTCTGCTGTTATTTGTTTTTAGTTAGCATTATTTTAATTAGTATTAAATATATTTATTGTTTTTAATTTGAAGTGACAAGTATATAATGCAACTTTCATCTTAATCATACAATCATATAATCATCTCCTAGTTGGTTTTTTTGAGATTTCTCTTAATGTGTTTTGAGGTATGAGTTTTTTCCGCCTTGCCTTTTATTAAGTAAATACTGAATACCATGTATATATTTTGTCAGTGGTCTCAAATGACACTGCTTTTTAAAATAAAATCTTTGGGGGATTTTTATGTAGTTTGGTCTAATCTGTATAATGTGAATTCATTCCCCAGGTGCTTCCTTTAACTTCAAAATATTTAATATTATACTGCATGCTTTTTCTGTGTAAACTAATGTGAGGATGTCCCTGGGTCAGCATTCCTAAGTATCTTCCTCAGGAATCAGGCTCGGCAGCATTTTTCCCTGGAAAGAAGTTTCTTCAAATGACTGTCTTTCTCCTCTCTTTGGAATTTTATAAATATAGTCTCTCCTTATTTTATGAAGATACTTATTTTTTATTTTAATTTATTTTTTGGCACTGGGAATGGAACCCAGGGGGTGCTTAACCACTGAGCCACATCCCCAGCCCTTATTTTTTATTTTGAGACAGGGTCTCACTAAGTTGCTTAGGGACTCATTAAATTCCTGAGGATGACCTTGAACTTGTTATCCTCCTGCCTCAGCCTCCAAGACATTGAAATTATAGGCATGTACCATCTTGCACAGCAGATAATTTGTTTTTGAAAAGCCCTTCATCTGTTGATTTTCTTATAAACCAAAAGAATAGTTATCATTTCTTTCAATATAAAATGTTTTTATGTGTCTCTAACCCCACTCTGGCAACCATTTATGCTAAAAAACCACCAAATACAATAAAATAGACACAGTAATTTCAATATTTACAAGTTATTTTAACACAATTTAACAAGGCATTTTATTCCTTCATTAATTATTCCATAATATGGCCATTTAACTGCTCTTGTTAAGCTATTTTGTAGCTATTACATGCTGTATACTTCCAAGACTACGCTAACCAACAAAACATATATATGATACCAAGTGTTTATGATATTTAACCTCTAATGCAAAAAAAGAAATAAACAGAACATTAACAACAAAAGAAATCAATGAAAACAATGCATTCTAGTAGGAAAGATACATGAGATTATTACTACTGTATACAAGCAAACTAGAAGTATAGAGAATTTAATGCAACAGAAACCAACTGTAAGACTGAATTAACTAATCAATTCACCTAGCATTTATTGAGTAGTTACTATGTATATTGTATTCAGCAATGATAATAAGTGACCTCTTTCGTGAGATGCTTAAAATCTAGTCCAAGAGAAGTGTTAAAAATTGTTTTGCTAGCTTGAAAATATTGCTATGTATTTAATTTGCTTACTGCCCTCCTCTCCACTTCACTGGTTAAGTGTTTCAGACCAGAACAACTTTAGACTTATTCATGAGCATTTTTTACTAATTCAACCAGGATGTTAACTTGATCAGGACATATTTATAAAGAGGCCTCCTTGCTATTGTTTTATATATTCCAACAGATGTATTTGACTTTTAAGTTAGAAAATAACTGTTTCCAGTGTTTTCATATTTAGTCTGCAAAAGCTTTGTGCTTTACACTCTGCTTTCTTTCCTGTTACTGTGGATCAGTTGGTGTTGCTGTGATGATAGACAGATCTTCCTTTGGTGTTCCATCCCTTCTCACCTGCTCGATGACATCATTGCAGCCCTTCTCTGTCTTCTCTCCTGAATCTTCAATTTTCCCTCTTTATTGGATCTATTCCTATCCACATTAGAAATATGATGCTATTTCTCTCAACTGGACCACACACATGTATACTCACTCCAGCTACAAAGCCATTTCTCTCCTTCCTTTTACAGCTAAACTGCTTGAAAGGATGGTCTATGTGCACCGACTCCCATTTCTCTCATTCCCTTGTGTCTTGCATGTACTGTACATCAGGCATTTGTCCTCAACACTATACTGAAGCTTCCCAAGTTTAATAACACTTCCGGCACTTCTAAACCCAATGGTCAATTCTCAGTCTTCATCTTGAGCTGTCAGTAGTGTCTGATAGAATTGTTCTCCCCAGCTCCTTGAATACAGTTTTTTGTTTGTCTTTCAGGGCAACACATTTTTCTTTCTTTTTTCTTTTTTTCTCTCCTACTCACTGACCTGTCCTGCTAAGGCTTTTTTATTTATTTTTCCTTCTAAATCCTCTAACTGCATCATACTCGAGTACTGCAGGACTCAGGTTTTGAGCCTCTTCTCTTTTTACTTTCATTGGTGGTGACCTCCTTTGGTGACCTCATCCAGCCTCTATGGCTGATGCTGGGATTCCTAAATGTACACCTCAGACTTGGTTCTCTCTCCTCAACTTCATACTTCTGTATTCCACTGGCATTTGCATTTGAATCGTGAGGAGAAAAATGCCCAGTGAATTGCTGGTTTCCAAAACACTGCTTTTCTTTTTTGGCTATTTATCAGTACATCTTTATTTCTTTCATAAAAAACAAGGATATTTTCTTGCATAAGTACAGTAAAATCACAGAAACAGAAAATTTGATATTACAAATCTATAGCCCATATTAAAATATTATCAGCTATCCTACTTATATCCTTTATAGGTGTATCTTCACCTGATCCAGGATCTAATACAGGATCACACATCCCATTTGACTTCCATGACGTTTTAGTCTCTTTATCTGCAAATGCTGCTTATTTACTTTTCTTTCAGAGTCTCAACATATTTGATGAGGAGAGGCAGTTATTGCAGGAAGTACTTGAATTGAATTTGAGTTCAATTCAATCCTTGTTGTGAGATTCGGGTTGTTCATTTTAGCAGGAAGACCACACTGCTTTTACACAATCAAGATGACTTGTGACCCAAAAGGTCTGGGGATTTCTCTCCACCTGTAAGCAAGCAAGAAATTCTGCAGCATCCTCTAATTCAATTCTAACGTTATGCATCTGGAGACAGTGTCAGATTCCACATGTGAGGGACTTGGTGTCTGCAATTGCACCCTCCCTTTAGATGCTAAACAAAAGTCCTAGGTTGTTTTTCCTGTGCTTCTGAAATAAGAGTTTCCACAATACCCTTCTCTAGTTTTGATTAATTTGCTTGAGTGGCTCCCAGAACTCAGGGAAACCCTTAGTTACATTTATCAGTTTATTATAAAGGACATTAAAAGGATATAGATGAAGAGATGCATTGGGTGGTGTGTGGGGAAAGGGGTGCAGAGCTTCTTTGCTTTCTCTTGGTCCACTATCCTCTAGGAACCTCCACATGTTCAGCTATCCTGGAATACCTGAACCCAGCCCTTTTGGACTTTCATGGAGACATTATCGAATACACATGACTGAATCATGGACAACCATAAAGAAGTGTGATTGGACAAAAAGGACCTGTTCCAAAACTGATAGACTGGGTGGAGAACCCAATAAGGAATGTCTGTCTAGATTCTTTTTGGCTTCTCTGTGTAGTATTCTTTTCTTTGTGGTATGGTGCTAGGCTCCTTCTCAGGACAGTTCTTATCATCTATTATCAGACAAGATAGGTCAGATAATTTTTTTTATGGCCAATTCCAAGGCAGAAAAGTGGGATAAGATTAGATTTTCTATGACTTGCCTTGGGAAAGAGAAATCCTAGTTTCCATAACCTGCTGTGCAGAGGGAGTTATGAGCCAGGAGCCATGGACAACTACCCAAATATGTACCTCATAGTCTTGGAGATGCCTAGTGAATATACCAAATTAACATTCTCAAATATGAACTCTAGGTCTTGAGCTATTGTCTTGCTCTTTTCCTCTTCCTCATCTCAGTAAACGGCAACTTCATCCCTTTAAAAATCATTTAAGGGGCTGGGGTTGTGGCTCAGTGGCACAGTGCTTGCATGTGTGAGGCACTGGGTTTGATTCTCAGCACCACATATAAATAAATAAATAAAAACATAAAGGTCCATCAATAAAAAAAAAGAAAAGAAGCCAGGTGTGGTGATGCAAGCCTGTAATCCCAGTGGCTTTGGAGGCTGAGACAGGAGGATCTCAAGTTCAAAGCCAGCTTCAGCAAAAGCAAGGCACTAAGCAACTCAGTGAGATCCTCCCTCTAAATAAAATACAAAATAGGGCTAGGGTCTTGGCTCAGTGGTTGAATGCCCCTGAGTTTGATCCTTGGTACCAAAATAAATAAAAAAGTAAATAAATAAATATTAAAAAAATCTTTTAGGTAAAAAACTGTGGACTTACACATGCAAACTCTCAATGAATCCCTGTGGCTCCACATTCTAAATATATTCAGAAACTGATCACTACTCACCTATTCCATGGCTACTCCTCCCTTTCCAACTATTATGGAACTTGAGTCAAGCAAGAATGAAATTTGAAGTTAAAGTCGTATGAGAACATATGCTCTCTGAATCGACAGGCATAACCTGACTTATGATGGTCTAATTTCCAATTTTTGACAATGGTGTGAAAGCCATATGCACTCAGTAGAAACCATACTTGGAATTTTGATCTTTACCTGCACTAGCAATATGCAATACAGTATTTTCTTGAGATGGTGGACGATAGCAGTGAGGTGTGGCTCCTAGTCAGTCATGCGATCATGAGGGCAAAGAACCAGTAGTGTGTTGCCAAGCTATGATGTTCTGTAGGTTTGGTGTCTTAAGTACATTTTCAACTTAAAATAAGCTTTTTTGGGTATAACCCCATGGTAAATCGAAGAGCTTCGGATGTTGGGTTTAAGCTGGTCATGTTGCTCTCCGACTCAGTATTCCAGTGACTTTCCATTACTCATGGATTGGAATCCAGAGTTCTTCCTGTGGCTTGGAAGAGCCTTTGTGATCTCACCTCATCTCCTTCTTCTCCCCTACCTACTCTGTTTCAGCTGCTCTGTCCTCCTTGTGTGTCTGTAACACAGGAAATGTTTCTCCAGTGCTGGGCCTTTCTGCTTGTTCTTCCCTCAGCCTCCAGCACTTTTCCTTCAGTTTATGACAGCTGATGTGCCACCTCCTATAGGGAGGTCTGCTCTGATCCCCCACTTAAATTGCAGCCAAGGTGATCGCTTCCCTGATTTGTTTTTTTCCATAGTACTTTTTATTATCTTACCTAGTATGTGTTTTATTTATGAATTATTTATCATCATTAATCTGTATCCAGCCTCTCCTCCACCATGTGAGCTTTCTGAGAACACACATTTTTGTCTGTATGTTCAGTGTTCCAGCTCCCCAAGTAGGCACCTACTAAATGCTTATGAATGAATGAGTAATCCCCAACTGCTTCCCGTTTTAGCCATTTTCACCACATGGGAGAGGAAGAAAGCAAGCTTTGCTTGCTTTGTAAATTAAATTAAACATGATTTTTTTTAATAGAAAGAATAAACAAATAATAGTGATGAGCCTTATAAACTGCCAGGAAATCTCCTTTTGTATACATACAAATGAAAGGGTTGAAAGATGACTTAGCTATGGACCACTTTCTCATTAAAGATCCACATAAGGAAGTTGTTGGTGAAAAATGTGTGAGTTGGTTCCTGGAAGAAGTAATAAGTTTTTGGTTTATTATGATGGCATTCAAATGGCAAGGCTATAAGGAATTACGCCTTGTACCTGGGATGTTTTTGCAATCTGAAAATACAATAAGTATCTGTTTGTCTAATAGCTCTTTTCCCCTTTGTTATTCTTTGAAATAAGAACAACGTTTATTCACGTATTTGACAGACATTTGTTGAAAATTTGTTAGATACTAGAAACTGTTCTAGGCACTAGAAAATCAGCAGTTAATGGAAGAGACAACAATCCTCTCATCTGGCTTAAATTTATTGGGGAAGTGAGTGAGGTAGACATGCACACAGAATCACAGTTACAATTAGAAAGTGGTAACTGCTATGCAGAAAGGAAAGCAGAGAAGAAAGTGTTGGAAATGTTGGTAGAGGATTTACAGTTTTAGTAGGTGAACAGTCAAGGAATGCCTGGCTGAAATGATAGCATGAGTCCAAATCTGAAAGGAAGAGGAAACCCTGAAGAGGAGAGAGTCTAGCTTGTTGGAGAAACAGCCAGTTTCCTGGAGCAGAGTGACAGAGATTAGGGTGACATGGAGTCTTCAAAGTGACTGTGCCAGATGGTGAAAGATCTTGTTGGCTGGTCATTGAAGGTCAGATTCTTTCATTTTGAGCAGAGGCATTGTCCTGGTCACCTTGTGTTGTCATAGTAAAATACCAGAGACTGGGTGGTTTAAAGAACCGAAATTTGTTTCCCATAGTCCTGGAGGCTGAAAATGCAAGATCAGTTTACCAGTCTGGTCAGGGTTCGCTCTCTTCTTGGCTCATAGATGGTAGCATTCTTACTGTGTTGTCTCATGGCAAAGAGATAGCAAATTCTATGATGTTTTTCTACTTCCTCTTTGTTTTTCCTCCCAGGGCCTCTTATATGCCAGGCAAACACAGTATGCCAAACTATATCCTCAACCCCTTGATGTCTTTCTTCTTACAAGGTTCTTAATCATATCCTGAGAGCCCTACCCTCATGACCTCATCTAAGCTAATTATCTCCTAAGAATCCATCTCTAAATACCATCATTCTGGGGTTAGGGCCTAAATATAGGATTCTTTTTGCGGGGGAGGCACAATTTAGTCCATAGCAAGTGTGATCTGGTGCAACTTATATTTTTAAGGAATCACCTTGACATGTCATGTAAAACTGACATTTGGTGGGGTGGGGGTGGAAGAAGAGGCCAAAGCAAAGAAGCCACTGTATTAAATCAAGCGAGTTTGTGTATTGGATCAGACTAGTAGTGGTGGAGGTGGTAAGGAGAGGGCAGATTCTTGACATATTTTGATAGAAAAACCAACAAAACTTGCTGTATTACGACAGGACTTCAAATGAAGTCTTGATGTTGGTTCCTCTTGACTAGAGTTTATAAGATTATGACAAGCTTGAAAAATTATAAGGGTTTTTTTTTTTTTTCTTTTGGGCTCACTTTCCTATGTAGCTACAGTAAAAGGGAGAGATCTTTTTATAATTCCTTCTCTCTTTCTTGGTTTTTTGAAATGAACATAGCAAGATAATTTGTATTTTCTAAACAGAGCAGCTGTATTTAGAACAAAGTAATGATTGTAATAATCCTCTTCTTGAAGTGAATTGCTTCCTTCACTGGCCATTGGTCAATCTGGAGTTAATTATAGCCAAATAGCAATCCTTAGCCCTGGAGAAAGGGAGGAACATTTCATTAAAGTCTAGCTGGGGATTACTGCTGACAGAAGCACTGCCAATCAGGCAATTTTAGAAGAAAGGTGACCATTCCTATCAACTTTAGAGCTAAAATAGCTTATATTGAGATCAGAAGGTTTTTTTTCCAAATTAACTTCATTTCCAGAAACTGAGACTGAGGGATAGTTATGTAAATTAGGGTTAAGCATATAAAAGTCAATTAAAACAAAAAGCTCTATAACAGAAATAGCAATATACATTTTTCCTGTTCCTTTTCCCAGTGTTATTGCGACAGTGCTTTTTATCCAATTCAGAACTTTTCAGATGTTCCCATTATAAAGATATGCAGTAATTACTTATTGATTGATTATAATTTCTAAGGTGTAGGAACTGTGAGTCGTTATCATAATCAGTGTATCATCCCTTACCTTTGGCATTAAGGCCTTATCAGATAATGAAGGGTAATAAAAATCCTTGCTGTAAACTGGAATTTCTGCTTATAATTTTTTGGAATGAGAAGCAGAGGTGCCATTGTAATCTGAATGAGGAGCCCTTATTTTGTTCATTTATTTGTCTAGGAGGACAAACTCATCTTAGGAGGTGAGTCTTCAGCAAGCCATATAAAACCCCACTTGGAAGGATCCTGAGAGATTACTATAAGAAAAAAGAATCTTAGAAAAAATGTTCAGGGATATGATAATTTTGAAAATTATTTTTATTTTTATTATTTTTAAACACAACTTTATCCATCATGACACTTGTGAGGGAGACAAGGGGATCTAGGAGTTAGACTAAAACTTTTTGGAGAGATTTCAAATGGAAAATGTACTCCAGGTCCACCTTTTAGTCTTAAAACCTTTTATTATTGTCTTTGAGAATTTTTCTGCTGCTGCTGCTTATGTACTTTGAAATGTAAAACAGACTGAAGTGTAAAACAAACCTTCCCTGTAAGGGAGGTTCTGATACACAAGCAGAGCAAATCCAATATGGTAGTTGTAAATGAAGCCTTCAGGGCATTTCTGAAGCTTTTTAAAGGGTAATTTTGAAAGAGAGGGTGTCCCAAATGCCATTTTTCAGTTGGAAGAATTTTAATGGTTTATAACCTAGATTTATTCTTTATCAGCTTTATTTTTTTCCTTATGGCTTCTGTTTTCATATGGGAAATAATTTATGAAAGACTTAGAGTATGTCTTAAATCGTATAGAATATGATGTTTTCTACCTTTTAAATTGTTTGGTAATTCTTTTTAAACTGAAAAATATTCACTAAGCCATAAAATAATTGGTAGTTTGATAATGTTTAGGATCGTTTAGCTTCTTAAATACATTGAGATATACTATGTCAATTTTTATTAATATTAATAAAGCTAGCCATTAAGTGGAATCAAACTTGATGAGCCAAGCTCCCCTAGTGAACAAAACCAATACCCCATGTCTGCAGCAAAAATTTGGGGATAATTTCTTATGTATATTGTAATAGACTGAATTGTGCTTCCCTAAAATTTGCATGCTGAAACTCTAACCACCAGTGTAACTGTATTTGAAAACAGAAGGTAATGAAGAGGAAATTGGGAGGTAGTTGAGGTTAAATGAGGTCATTATGATGAGGCCCTAATCTGGTAGAATTTATAAGAAGAGAGAGATCTGTCATGTGAGAACATGGCAAGAACATGGCCATCTACAAGCCAGGAAGAGAACCCTCACTAGAACTTGACCATTCTGGCACCGTGAACTTGAACTCCCAGTCTTCAGAAATTGTGAGAAAATACATTTCTGTATTTAAGCCACCCTGTCAGTGGCATTTTGTTATGTCAGCTTGAGCTGACTAATATACCCTAGTTTGAGCTTGGGTCATTTTCAATTCTGTTTGTTTAGATTTGTGGTGGGAAGCCTGTTAGGATATGGTACAAATAAAGACTATGGCAACCACTTAAATTATTCAGGCCTTTTTTAGCACAATTCTGTTTTGTCTAAATTACTTGGACCATTTAAAGAAGAAGTGATTGATTTACCTTCTTAAATATCTCTTACTCTCTTTCATTCCTCCTTCTCATTTGTGGTGAAAAAATATGTGATTGGAAAGAATTTTGATTATGTTAAAGAAGGGTTCATAATCCATATTATAGTAGTCATCAACCTTTCTCTGTTAAGGTCCAGAGAGAAAATATTTTCATCATTATTATGCCATCTTGGTTATTACTAATCAACTCAGCCATTATACCAAGAAAGCAGCCATAGATGAATGAACATGGCTGTGTTCCAATAGAATTTATTTATAAAATCAGATTGCTGGTCAGATTTGGCCCATGGTCTGTAGTTCACTGAACCCTGCATTATTCCATGATTTCTTTAGTTCATCAATAAAAAAATTTCAAGTCCTGCAAAGGCCCTTAATATGGATCATTTTCAATTTTTTCTACTTTTTTGTATACACTTGAGACTCAAGCTGAACTGGCATGTTGAAAATAACTCATATACTTTGTTTTTAAGAGCATCTATTTGCTCATAAGTATGTAGAGAGTACACACATTAATGAAATTAACATTTGTATTGATAAATGATAAATACCTACTCATAATGTAATATTTATGAATATATAAATTTATTAATACCTATATTTTAAAATGATAAACTGTATATTTGTATAAAAACTAGTTTATGTATGCTGATTGAATATCCATGTTTTACATGTTCATTCATTTCCTAAATTACACTCCAATGAAGACTTTATGTTGATTCTCTTAAGTAATTTATTTCATATTCTCAACTGAAATGAATGATGTCTGGAAACTTTATTTTTCTCAGAGTTAATGCACCCACTTTCTACTGAAACTTCTAATAATGATTTAAATTAAGAATGAAGTTAGTAGGGAATAATGTTTGATCATAGAGATATTTGAATCAGGTAATTGGTCTTGAATCTCAGATATATAAAATAGATGTTATTTTTATATATAAAATGCTTTTTCTCAGTGCTGAGTTCAACAAGGCCCATGCGTGGGCCATTGCCATCCACATCAGCCACAGGAAGGTGGCCCTCACATGGTGATAGTTATCCCTGAGAAGTGGTGGCAAGGTTAAGAAGGAGGGGGAGTACATAAGCAAACAGCCATTCTCAGGGAACATATAACACATTTTCAGATTCTGTCACATTTTTAAACCTAGCAAATGGCACAATTGAAGATTTGTTCTCACAGTGTCAGATTTGTGTATCTGTTGTCAAACATATCAGTCACTGAAGATTTAAGATAAAGAAAACTACAAATAAATGATCACAAGAAAGAAAATATGCTGATCCTCATTCTTGGATGGCAGTTGATTTATTTTGATCAATATAATGCTATGTTATAGAGACATGGTTTTTGTACTGAATCTAGAGAGTGAATCTTAGAATATTGAAGTCAGAAGGGAAGTATGTTACAGTATTACAAAGATATTACTATGAATTTCATGAAAATATTAAAACAATGTTAAGCCTATTTTTCTTAGGATATTAGAATCATCATTATCTATCAGAATCACTTATATATATACACATATGTATGAAATACACTCATGAAATATATAAATATATCATGAATTTTTGTCTATTTTATGATATAGATATATATCATGAGTGTATATGTGTGTGTGTGTATGTGTGTGTATCTTTTCTCCCTTCAAAAATAAATCTGTACACATTTCATGCTTTTGCTGTCTGTAATGCTTTGTTAAGAGAATGAGTGGAATAAAATTATAAAAAAAAAATTATAATTAGAAACTGTAAATGTGCAAACCTGGTTTATGTGAACATACTCAGGTATACTTTACTCATGGGGTATAGTGAGGTTGGAAAAAGCTTAAGAAATATACTTTAGACAACTAGTTATGTTTTCTTGGAGACCTTTAACTATTATCAGGCTTACTTAAATATGCTTAATTTAAATCTGTTACTAGCCATCAGGGTGTAATAAATGGGACAAAACAAAATTTTCTGAATTCTCAGATTTTAAACCCAGAGAAACTTGGTTGGTAGTCTAGACAGCAGTAGATTCTGAAGATGCCACTCTCCATAGGAGTTAGGGAAATTCAGACAGCAATAAGTATTCTTGGAGCAACTTATACTCTATCCACTTTCCAACACCATAACAAACTGCGTAAGAGATCAGTATAAAGAAGAAAGGCATAAATGTATTTATTGGCCTTCCCTGAGAGATGATCAATTCTGTTCAACTCCATTAGCATCATAATCCCAGCACCTCAGGGCAAAACTCATCATGTTGAGACTTTTCCATATATTATTATATACATTCTATAATCTGATTCAAATTCATTTCTGTTCCAGACTTTTCTGTTTTTTTCTTGTGACTCTCTGTGTCATTAGCAAGTTCCCCTCTGTCCTTAACTTTCTTCTTCAATGTTTTATTTACCTTTTAACTCTGACTGAAACTTGGTCATCTATTGAGGACACTTCTTTCCCTATGGTTTCTCAAGTGGGGGTCATTTTTATTTCCTACCCTACAACTTCCGAACCTAGAAGTGGAATAGGGGTCATCCAAGTTGTTCAGAGCTTTTTCCAGGTTAATATTTCTCTTCACCTTCTTCCTAAAAACCCAACCGGATTGAATGCAAGTTAATTGATCCTGCTGCTTCCTCATCTTGATTGAATTTATCTGCTGTTGCCTCCTAGGAATTAAATGATTCCATTTAATTTATGAATCCTCCATTTCATAAAGTGATTTATTTAAATAAAAATATTGATTGATAAAAATGGTACATATTTATCACGTACGACATGGTATTTTGAGATATGTATACATCACAGAATGGCTAACCTGAGCTGATTAAGATATGTATTATTTCACATACTTATTTTTGTGGTGAGAACACTTAATATCCACTCTGTGATTTTTAAGAATATGCTTTTTTTTTTTTTTTTTTTTGGTACTCGGGATTGAACCCAGGGGCACTCCACCACTGAGCCACATCCCCAGCCCTATTTTGTATTTTATTTAGAGACAGGGTCTCACTGAGTTGCTTAGGGCTCGCTGAGTTGCTGAGGCTGGCTTTGAACTCGCGATCCTCCTGCCTCAGTCTCCCAAGTGCTGGGATTACAGGCATGCACCACTGCAACCGGCTACACTACATTTTTATTAACTCTAGTCACCATGTTTTACAATAGATCTTCTGGATTTATTCCTCTTATCTAACTGAAATTTTATATCCTTTGATCAACATCTCCCCAGCTACATTCTAAATGATGTTTTATTCAGAACCCCGAAACACTGACCTTCCATAACTTTCCCCTCATTCTTCTTGGTGACTTAGTTTCCACACTGATGATCCCTCCTTGAGAGACCTTCATCTCCTGTTGATCATTTAGCCCCATTGTCCTTGGTTGTACTCTGGGCCTTGTTATTTCCCCTGAGGGTGCCACTTTGAAACATCTTCATTTCAGGCATCCTAGCCTCTACTTCAGCCTCCTGCCTTTTCAATTTTATTCCTCTAGTTTTGCTCCCACAAGTCTTCACCTCCTCCTCCCTGGCATCCCCAGCCTATGAATCCTTCATGTGTTCGTGGTCCTCCACCCCATTTCATCCTGGTTCAGTGATGTAATGTGTCATTGAATCATTCCTTTTGCTTTTGCTTCTGTCTTCAACTCTTTTGTCCCTCTCTATCATTCTCACAAGTGACAACCTCTACCCTAGTTAATCCCACTCCATACCATCTGTGCCTGCATAGGCTGGATCATGGTGTTCACGTTAAGTTTTTGACTACAGAGTTATGTGATCCCTCAATGCTATGCAGCAATCATTCTATATTGTCATCATTTTGTTTCCTGTCCCCCAAGATAAAATCTTATATCTTTTTCTTCTTTTCAAACCTAGTACACCCTTTCTCTCTTTGTTTTCACTAATGGCCTATATCCCTTTTTTCACTCTCTATAGAATCAGCCATCAGAAGGGAATTTCCTTTTCTCATCCACCTGCATCTGTACTCATATCCCTCTCCTTCCCTCTTGGTGCAATGTGAGGCCACCTCCTCCACAAATGGTCTTACTTCTGTACCTTCCGGCTGATTTTAGGACTTTGTTTCTGAAATTGCCACAGGTGTTTCCCTCCCTTCTCGGATTTTTTTAAACAAAAATCTTCAACATACCCTTTAAACAAATAAGAAAAATTTCCTGAATTTGACTGACCCTCTAGCTATGATTTCTGTTTTCCTATTTATAGCATTTTTGCAGTGTTTTCTGCATAATCTATAATCGCCTTTTTGTTTTTTACACCTCCCATTGTCCTTTGAGCCACCTCAATCAGGTTGTGAGAGTTGCCTCCTGGAAAGCCGCACTAGCATCTTCATGACTCACCAGATATTCTTTCTGAGACTTCTTTCCTGGGTCTTTCTTATCTTCTCAAATTTATATATTTGACATTCCAAGAATTGAATCCTTGCTTTCTTCTTTCTGTCCTCTTTCCCTATTTTTCTTACGCTGTACCATGACTTTGAGGGCATTTATTTGCTGATGCATTTATTGATATCTTCACCTCTGTTCTTCTGCATACATCCCAAACATAGAGCTTATTTCCCCCAGCAAGTTCACTCTCTCTCCATCTTCATTTTAGTAAATGGTAGCCCCATACATGAGGCTGCTCATGTAAAAAGTCAAGAGTCAGCCTTGATTCTTCTGTTCTGTACACTCTCTATGCAATCCATTAGCAAGTCCCCTGGCTTCTACTTTTCAAGATATATCCCATGTCTTACTGAGTCTTCTCATTTGTGCTGCTATGCCAAGTCATCAAGTCTCCATCTTCTTCTTCCTGCATTATTGAAACAGCCTTCAACTTATTTTCCTTGCTTAATTACATTCTTGTGACATTTCTGATCTCCGTTTCTGTTGTTCAAATAACAACCAAGAGTAACCTTTCAAAAATATACATTCATGGTGTATCAGTTTCTCCATCTGTTTTTTCCTTATTGAATTTAAAACAAGTTCTTATATCCAACTCTGAGGACCTTTACAATCTGATCCCCAATCCACCCTTCTCTTTCTTCTTCATCTCTGTTCATATGTTCTTATGCTTATTTGAACACATCATTTTCATTCCTCTCTTAAAAACTTTGGATGCTGATTTATATGGGTCGGGGAGAGAATGAGTGAGCTATTCCTTGATGACCCTATCAAAAGTAACTGTTAGACTCTGAGATCCTGTCTCCTTGTCTTGTCTTTTCTTTATACAATTTTTTATGCCATTGTATTATGTGCTTTGCCATTTATATAGTCAAGTCTGCTTATTTAATCAAAAGTCACACGAATGCAAGGATTTTATCTTATTAACTCTTTGTCATAGTTTGGATCTTGAGTATCTTCCAAAGGCCTATGTGTTCAAAACTTGGTTAGCACCTGTGGTGCTGTTGGAAGGTGTGGAATTGTTAGGAGGTGGGGACTAGTGGAAGGAAGTAGGTCATTGGAGGGTGTGACCGAAGGGGATATTGGGAACCTGACCCCTCTTCTCTCTCCTTGATTCCTGGCTACCTTGAGGGAAGTAGTGTCCTCTACCATATTTTGCCACTGTGAGGTACTGTGTTGCTGTAGGCACAAAGCAACATATTCATCCCACCATGAACTGAAACCTATGAAACTGAGCTGAAATCAGCCTTTCCTCCTTCTGATTGTTTAACTTAAGTATTTTATCACAGTGATGAAAATCTGACTAACACACCATGCAAGGAATTATCATTATTTCCAGCAGTGCCTGACATGTCAAACATGCTTCATAAATGTGTACTGGGTAAGTAAATTACTTAAACATCAGTTTTTAAATCCAAATTAACCCTAGTTTATTTTTTAAGTTTCTGTAAAATTGGACAACTTTTCAGTAAGTGAAAAGGATCCAACTTTTTAAAAATTAAATCTTATTTGGAGCACGAGTGCAGACAGCAAATATAGGCAGAGTGTCTGTGGTTAAAGGGTAAAGGGTGTGGGGATTGGTGTAATATCCTTACTATATCCATCTCCAGGAGGTACAAATTGAAGTATTACATATTTAATGCTAATAGAGATATTTTCACTAGTCCAGGCTTGAGAGATGTTTCCAAATTAATAGAAAAATTAATACTCTAAGAATTTCCCAAAGGCAAGTTTTAGAAAAATCTTCCCATAGTGGCTTAGGAGATCTCCCAAACATGAGATTATTGAGTTTTCAAGAGAAGAATCTATAATTCTTACTGGGAAAAGTGTGAACAATTTTATCCAGCAAATGGAGCATTATCCAATTTCTGGAATAATCTGATCTGAAATTTTATAATTCCTTATTTAACAATAATTATAAGTGAATCCTGTGCTGCTTTTGAAAGTATAAGAAATAGGGATAATTTATTATATTATTTATATAAGGACATGAATGTCAATGTTATAAGTTATATTTCTTTCTAAGAAACAGACTTTTATCATGAAAACCAATGTAACCCTTGAAAAAGCTAAAATTTGCATGCAGAAAACTCAAACATAGTTTGTAATTTATGAGACACATACATTGCAAAAATAACTTTCTCTCTCTGGTTTTAGATGACTACCGAACAAGTTTTAATTTAAAAATTATTTTTCTTCTGATTCTTTATTAAGGTGTGACTTATTATGACTTTAGAAAATAGGCTATTTTTTTTTAAAGGAGTAAACTTTCAATGATAAATGACTGACAGATTTCTAAGTTCTTCATTGCTGCTGTATCTCAATTGTCTGTGGTTTATTTTAAAATGTAGATGAAGAGGCTATCGAGGGAAAAAATGGAGTGCAATGATTTCAGTTTTAATTTCCCACTCTGCCACTAACTCAATGTTTAATCTTGGGCAAAAATCTCTGTGGACCTCAGTTTCTAGATCTAATAAATGGGAATCTTACTATTTGTTATATTCATTTTGTCTAGAATATTGACAGATGAGTATCCAACTTTTTGAATCAGAAAGTAACATATTTGGTGAATACAGATTGGGCACCTATGTTCAATTCTTCCACGTGATTAGGTAAAGTGTGCCTTTGTGTGTATTAGTAAAATGAATTATTTTTGTAGTGAAAATTCATTTACAAAACACTGCAGCAGCAGTGTTCAGCATTATTAGTATTAAAATCGTTCAGTTTTTTCAGGTTTTCCACGGCAATGTGAAAAACTAGGCATTGCTATTAACTGCTATTTATATGAGTAATTCTTTTGCTCAAAGGAGAGATACATCTTAGACTATGCATACATTTACTTAATATGGAAGTGTAAGCAAAATCGGATTTTACATACTGACAAATAAAACTCTCAGTTTAAATTGGTGTTTGTTATGCACATTAGCAGCTGTGTGCAAAGGGAGCTTCTGTTTAACAGGTATTACACATCCTCAAACCTTGGGAGAGTAGTGATGACTTCGTACAGATACTGGCAAAAAGATTTTCAGGTTATTGTGATATATTTATAAGTAACTTCAACAAATTATATGTTGAGATTATAGAAAGAGATTTTTTAATAAGCCATATTAGAAGCAAATTATTGGTGTTATGTATTGTTAAATCAAACTTGATTTCATTGTATACTATATGTTATTTAGACTTGGGGAAAAATGATCTTAATTAGGGAAAATATGACTACTAAAGCACTTTCTCATGTTGAATGATGTTCTCTTGTATCTTCTTGCCTTTATCACTTTGCTTAAAGAAAGTGACTTTCAGTTAGAAAAGGAGAATGTTAATGGGCTATAATAATTTTACTCTTTAATTATTATTATATGTATAGAGTTAAGATAGATGCATCCTAATATGCTGAGAATGCTTAAGAATTTTTAAAAGATAAAATATTTTAGAAAAGTGCTGCTCAGCCAATTTCTTCCATTTTCTGTGGTTAACTATTATTCATCTTTATTTGGTTTATAAATGAGTTTTTCTAGGGGAAAATGTAAAATTGAGAGAATGATTTCTAACAATTTTTTTTGGCTTTTGGGGGTTATTTGTCTTATTTTTAAAGGCAGATCTCCATGAGATTTTGCTTTTTCAATTTTTTATTAGGAAATTAATGCATACCCAGTGACGGCAGCAAGGATAGTTAATACTCACTGAGATCAGTTTTATACAAGTGATTTGCTAAGCATTTTACACCCATTATCTCATTTGGTTCTGACCTCCTTATGTCAGTATTTATGTGGTAAATACGAATATTGCCCTTTTTTTTTTAAAGATTAGCCTTAAAGCTGTTCAGTAGCTTCAGAGTCACATTTGAAGCAAGTGGAAAAGTTAGGTTTTATACCCAAGTAGTGTGCTCCGGAGCTGGCAGTTGATCACTGTGCAGACATAGAAATCTGTATTTTATTTATACTGGTAGTTGACAAGTTAAACATGTAACAAAAATGATCCAATTTATAATAACAAGAGATTTTACAAAATATCTGGGAATACCATTAATAAGAAATCTTTAACCTTGTAATCAGTGTATAAAAATCTATACGTGAGCAAGTTACAGTGTAAAAAAGTCTACTAATAAATAAAAATTATTTTATATGTTAAAGTGATTTTAAATCATTTAAAAAGTTTGGATCTTTATAAAATTATCCTAAAGTTCAGTTGGAAGGATAGAAATAAATGAGTGAGAATGGACGATGGACATTTGGAAAGAAAATAGTAGTGTCCAGGGCTGGAGACAATTTGCTTTTCCAGATGGGATAATTAGCATAGGCAGAATTGTTGGTCAGGATGAGTAACATTTTTTCCCCCATTTTGCAGTATTTTGAACACTGAAAGATGTCATTGGTAGTATATTTGAATTAAGTTTCAGATGGTTACATTTATTTATTTTCTTGAAGCCAATGTTGAAATCCATTTGGGAAGTTCAAATCAGACTTCTAACTGAAGAGGATAGTCAGCAAAGGAGATCTCAATGAAACAGAAACTGGTTTTCAGATCAGATCATGGAGGCATGGAGTAAAGCAAAGGAGACAGATCATAGATGAAGATGGTGTTAGCAGGCATTTCTAATTTTAACTTTGTATAGAAGAGAACATAGTAAGGACAGAATGTTGACTTAAGCTTGAATTCTGTGTTCTTTATGACTAAGCAGAATGCACATGAACACATCTGTGTGTGTGTTTCTATAGATCAGTACTCAGTGGGTTGTAATAGAGGCAGACTCCCTGGATTAAAAGTCTTAGCCCTGCCACCTGAAGATCTGTGGCGATGAACAAGTACTTATTTTATCAGTGCCTCTGTTTTTCTTGTCTGTTAAACAAGGATACCGATATTATCTGCTAGTGTATAGTAACTTCACAATTAAAAGTAGCTATTAATTTTGATTAGCTATAATAAATTCCTCAAGGGAGACAGATTCAAGTCAAAGAGTACAATCATAATGATTTTTTTACTGAGTGACCACTGTGTTAGATGCATGTGCTAGGTAGAGACTTTTAGACTTTCATCCTTAAGGTATCATTAGCTTAGAGAAACAAAACAAAAGAAAACAAAAAATAAAGAAAAGACTTAGCAAGAAGAAGAATAGATGGATCTATAGATGGCAGAGCACCATCCCTGGACACTGTAAAAACTCTTTTGTGTTGGGTATGGGGCAGGTCATGGAAGGCCTTGTGGAAAAGATAATGTTTCATTTTTATCGATTGTTGTTTGGGATGTTACATTATAATTCACCTGTTTTTGTTCATTTATATCAAAGTGTACAACAATCACTTTATCACTGCTGTGTTAGGGATGTCTCTACTCTCTTTGGTGGTTCTTCACCATGATTTGATTTAATTTTCTCTCTGTACTTTGATACCTCTGGTCTCTAATATCTGACCAATTCATAATTACATTTTCTTCCCCAAAGTCGTCACATCTTGAGTATAACTCCTTGAAGGCTTCTGTTATTCTCTTTTTTTTTGTCCAAAATCTTCTCGCATATGGGCCCTCCAAGTGCTTTGACTGCAGAAGGGAAAATTAAAAACAAATAACAAAAAGAAAATCACTTGGCTGACTCAAAAAGAGTTTATGTAGATTGATTTTCAGCCTCACATAAAGTCCTTTGTGAGGATTCTAAAAGAGTGAATGCTTGGTCGGTGTAAAGGAAAACTTAACATTTCATGAGGATTATGCTTGCCACCAAGTTGGCAGTGTCGGAGCAGTTCCCGAGCGCCAGCTTCTAGGGGAGTAAGTATCAAAGAGATGGTCAATGTCTTCACGTTCAACTCATGTCACTATTGCCTGTGCATGAATCTTTGATTGTAGGAGGTGCCAACTGAAACAGCTCTTTCTCTGTCTCATTAACTCCCCTCAATAATCTGATATTTCTGTGCTCACTGGCCCATGGGGTCTTAACTTCTCTTCCACTTAAAAAAAAAAAAAAAGAAAGAAAGGAAGAAAGAAGAAAAATAAGAACAAGAAGCAGCAGTAGCAGCTTAAGTCACTTGGCAGTTTTACTAGAAAGCACTCAGGGATGCAGGACTCTGAAGGCTTTTATATAAAATAATGTGTTATATTACTTCAAATACTGTGTTTACAGAGCTCATACTGCTAAGGATTAAAGGAATGTGCTGTGACAAATCTGATTCTGAGCAGGATTGCTTCTCTAAAATAGATCAGTTGCATTCAAGTAGAACTTTTGATTTATGAGAATTAGGGCTGCTGAGTACATTGTATGTTGCTCTATGTAATGTCAACAGATTATTGTTTCCCCTGAGAGTCTCAGCGGAAGTCCAGAAAGGTCTAGTGAAAATCTATTGGCTTATAACATCACTGCTCTGAGCAGGGGTCAAGATATCTGGGCTTCTCCTCATGTAAGAGGCACGCAGCTTTTAGAGGGAAAGGGTTTCTACTGGTAGATGTTAGTTGTCTTAATAGAAATGAGTGAACGTGTACCTGTTTTTGGTGAGGATAAATTTTTTCTGGACTTCCCTTAAGCATTGTTGAAATACCTCTTGATTTTTTAGAAAGTGTTACACCTCCTTTTCCTTCTTTCACTGGGCGATACACATTTATTGCCTTTGTTCCACTTCTAGAGTTTGGATGTTTTTGAAATTAGCAGTTATAAAATTCCAACAATCTTTTCATTTTGCTGTATTGTAATGGTTAATTTAATTGTCAACTTGATTGGATTAAGAGATGCTGAAAATTAAGAGGCTTCTGGGTGTGTCAGTGAGGGTGTGTCTAGGAATGTTTGACATGTGGGATATTGAAGTGGACTGTGGGCAGCACCATCCAAAGGTTGCAGGCTTGGATGGAATACAAGTTGGAAGAACAAGAAAGTAGCAGCAGATGCAAACTGATTCTTCTTGAATGGGTTCTTGATTGCTGCTGCAATCTCCTGAGGATATCAGACTCCAGCTCCTTTACTCTTCCAAAGTGGACTCTGCCAGTTATGCTTCAGTCTCCAGTGAGCCTTCAGTCTCAGACTGGGGAAGCATTGTTGATCCATCTTGTTCTGAAGCTTCAGTATCTTGAACTGTCCAGCTATTGGTCCCTTCAGCTCTCCAGCCTACAGACAGTCATTGTAGACTAACCAGCTTCTGGTTAGTCTGAAAGCCAATCTAATAAATTCCTTTTTTATAATTATACCTCCTATTTATTCTGTTCCTCTAGAAAACCCTGACTAATACATATATCATGTAATTTTCCTTGTATTTTTAAAAAATCTTATTGAATGAACGGTATGAAAGACCTTTTTTTTTTTTACTATGGTTTATTATTTATTTATTTATTTATTTTTGTTAATTTTTTTTATTTACTTATTGATTCATTGAACATAAATGGAGTACAGCTATTGTTTCTCTGGTTGTACACAAAGTAGAGTCACACCATCTGTGCATTCATACATGTACACAGGGCAATGATGTCTGTCACACATTCAGTTATTATTCTTACCCCGCCACCCTGACCCCACCCCTCCCTTCCCTCTATGCCATCTATCCTTCCTCCATTCTAGCCACCCTTCCCCCCCACATAATTCATCATCATTCACTTATCAGAAAGACCATTCGGCCTTTGGATTTTTGGGATTGTCTGATCTCACTTAGCATAACAGTCTCCAACATCATCCATTTACCTCCAAATGCCATAATTTTATTCTTCTTTATGGCTGAGTAATATTCCATTGTGTATATATACCACAGTTTCTTTATCCATTCATCTATTGAAGGGCATCTAGGTTGGTTCCACAATCTAGCTATTGTGAATTGAGCAGCTATGAACATTGATGTGGCTGCATCACTGTAGTAATCCCATATCTCTCACCCTGTACAAAACTCAACTCAAAGTGGATCAAGGATCTAGGAATTAGACCAGAGATCCTGCACCTAATAGAAGAGAAAATAGGTCCAAATATTCATCACGTTGGCCTAGACCAGATTTCCTTAACATGACTCCCAAAGCGCAAGAAATAAAAGCAGGAATCAATGATTGGGATAGAGTCAAACTAAAAAGCTTTTTCTCAGCAAAGGAAACAATCAGCAATGTGAAGAGAGAGCCTTCAGAGTGGGAGAAAATCTTTGCTACACACACTTCAGACAGAGCACTAATCTCCAGAATCTACAAAGTACTCAAAAATCTTTACACTAAGAACACTAATAACCCAATCAATAAATGGGCCAAGGAAATGAACAGACACTTTACAGAGGAAGATCTACAAGCAATCAACAGATTCATGAAAAAATGTTCAACATCCCTTGTCATAAGAGAAATGAAAATCAAAACCACCTTAAGATTTCATCTTACTCCAATTACAATGTCTCTTATTAAGAATACAGGCAACAACAGGTGTTGGGGAGGATGTGGGGAAAAGGGTACACTCATACATTGCTGGTGGGATTGCAAGTTGGTGCAGCCACTCTGGAAAGCGGTGTGGAGATTCCTTAGGAAACTTGGAATGGATCCACCATTTGACCCAGCTATCCCACTCCTTGGCCTATACCCAAAGGACTTAAAATCAGATTACTACAGTGAATGACCTTTTTATCTTAAGCATTGCACAGATTATTGCTAACTATCGGGCTAAAAACTAAAACAAGTCCTCGAAAGTTTTTTTTTCTGATTTTAACAAAAGATATCAAAGTATATATAATGTCTCATTTTTGGCTAAGGTGTCCAGACAATAGGTAGAGGGGTGCCAAGTAAGAGTAGGACCGTGTTTCTCATGCAGAATTTGTAGACTGACAAGCCAGATATTCCATGACTCTTGGACCCTTCAGCAAGATCAAGGTCTAAGAGTACAAGAGGATTTGTGAGGATGAGTTCTCAAAAGAGGCTTCTATTCAGATATTGTCCAGTGGTGAGTCTCCATTCCTCCACTTCTGTGAGAGGAATGGTCTGTTCCCTTCCCTTGAAACTGACTGGGAAAGGGTTTCATGAGACACCTTAGAATTTTAAATGTGTTTTCTGCAGGTGGAAGCTGTAGAGGACTTATGCCTGACTTGAGTGAGCAAACCAAAGCAGATGTTAGACTGAAGTCTGACTCCTGCCTCAGAAAGCTGGAGATGAGGAAAGATAGAAAAATGGGTTTTTGACAGAGCTAAGAAAGGACTGATGTGTGTTGGTGTACCTGCTTTTCTAGAGTCAGGGATGTGGAGCATTTCCCACAGACTCGATATGGTGTACACAGGAGAAAGCTGGCATGGAATCATCTAAGGATCAGCCTAATGGTTACTCTCAGAGAAAACAGTCTGGGAGAAATTATTTGAACCAACTTTTGCATTGGAATCAAACATCTAAAAATGCTACACAAAATAGAAAGACTCTTTCTTAAAAGTACCAAGATCTAAAAAAAGATTAAATATCTACCAAATTAAAAGATAAATGAAAATTGAAACCAGAAGGTAAGATGATCATTGAATCCACTTTTCTTTGAGCTAAACTTGTGTGTGAGTGGAATAGGGTGGACAGTGTAGAGACACTAGGCCCATTCTGGGAGGAGAGTCTGAGACACAGCGCTTCTCGTAGAACTGGATCCCAAAAGATGATGGGAATTAGAAATAAACTGGTTGGGTGTGGTGGTGCAAACCTGTAATCCCAGTGCCTTGGAAGGCTAAGGCAGGAGGATTGTGAGTTCAAAGCCAGCCTCAGTGGTTAAGTGCCCCTATACGAAAAAAAAAAAAAAAAAAAAAAAAAAGTAAACTGGCTTCTTTATCGCAGCACCATGAGTCTGCAAGGAAGCTCATGTTGATGCTGAACCAACCAGAGAAAGGAACAGAGACATCATAACCATAATCTGGTTCTCATGAGTACGTAGAAACCCACATTTACTTAATTTGGTGAACTCCCAAAACCTCATTTTTATTTAATTGCTTCTAGATTAGCAGTATCTTTAGTAATGTAGGAGAAGAAAATTAAAGTATTTCTGCAGAAAGGTTGTCTTCATCTTATGCTCAAAAATTTCTATAGTTTTCTAGGAAAATCACTCACTGGCACAAACTCTCAGTAAATAATCACACAAGGAAATAAGGGCACTAAAAGTAAGAACCATTCAACAAAACATGAAACAGGCAAATCTGCAAATAGTCCTGATATTTCAGTTATACTCATAAATTATAAAACAACCTTGCTAACAAATGTTTAAAGAAATAAACACACCTGATATTACAACTCTCAAAAGATGTCCTATGAGATTTCAAGAACAGAGTAACACTTTCACAAATGAGAAATCCAGTAAATGAAAGTAAAAACTCAATGAATAAACCAGAAAAATTACCTGGAAAATCAATCAGAATTATTTTCTTGAATGTAAAATGAAGAAGCAAAGAGATGGAAAAAATGTGAAAGAAACATTAAAAGTCATTTAGGACAGAAGCAAAGTTTAATATATGTTTTAATATATGGGAATTCTGGAAGAGGAGGAAACAAAGGAGGAGGAGGAAATGCTTGAGAAAATATCAGCTGCAAGTTTTCTGCATCGGAAGATCTGTGGGTTAAATTAATGCCCATTGTTGATTAAAGGTGCTCAACAAAACCCAAGCATGATAGAAAGAAACACCTGGATTTATCATAGTTAAACGGCAGTGGACAAGTTGAGGTTTTAAAATAAACCAGAGATAAAACAGTTATAACAAACCAAAAGTTAATGTCTTGTTAATAGCAGAGTCAAAAGAAAGTGGAATGGCCTCATTAATGTACTGAAAGGAAAAATAACCAGGGAAAATAACTTTTAAGAGTATCAGTAAATAAAAGACCTTTTTTTTCCCAGGAAGATACTAAGTTTTTCATTACTAGATTCCTTCTAATGGAAATACCCAAACATGGTAGAGTTGAGTCTTATTAATTCAGATATTCTGGCTACTAATAGAAATCTCATGTCTCAGTGACATCAGATTTTACCACATCACTTTATCAGGAAATACAGCATGAGTGGAAATGGTATGTGATACTTCTGGGTAGTTTTAAAACTGGTATCCTAGATTGGGGCTGGTCTTTCAACTATGATCCTGAAATGAAGAGTCTGTTGGGCATAGTTGAGATCTGCCATGGGCATAAGTGTAAAAGCAAAACAAACCTTTGTTACTGTAGGCCAGTGAATTTTTGCTGTTATTACAGCAAAATTTAGACAGATGTCTTTCAGGCTGAAGGAAAATGATCCCAGATGGAAGGTCTGGAAAACAGGAGGAATGACAAGAAAAAGGAATTTGCAAATATGTAGGCAAAAAAATTAATTGCTTAAAAACAATTGTGAAACTTAAAATAGAAATGTAAATCACTGGTAGTGATAGCATATACGTTGGAAGGGAATAAATGCGGTGTCTGAAGGTCCTGGCATTGTCCAGGGAGAAGGCAGAAATTAAAGAATTATAATACAGTCAAAAAGGGAAGATCAACACAGCCAAAAGTTGGTTTTCAGAAAAGAATAATAAAATTTATAAATATCTGGTGAGATTAATCATAAATTAAAGCAAATGTATAAATAATCAATTTATAGAATAAAATGAGAACATTATGGATACTATGTTATATTGAAGTAATATCAGGGCTTTATTAATATTTTATGGCAGTGCTTTTGGCAGTTTAGTAAAATGGACAAATTCCTAGAACAATAAACTTATTAATGTTGACAAACAGAAATATATGAAACATTACATTTATTAAACAAATTAATATGTTAAAATAGTCACACAAATAAAACTGCGGTTATAGCTTGAATTATATCTACCAAAGAGAAGAATTTTTATATAAATTTTTGAATGTCAAGAGAAAAGAAGGAACATTCCCCAATTAATTCTGTGAGGTTAGCATAACTTTATGTCAGAACCTTACATGACCATTATAAAAAGTGAAAATTATAGGTTTTATTCATCCATGAATATAGATGCAAAGATACAAAATCAAACAACAGAAAATATTAAATATATTGCAAAATTGTTAATTCCTGAAACTTGAAATTAGTTGAACATTTGAAAATTCATCAATGTAAGCCAGACTAAAAATACAGAAGAGAAAATATATGATCCTTTCAATAATGCAGAAAAATATTTGGTGAAATCAAGATCTAATTCATGACAAAAATTATTAGCAGACTGAAGACTTGTCAGTCAAAGGTAAAATACAAAGATCTAGAAGATAATATAGAAGAATATCTGTAAACTTCAAGGTAGGGGAAGCTCTCTTATATAAGACAGAAAAATCAACCCCATAAAGGAAAAGATTGATGCATTGATTTCATTAACATTAACAATGTCTATCCATCAGAAGGATTCCATGAAAAGCATTATAAGAGCTAGGCAGGGTGGTGCACTCCTGTAATCTCAGGCTGAGGCAGAAGAGTGGCAAGTTTGAGGTCAGTCTCAGCTATTTAGGGAGACCCTCAACAACTTAACTAGACACTGTCTTAAAATAAAAAATAGGACTGGGGGCGTAGCTCGGTGGCAAAGTGTCCCTGGGTTCAATCCCTAGAACCTAAATAAATATATAAATAAAAGGATGGTAAAAACAAATTTCAGAGTTGGGGAAATTATTAACAATCTGTATAACAAAACAAATAAACAAAAGGGACAAACATCCAGGACTTATAAAGAGGTACAAAGCAGGGCTGGGTTTGTAGCTCAGTGCAGAGTGCTTGCCTAGTACGTGTGGGGCACTGGGTTCAATCCTCGGCACCACATAAAAATAAGTACATAAAGGTATTATGTCCATCTACAACTAAAAAATTTATTTTTTTTAAAAAAGAGGTACAGAAAAACAAGAAAAAAGAGACAATTTAAAAGAGGAAACCCAGATGGTCAATAAATATATGAAAAGATGATCAATCTTATTAAAAATCAGAAAAATTTCAAACAATACTACAATGAAACACCATTATATTCCCATCTGATTGGTAAAATCTGATAATACCATATAATGGTGAGTATGTACTAGAACTCACTGCTGCTGATGAAAACTTAAATGTATTATCTAGTAAAGATTAAGATGGTCCAATCCTATGATCCAACAAGTTTACTTCTAAGTGTACTCTTGAGATACTCTGGGCATGTGCCTCTTCATGATGCATGGGCAAGAATGCTCCTAGCAAAATTGTTCATAATAGTGAAACTTGAGACACAATTCAATTGTAAATCAATAGTAGAATATACAAACACACAAGTCATACAGCTTAAAATGAGTAAGTTATTTTTAAACACATGAATCTCACAAAGTAGCTTTGAACAAATGTTACAATTCTTTAAATTCATACTACATGATTCTGTTTATATAAAATTGAGAAACAGCAAGATCAAACTATTGTTTGGGGGATGCATACCTAAGTGATTAAAATCTGAAGAAAATAAGGAAATGATTATCACAAAAATTGGATTTGTTTACCTCTAAGGCAGAAGAAATGTGTTGTGATCACGTTGTGGGGATGATCAGTTATGAATGGTTGGCTAAAGTTCATTTCTTCTCCTGTATGGGGGTTTGTAATATATTATTATTTTTAAGATTGCTATTGTATTTTATTTACTTTTTCTGTCCATGTTGTTTCACAGTTAATGATTTTATAAAGATCAATTTAGGCAATGAAATCCATGTTAAGTGTCCATGTTATCTTGATTCCAAGGTATTTCTATAGTATAGTTTTTTTTTGTATTCCTTTCAGCCTGTGTTTGTTTTGCAAACTGTAGAGTGATAGGTTTCTATTAAAGAGAACTTGAAGTTGTCTATATCTCTACCATCTGAAGTGGTTTTCACATCGGCTGTTGAGCACTTGAAATGTGTCTGGTTCATGTGTACTCCTCTGTGTTTTAAAATACACACTATATTTCCAAGATTTAAAGTGAAAAAAGAATGTAAAATATCTCATTAAAATTTTTCATATAGATCATATTCTGAATTATTATGTTTGAAATAGTTAAACATTATTGAAATTTACTTCACCTGTTACATTTCCTATTTTAAATATGGTTGCTGGAAATTTTAAAATTAAGTATGTGACTCATTTTACTTCTCATGAACAGTATTGATTGAGGCCATTTCAAATGAGTAAGTAAGCCCCAAATATACAAAATTATTTCCACCCAATTTTCTACCATCCATAATTAATACACATATCAAAAGTTAAAATGTTCCTGAATTCAGAAAGACTATGAGCATCACAGTCTTCCATAACTGTAAATTGTTGTCTGCTGGATGGTAAAGTATGAACTTGATCTCAGATCCTAACAACACATCTCAGTAGATTCCTTCATCAAATTACTTAATCAGATCTTAATTTCTTTATCTAGAAATTATATATTATTTAGTTCACTACACCATTGAAGTATTAGATAAACTGCTATTAGTTAACTTTCCAGTACTCTAACAGAATACCTGAGATAATCAACTTAAAAAGAGGAAAGGTTTATTTTGATTCACAGGAGTTTTCAGTCCATGGTTGGTTGGCCTATTGCTTTTAGGCCTATGGCAAGGCAGAACATCATGGTGGAAGCATGTGGTGGAGCAAGTTCCTCAGTTCAGGGCAGCTAGGAAGCAAAGAGGGAAAGAGGAGGGCTGGGGCCCCAGCATCTCTTTCAAGGGGGACCCTAGTGACCAAACTTCTTTCCATTAGGTCTTAACTTCAAAAAGTTCCCCCATCTCCTTATAGTGCCACACAGCCTGGTGACCAAGCCTTCAACACATGGACTTCGGGTGTTACTTATTTGAACTATAGCAGGTAGTAACAACATGGCTCATAGAGTAAATATTTAAGAACTTTTTTCCCTTTAGCATTTATATGGGTTGCTCTTGTCATAGAATTTTCCATTTTCTTACATATTGTCTTAGGGTCGAGCCCTGTTATTATGTTTTATTTTACTTCTAAGTTGCTGTGAGTTGATCTGGGGATTCATGCTGAAGAAAAGTTTCTAAATATAGAAAAATGTGTCCAGGGTCAAATTTCAAAATTATGCTATAAAATATGTGCTTTTATAACTATAGAAGACAATTTTGCTAATTAGCTGGCTAAGTTCAGTAGCCTTTTGAGGGAAAAGATTCTCTTGTGCCTACTCATGCTGTGTGACCCGGGTGGAAATGCTATTTTCTTACATGATTATGTTGCTTTGTGTGATATTTTATACATAGAGAAATGAATAATGGCATGATTTTGATTTTAGGATTATAATCCTTGAATAACAAAGTAAAACTCAAATTCAGACTTAGGAATTAAAAACAATTTTTAATTTGTTCTAATTAGTTGTACATGACAGTACACTGCATTTGTGTATTTTGATAGATCATACATAAATGGAGTATAATTTCTCATTTTTCTGATTATACATATTGTAGGATCACCTTGGTCATGCAGTCATATATGTACATGAGGTAATAATGTCTGTTTCACTCTACTATCCTTCAGACTTAGGAATTTTTAAGGAGGTGGTGAAACAGGCTGCTTTATAAATTCGTAGAGGGGACCATCAGAGTCCAGACACACCTTTAAATAATTTGAAGGTCTTCAGGAAATAGACAAGGAAGTTCATGTGCTGGAGCACTAAACCCAGTATTAGTTACAAGCTCTTCAAGGAGATTGCTCATTTGCATAGAGTTAGAAGGAAAAAAAAGAAAGGTTAAAAAGATGCTCATAGATTTTTAGTTTTTAATAATGAAATTGAAAAGGCCATGAGTTTCTCAGTAACCACCCTCTGTCTAGAAGCCTCGAATTAAGCCTGGACTTAAGAATGGAGTGTGGTAATTGAGTAAGGTCAAGAAGAAAGTGACTTAATTTGCAGTTAGGTGAGCAGTAGGGACCAGCATCTGGAAGTAAGGTTGTTAATCACTATGATAACCTAGGAGGGGTGGCCAGGTGCGAAACTACTCTCCCTTAAAGTCTTTAATATATAGAGAGTTTCATTTTGGTAGAGAAGTAGGGATGCATTAATTGATCTCCTTCTAGTATCTTCTGGGATAGGGATAGGGGAAAGCATAATTTATTCATTTACTACTCTCTGCTGATCTCTTTACATACATTAAAACATTTAATCATTACAACAGTTCTGTGAAGGCAGAGTTAATGCGCTTTTATTTTTAATGAAGAAACTGAGACTTAGAAATTTAAGCAAATTGTCTGAAGTCACACAGTTACTAAATTTCTGAACAAGGACTTGAGTTTAGTTATGTTTAGCTGGTTCTAAGGTCTCTGAGCTGCCTAACAGCTGCCTCTAGGGCAGAGGCTCCTGTTACTTGTTGGTTCAAGAATCTGTACTTCACTGTGTTAGAGGTGAAGTCCATTCTTTATACAACTTTGGACAAATGAGATATGTACAGATGTTAAGAGATACAGTGCTGCTTCACATTGCCCAGCTCCTGAATGCCTTGCTTGGAAATTCATTGCTGTAGTTTATTAATTTCTTATTCAGTTCGTAATTCTTTTGCTTTTACCACTAACCTATACATGACAAGTGTAGTAACCACAAAGAAGCTGGAACATGACTTTGATAGTCTTAAGTTTCAATTGTGTTTTCTCAATAGAAATGTAATTGGAATCAGTGGGAGTTCAGTCTTGGTAGAGATTAACGATTAGACTCTTTATTCTTTCAATTTCACATCAGTTTTTGGCTTATTTGATTACTAAAGTTTTCTTTTATGTCCTGTGTAGTCTGGGGCAAGCCAAGATATTTCTGAATCTCTGTATAACTGTGTTTACTGTATTGAGCTTACTGTGAGCAACTGATTCTGTTACAAGTAAATTTTGATGATTTTGAATATTCTTTTTTCTCAGAGAAGGAAGAGTTTGGAAGGGGTGGGACTTTAGGAATGCTTTTCACTGGATTTTATTTCTATTAGGTTTCAATGATGCAGTTTTACAGTGTGTTTTCTGAAATAATTAAGACTGTACAGTTCTTGGTACATACAATTTATATAGTTAATGAAATTCTCAAATTCACTAGGTAATTCCTTCTGTATCTAATCATTTAAATAAGGCTTAAATACTTTTAAATCATGTTAAAGACATATACTTTTCATGTATAACCCATAAATATTAAGGATGTATTTTACAAATTTTAAGAATACTGAATAATTTCCATTAGGTTTTTCTCAATTCCATGAGCAAATTCAATACATATGTTAATTGTTTATCAAGTGTATTTCATATATGTCTGGAAATAGAGACTATGAATTCAACTAGGGCATCATGTATTTTCAGGTGTTCTGGTATATTTTATTTTATTTAAAATATTTTTATATGTTGCTAGACCTTTATTTTATTTATTTATTTATATGTGTTACTGAGAATAAAACCCAGTGCCTCACACATGCTAGGCAAGTGCTCTACCACTGAGCCACAACACCAGCCCTGTTCTAGGTATTATTTTAAAAGGTATTTTAGAACTTTTGTTGAAGTTTAAGTATCTTCAATAATTCCTATTTTATTAAACTCTTGTTTTCACAAATAACTGGCAAAGAGACTCTGATGCTCAATTTCTTCCAGGCATAAAGAACTGAGTCAAGACTGTTTCTCAAGAGTAACTTTTAATTCCCACATTTATTCTATCATAACTCAAAGAGTTTTCATTACTTCAAATTTTTGTATTCTGTTTTAGTAGTAAAGTGAGAGATAAATATTTTCATGGATGCAGAAATATATGCAATATATGTTGAATAATGCTTATTTGCTTTTTTAGTAAATGTATATTTAAGACATTTAAAAAATGTCATTCATACAAAATAAGTCTAATATGCTTCATAGCCTTGATGACAACATACAGTGTGAAATCTTTAAATCTTTTTCTGTGTCAATTTTTTCTTTGTCCTCTAGCTCAGTTACATAAAGTTGGTAAAATGGATTTTTGAATAACTTTCCATGGAGACTAATGAATTGATTTCTCCATCTTTTGAGGTGAAATTAGAGTGATAATAGGGCACATTTCATTGTAGGTTCTTTGCAAACACTCTCTCATTAATCCTTGTACCAATAATTGGAAAACATTATAGTTGCAGTACTTCAGGGGAGATGGAGAAGGTTTCAAGAGGTCCTATTGTTTCAAATCACATCCTAAGTCAGAGATCAAGTCTATAATAGAATTTTGTCTTCTCTTTCTGCTGCCGAGGATCATAGCAGTGCTCTAGTTATTAAGGAAACATATGGGTAATGATGATAAGCAGAAGTACATTTTCCTGGGAAAAAGAGTGGATGAAATTACTGATATTTTACTTATATCTGATCAAGGAGACACTAAGTTCTAACAGGGAAGAGAGAGTGTTATGGTTTAGGTATGAAGTGTCCCCCAAAAGCTCATCTGTGAGACAATACAAGAAAATTAAGAGGTGAAATGATTGGGTTATGAGAGCCTTCACTTAATCAGTGCATTAATCCATTGATATGGATTAACTGGGTCTTAACTGTAGTCAGGTAGGTGTGGCTGAAGGAGGTGGGTCATTGGGGGTATGCCTTTGGGGTTTATATTTTGTCCCTGGTGAGTGAAGCTCGCTCTCTTCTCTCTCTCTCCTCTCTCTCTCTCTCTCTGATTCCTCATTGGCAAGTCCTGAGCAGTTCTCCTCTACCACACTCTTCCACCATAATGTTCTACCTTACCTTGGGACTAGCATAGTGGAGTTATCTAACCATGAACTGAGACTTTTGAAACCAAGAGGACCAATAAATTTTTTCTCTTCTAAAATTGTTTTTCTCAGGTCTTCTGGTCACAGTGGTGAAAAAGCTGATTAAAGAAGTAGGAAAAAATTCTAGGAAAAAGCAGCTGTGTTGCTTGAGAGTTAATCAGGGAGAAACTGTATGAACATATCACAACTCAAAATTACTACAGAAAACACATCAAGTTCTTTTGATAGAGACTTAAGAATCAGTTAATGGATTAAGAAGAATGGAATATAACTTCAAGTAAAATCCTAACTGTATAATTAATGTTTAAAGAAAGTGATGTGTCTGTCCAGCAAGTTCCTTTATGTACTTGTTTGAGAAAAGATGTAAAAGGATATGTACAAAGGTTAAAAGGAATGGAGGATGGCCAGGGATTAAAATAGAAATAATATATGGCATTTACTAAGAACTTATGCCTGCCATGTCCACTTTTAAATCTGACAGCACATTGGGTATTATTCTTATTTCCATTTTAGAGATGAGATAATTGAACTTCACCGAGGTTAAGCAAGTTGCCCTAGATATTACATTAATATAATGGCATGGACCTAAAGCAACCAGGTCTTAAATATAAAGCATACAATTAGGTGAAAATTTTTAAAGGAGAAAGTGTTAATAATAATCAAAAGTAAGTCATGTTTGGAGCAAGAAAAGATAGAAAATGCCTTATTCCTCAAGATGATGGCAGGAAGAAGGGAAATTTCTTAGCTTCAGGTTTTCCTTTTTTCTATTTGAAAGAAAATGATCATCAGACTAAAGAAAGAAATATTTATAAATAAAAATTTGAAAGTCAAGGTTTGAAAGGTGATAGGATACAGATAGCTGCCCACAGAAGTTTAAACTGGACCTAAGTGTGGCAAGATAGAAGGCACATGGACTTTGTAGTCAGCCAGGTGTAGACCAGAATTGTGGCTCCCAACATCTTCCTGATTTAGAAATTTGGACAAGGTATTCAACATTTCTTAGGCTCAGTTTCTTTACCTGGTGTATTATTCAGGGTTTTCCAGAGAAATTAGAGAAATGTATGGCTCTGTTAATAAAAGAGATTTAGTATAAGATATTGGCTCATGTGATTACAGAAACTGAGGAGTCCTCCCATCAGTCCTCTGCAGACTGGAGACCCAGGAAGGCTGGTGGTGTAGTCTGAGTCTAAATGCCTGAGATTCAGGACACATTGGCTCAAACATTCAGGGGAGGAGTGAGAGAGAGAGGGAGGGAGAAGGAGAGAAGTAGAAGGAGGAGGAGGAAGAAGAAAGAGAAGAGAAGGAGGAGTAGAGAAGACAGAGAATGCTTTCTTCTACTTTTTGTTCTTTTCAGACTCTGAAGGGATTGAATGATGCCTACCTGCATTGGGAGCACTATTCAGTTTACTTAGTTTACTGATTTAAATATAAATCTCTTCAAGAAGCACCCTCACAGGAATACCAGAAATATGTTTAATAATGCCCAGCTATCTGGGCGTCTCATGACACATAAAATTAACTATAGTACTTGGTCATTAGAAAAATTATACCTGCTTCTTAGAAATGAGTAGGTTAAAGGAGATACCTGATGTAAAAGTTCTAGTAAATGGTAGTCCCTTAAACAAATAAATGTTATTTTCCATGCACCTTTTTCCAGACCTTCTCAGTTAATTGCAAGTGATCCTGCTAAACTATTATAAGTAATCTTAGAAGAGTCAAGGAAAATAAGAACAGAAATGGAGAAATGTCTTATTTTTCAAAGAAGCAAAAACAACCCAGCTCACAAATAAACAAAAAACAGGCACAATTCTAGAATGCATTATTTAATATTGCTATCACAAGCCCTACAAGGGAGCAATCACCTCTACTAAGCAGTGCCTTTTTCCTAGCATTGGCATTCTGCTTCACCTATAGCTGGTGCGACTTTACCCCAGCTGTAAATTCAAGCCCACCTCGCATTTCTAAGATCAGATCTGAAATTAGGTTAAATGCAGTTAATGAGCTCTAGCTTAGCACTCTGATAATGTCTAGGCTGTCTTGTTTTATGTTCTTGATTCTTCATCTTGGCAATCACTCCTGATATAGGACAAAAGTAAGAACCCGAGGGAACAATCTTGGGAAGTAAAGACTATCTCATGTCTGGAAGATACAAACTGTTTCTGTAACCAAGTTCAAGGGAGTTAGGACATTTCTGGTTGAAGCTGGCATCATATTCAGTGTGTCTGTGTAATGTTTGGGATATGAGGTATTCTTCAAAAGTTCCTGGGTTGATACAGGTGTGTTTGGAGGTGAAATGAGTGGATGATGAGAGTGTAGCCTAATCCCAGTTCTAGTCCTAGTCCTAGACCATGCTAGTTTGAATGGACTAACTGGGTATTAACTGTAGGCAGGTGGAGCATGGCTGGAAGAAGTTGATCACTGGGCCCATGCTCTGGAAGGGTTTATCTTCCCTGTGTTTCCTTACTCATTTCTATCTGCTTCCTGGCTGCCATGAGCTGAGAAGCTATCTTCCACCACACCCCAACATGATGTTCTGCCTCCTCTCAGGCCCAGAGCAATGGACTCAGTTAACTATAGACTAAACTTCTGAAACTGTGAACACAAACTTAAATTTTCCTAATCTAAGTTCTCCTTGTCATGCATTTGGTCACAGCAGCAAAAAAAAAAGACTAACATACACCTAAATAAACAGGGTTCATTTCCACCACAGATCAGTGCATAGATAGCCACCAGCATTGGCCATACAAAGGTATGCATGAAGGTTCAAGATCAATTTCATATATAATCGAGATTGTCTGCACCTTTATGGCATCAAATGTGGGAAGTAGACCCCAATCTTTAGTGAAGAAACAATTCCTAATGTACTTTTAGGCTGCTGTCAGATTTATTCTAAGGACTGTTATGATTCTGAACCTGTAGGTGGTAGACTTTTAGGGCATGTGGCATGAATCTTAAATCTGAAATATATTTGTTATGGTTTGGGTATGGAATGCCTGCCCCAAAACTGATTTTTTTGAAGGCATGGTCCCCAATGTGGCAAGATTTAGAGGTATGACTTTTAGGCAATGATTGAATTGTGAGGATTGTAACCTCATCTATGGCCTAATTCATGATAGATTAATAAATTGAATGCACAGTAGGCATGGTAGGGTGGCTGGAGGAGGAAGTAGGTCATAGGGCCATGCCCTTGGGGAGATATCTTATCCCTGACTCCTTACGCTCCCTCTCTCCTTCCTGGCTGCCATGTGGTGAGCAGTTATCTTCCACCACACCTTCAGCCATGATATTCTGCCTCACTGTCCCAAGGTAATGGAGCTGACCATGGACTGAGACTTTTGAAACCATGAGGCAAATAAACTTTTGCTTCTCTAAGTTTTTCTTGTCAGGTATTTTGGTCATGGTGACAAAAAGTTTTGACTAACAAACACAGCATTAGATTCTTCCCTTAACAGACTATCTTTGGGATTAGTGCAGTTTCTGTACCAAATATGAACTAAGCTGAATATTGCAGTTTATCTCATGCTGCACAAAAAGCCAACTCTAAGTCAGAGGTGGCAAACGTCAACCATCTTTTTGGGCTCATGGATTGCATGACTTGTGTCTCCTTCAGTGTCTGAGGCTTCAGTTGGCAAATCCTGAGGTTAAGAGTGAGTCTTAAGTGGCTGGGTTTCCATTTGGAGGATCCCTGTTCAAACACTAATAACTGGGTTGGAAGGAGTTGAACTCAGCTGTGACTGGAAATGAGAGTACACTTGGATAACCTCTCACATGGCTTGGCCTCTTCAGTAAAATGACTGCTCCTAAAAGGCGGTGGCCTAGGAAAGAGCTTGTGGAAGGAGCTTTCCAAGAGATAAGGGGAAACTCTGCAGGGTTTCTTCTGACCCAGTCTCTGAGTCATGCAGCACTATTTTTATAACATTTTATTGGTTTCAAGAATCTCTTCACCTAGCCCAAGGAAGGAGGGGAACTGTCAAAATCATATTATGGAAGATGTTATGGGCCTGGCACAGTGGCGCACGCCTGTAATCCCAGCACTTGGGAGGCTGAGGAAGGAGGGTCGAGAGTTCAAAGCCAGCCTCAGCAACTTAGTGAGGCCCTAAGCAACTCAGTGAGACCCTGTCTCTAAATAAAATACAAAATAGGGCTGGGATGTGGCTTAGTGGTGGAGTGCCCCTGGGTTCAATCCCCAGTACCAAAAAAAAAAAAAGATGGGAGAAATGGTTGTGGGTGTTTTGGGAAGAATTCTGTCTACCACACTGTGGTATTTTTGATTAGTGTGATTGATTAACTCTGGTTTGGTTTTTCTTTTTATTGTTTTTGTTTTAGACAATGAGTAAAGTGGAAAAATCCAGAAAAACTGATAACTCATTTCTTCTTGTATTCTTGAGCTTTCTTAGCTTGTTTATGGTGGTAATGGCAGTTCAATTATGAGTTTTTAAATCTCCATTGCTTCGGGATATTTTTGTAAAAGCTGTGAGGCATATATACTCAAGTACCCTATTAAATAGGAATGTTGTGTAAACCAGAATGCCAAATATTTTATGGTGCAGAGACAATAGATATATATGTCCACCTTTATTCCTTAATATTGACGTAGATTTATTGTTTAAAGAGTTTCATGTCTTTTTCATAGCTGCAGTGATTCATTATCTCTCATCCTGAAAAAATTGTTTTAAAATGTTCTGGGTCTGCCACTGTTCATTTCTTGTATTATGTTAAATTTTTTATCTATAGAAATAGTTTCTTTTCAGTTGGGATTTTATGGTTTCTAGAAGTAGTAACAAGAGTATGAAAATCTTGCCAATTTTATAGTGAACCTTTAAACAATAGCAAGAGCTTGAAGATTGGCTAACTGGCAGTTAGCATCATGTAGAAATGGAAAGGGGTAGCATTTACTGCAGCTCTACTTTTTAATCTTTGCATTCTCTATATAATCCTCCAAGTCTATATTCATTAGCAGTGAAAGAAAAGAGACTGTGTTCTGGTTATATTCAGTGTCAAGTGACTGAAACATTTTGATTAGCAATCTATCTTTTCAATACTAGCCAGTGATTTATTCTTAGAGAGAAAAAGATTCAGATAGAAATAGTAATTTTTTTACAACCTCATAACTAAATAATACAAAACGGTGTTATTTCAATATTACATCTTCAAGTCTTCAGAATGTTTTCATTTTACTCTTCCTAGCACAAATTTCTTTCTGGAGAGAAAGCAAATGTGCACAAGAAATAGGTGGCTCTATTTCTATAGCATCTTGGGTTTCATAACCTTCCAAGTGAAGTTCAGTTTACTCAGGTTGGCCCTCTGCTGTGGCCTTTAATGTGTTCCCCAGAATTCACATGTTGGAAACCGAATCCCCAGTGCAGCAGTAGTGGGAGGTGTGGACTTATGCAAGGTGTTTAGACTGCGGGGGCAGAACCCTCACGCATAGATGCATAACATTTCTCTTAGTGTGTTTTGTGCTGCTATAACAGAATACTTGAAACTTGAGACTGAGCAATTTAAAATGAACATGAAGTTATTGGTTCATGATTCTGAAGGCTGAGAAGTCCAAGATCAAGGAGCAAGCCTCTGACAAGGAACTTTTTGGTGCATCATCCATGGCAGAAGGTGGGCAGAAGAAGGAGGCAAAGGGTGGGAGGGAGGAGGGGAGAGAGAGAGGCAGGGAGGGAGAGATTGGTTCAGAACCCACTCCACTCCAGTGTAATGAACTTAGTCCTGTGATAGTAGCGTTAATCAGTCATGAGGGCAGAGCCCTCATGGCCTATTCAACTCTAAGGGGTTCCCACTGCCTGGCTGCCATAAGCAAATGTGAAGTGAGGCAGAGCAAAGCTACTCCCTTTCACCATGACGTTCTGAGTCACTTCAGACTCAAAGCAATGGAGGCGGCCAGATGTGGACTGAAACCTTTGAAACCATGAGCCAAAATAAATCTTTACTCCTTTAAGTTATTTTTCTCATGTATTTTGTCATAGTGTTGAAAATCTGACAAACATATGAAGTCAAGGAATCTGTTTAAAATCGAATCAGTGATTCTGATACAGATTTTCTGCCAGCTACAGTTTGAGGAATTCTGCTTTATATGTTGTGGTAGGTAGAATAATGCTTTAACAAAGATGGGCTTATTTTTGTTTTAGGAACCTATGGATATTGTTTTAGTTAGCTTTTTTAAATTTCTGTGGCCAAAAGACATGATAAAAATAACATAAAGGAGAAAAAGTTTCTTTTGGCTCACTGTTTTAGGAATTCAGCCCATGATCGGCTGACTGGCTAGGTCTGGGCTTGAGGTGAGGCAGAACATCATGGTAGAATGGACTAGGAGAAGTTAATAGGTCAGGATGGACAACCAGGAAGCAGAGAGAGCTCTGCTCACCAGGGACTAAATATAAACCCCAGTGACCTACTTCTTTCAGCCATATCCTACCTGCCTACAGTTATTACCCAATTAATCCATGTTAATGGATTAATCTATTTATTAGGTCATACCTTTTATAATCCAACCATCTCAATTCTGTAGATTCTGGCATTGTCTTATTCATGAACTTTTGGGGTATCTCATGTCTAAACCATAACAAGTTTGTTATGTGAAATGGCAAAGGGAAATTAAGGTTGCAGATGAAATAAGGTTGGTAATCAGTTGACCTTACAAGGGTGAGATTATCCTGGATTATATGAGTGGGTCATGTGGAATCAAAGAGTTTTTAACAGCAGAAAAGTAAACAGAAGAGGAATCAGTTGGAAAGGGAGGTGTGACAATGAAAGCAGAGCCAGGAGTGATTTGATGTGACAAAGACTAGACCTGTCCTTGCTGACTTTGAAGATAGTCATAAACCAAGGAGAACAGGTGGACTCTAGAAGCTGAAAAAGATAAAGATTTACCCCTTGTATTAGGTTCCTAGGGTTGCCATGTCAGAACGCCGCAAATGGAGTGGCTTAAGACAACAGAAATATATTCTCCTACAGATTTGGAGGCTCACACTGTGAAAACAAGTCGCCAGTAGGTTCATCCTTGCTCTGAGACTGGAGAGACTTCCTTTCCTCACTTCTAGGGGTGGGGCATTCCTTGGCTTGCAGTTATATCATGTAGTCTGGGCTGCTTTTATTACATGACCTTCTTCTCGTCTTTGTCTTTACTGGCAATTTCCTCTTTTCAAAGATTATCAGTCATATCAGACTAGGTTCCAGTCTAATGACTTATCTTAACTTGATTATATCTACAAAGACCTTATCTCCAAATAATATCTCATTCACAGGTACCATGGGTTAGGACTTCAATATATCATTCTGGGCAATAAAACTAAACCCATAATACTACTCGAGCCTCCAGAAACCATGGGGCTACCAGATTCCTACTTTGAGCCCTATAAAACTCATGTTGTATTGTAATCTCTCGAACTGTAAGGTAACCAATTTGTATTGTCTTAAGTTACTGAATTTGGAGTGATTTGTCATAGCTGTCATAGAAAAACTAGCACATGGCTTAATTTAAATGCCATCTCATCTCTGAAGTCCCTTATTTTCCCTTGTCAAATTTCATATCTTATACCAAAACCTGTTTATATTTTTCTAATTAAATATTAACTGCTAATCATTCCCTTGTTATTTTGTTAGGTCTTGTATCCCTCTAATGCTAACATTCTTGACAGAAGAGGCAATTTATTCATCATCTTTGTATCTCCTTGAATAAGTGGCTCAATAAGTGGCACCTAATACCCATTAGTAACAGAAAATTCTCATGCAGAACTTAATTCCTTTGTTATAATGTCAAGTGATTCTCCCAGAATAAATACCTTGAAAGTTAAATAAAGCAGAAGTCTAAGAAAGAAAATCAAGTCTTTTAAAAATAAACTATGAAACCATTTCATAGTTATCATACAACTTCACACCTATAAGAAAATGAGAACAATATTCTTCTGGTGTTTTACATTAAGTTTTATTGTAGGTTTTGGATGTTTTGATCAAAAGAGCAATTGAATGTGCACTTTGTTGTTGTTAGTGTGGCTTATACTCTAAGAGTGTTTTGTGTGTATAGCCAGAAAGTCTTAGTTTCCTGTTGACCAGCAAATCCTTGATGTTTTTCCTTACAAGCTAAAATGGATCTATTTTGTTTTTCCGTTTGGTTCAATTTCTGCAGCTAATGCAACCTGCTTGTTCCTGATTAAATATGCCTACAAGATGTAGTTAATATCTATCTTTATTTTAGAGTTACCAACTGTTCCATAGGCCATTTAAAGGTTTTTAAATTCTTTCTAATAGAAGAGGTTGAAAGAAACTGTTAACTATTCATCTGTGAGTATGTGTGTTGGCTCCTTTTAGTTAATCAATTGTACTTTAAGATGTCAAATCAATTGAGCTTCTGTAATTTGTCTTCAGTTAAAATCCTCATTTCTTGACAACTGATGAAAAGGTCTTGAAAGAATTTATTATGGTAGGAAAGATTGAAAATAAATAGAACAAGCATTTTTTTTCTTTCATCTGAATTACAAACAACCATTTCTATAAAATTTTGATGTTTCTGGGCCATCTTTCTAACACTTATTGGAAGAAACCATTTTAAGAGGAAACTGATTCCTTACATTATTCATGAGAAAAAAATGATCAATTAATTAATTTTACAGCTTGCTTTTTACTATGAGTCTTTGACAACTATGAGTTGTGGTTGACAACAGCAACAACAATAACATCAATAAATATTCACTAAAGAAACTAAGAGGTCTTAGAACATTGGACCACCTGAACACATAGATATAAAATCACAGAGGGTCCAAAAGAAAAGCAAGATATCAAGTGTTCATGCTAATAACCGCAGGTAACAGAAAAAACAATTCAGAGGGTGGCCATAATGATGTAACATTTTTAAGGAATCATTTACTACCTTGTGCAATACAAGTGAGTATAGTATGTCACATCTCAGTAATTCAATGTAGATTTGCTTGAAGTACTTAATACATGGTATTGGAGACATCCTAAACAAAGATATGTTTGACTAACTGAGAAATGATCTCCTTAGCATACACGTTTTCTCATTATTGAACACAATAATAAAACTACAAGGAGTTATAATGGGCAAAATGTTTTCATAAGAACATGTGGCGTGTTGGGCTTTCTTATTCTATAGGTTTATAAATTGCAAACTTTAATCTCTGTGACAGGGATCGAAGGGGAAAGCTTGAAATGTCTAGGAATAACATTTTCAGTGGTTTAATTATATGGTATAATTGGAAATTTTCAACATGTAATACCAACAATAAATACATTATACCTGTGCCATAAATAATCTAGACACATCAAATATATTCATCTAACAATAACTTATGAAGTAGGAACTATTATTTTCCTTAATTTCCCAAATGAGGGACCTGATGACCACATATTAGATGATTGACCAGAGGTCACCCAGCTGGTAGGTGCTGGAGATGGTGTCAATAGTTGTTTTCTGAGTGACTTTATATGGTAGGTACTGTTATGTGTTAGGTGCTCGAGATCTAGGAACAACAAAACACTGTTTTCCTTTTTTGTTAAATCTATGCTCTTAGGTAATTTGTGTTCTTGAGGATTCTTATTCTTGGGGAAGGGGATTAGGTGTCAGGAAGTTAAAAATGTCCTTTGGTTAGCCTTAGAGAAAATTACTGCTAATACTCCATTTGTTGTTTGTTTGTTTTTCTCCATTTTTTTTTGATTGTCAAATCTCTTTCCACATGAAAAGGAAATTAATTCTTCTTCATCTTAATCATTACCACTTAGTGACCAGATGTCATCTATATATTGTCTTGACCTTGCAGTGACTTAGAAAACTAAAAGTAAATCTTTAGTCATTCAGGTTCTAAAATGAATTCTGGTAAATTGTGTTTTCTGGGCTCTAGAGCAAGCTGTATTTGAGGCTCTGTGGACCATATGGTCTCTGTAACAACTACTCAACTCCATCTGCTGTTGTTCCCTGAAAGGAACCACAGACGATATGTAAATCAATGGATGTGGTCAGGCTTGGTCCTGCACAGGCTGTAGTTTGCCAGCCCTGATCTAGAAGGTGGGATCACCTGAAGGAAGAGACTCATTTTTCAAATTAGCATATAGGTACCATAGTGCCTGAGCTGGAAGAGGCCCTGCTTCCTGCTCTGTCTTTTCTGCTTAGATTCTGTATCACAACCCTTTATTGTCTCCTTTTCTCCTTTCCCAGGACCAAGCTTCTCCTCTTTAGCTTCTGGACAGAGATGTTAAGTCATTTTATTCCACAGTGTTTTATACTGTGTAGGATGATTTCCTGTTAGCACAGTTCATGGAAGATACCACACTAAAAGACTCATTGCTTTAACTCTTTTAGTCTCAGTACTGGCTCCCTTCACTTGTATCTGAGTGTGTGTGTGTGTGTGTGTGTGTGTGCGCGCGTGCGTATGTGTTTGTGTGTCGTGGTGGGATTAGGAAAAATTATCTCTCTGTAGGATATTTCACACATTGATTTAATATACCGTTGTTGTAATGCAAATAAATCATTAGGCATGTTGAACTAGCACCAAAGGGTGGGTTTTAATATGTTTAGATGACATAAATACAGCATGCTAACAGATACTGTTCTCTGATAATATAATAATCTACCATCTGAGGTTGAGTGATCCCTTTCCTTTATGTTAATGCCTAGGCTGGATGCTCATATATTTAAGATGTTGTGGAGGTGACTTTTAATTAAGTCATAAATTAGGTAGACTACCGATTTCTAAATTCCAAAGCTGTGCCAGATTGACTATATAAGAAGGATATCTGAAAGAGTGAAAATTCACATTCCTTGATCAGAAGGTTTTAGGGTGGGATTGAGGGATCTGTTTTATATAGTTTAAACATTCAGACAACATAAAAAGTTTAAAGAAAAAATAAATTCTAACAGTAATCTTGACATCAACATATTATTCCTGTTATCATTTTGAGTTATTTTATATATAACTTTGCAAAGATTGAATCAGTCTACAGATTGTATTATACACTTAAATTATATGCACATATATATTTATATTACATATACTCCTAAGAATATATTAAGGAGACATTTTCAAGTCAGCTCATAAAAACAAATGTATCTACTTGATGGTTTTGATGACAAGCACAAAATATTGTAGGATGTAGATATATTAATTTATTTCACCAATTCTATAATTTGTCATTATAAAGAATGTGATTGTGAACATTAATACGTATTGTGTAATAAGTACATTTCTACCTATATCTGCATCTCTAACTATGTGGATGAATTTGTATTTATGCACTTGGTGAAATGTTTTGTTAACTGTGGATGCAGTATTGGAAAAGATCAAGCATCTTGTCCTTTATTGACAAGTCTAGATTAAAATTTTTTAATATAACAACTATATTGAGCTTTATTTTTTAATATAGTAGCTTTGTTTTTATTTCTTTTTTATTAAAAGGAAGGAATTGATGCTGCAAAGGTAATTGAAAAAAATCTGTACAATTCACATATGATATAATTCACACATTTAAAGGGTACAGTCAAGTAATATTTTGCATATACACATCATTGTGCAGTCATTGCCAACATCAACAATTTTCAAACATTTTCATAACTTCAAAACAAAACTCTCTTCCTCACTGTCTCCTGCCTAGAAACCTAGTTAACTACTAATTTACTATCTGTGCAATGTCTGTTTATTTTGATGTTTCATATAAATAGAATCATACAATATGTGATATTTGTGGCTGCCTTACACTTAGCATGTGTTTTCAAAGTTCATCCATTTGTAGCATTGATCAGTATGTTATCCATTTTTATTGCTATATAAAATCCCATTTTATGGATATACCACATTTTATATCAATAGTTGCTTTGACTATTTTGGGTCCTGAAAATTATCCATTCATCAAAAAATGGCCTTTCCATCTTTTTGGCCATTATGATTAATGCTGCTATGAATATTCACATACACATTTTTTTCTGTAGACATGTTTTCATTTCTCCTGGGCATATAGTTTGGGGTGAAATTACTGGGTCTTATGGTAACTGCATTTTTGAGGAATTGCCAGACTGTCTTCAAAAGTGACTGGACCATTCTGTGTTGCATTTAATGTATGAGGGTTCAAATTTTTCTGCAATCTTGCAAGCACTTGTTACCATTGATCCTGTCATTTATAACCTACTTGGTGTGAAGTAGAATCTCAGTGTGGTTTGATTTCCATTTCCTTGATGGTTAATGATGTTGAACATTTACTGGTCTTTGTGTATTTTTGGAGAAATGTCTATTCACATGTTTGCCCATTTTTAAATTGAGGTATTTGCCTTTTTATTATTGAGTCAGTAGAATACTTCATATGTTCTACATAAATTCCCTTATCAGATACAAAATTTTCTAATATTCTTCTATGCCTTGGTTGTTTTTTCACTTTCTTTTTGGTATACTTTGAGGCCTAAATGTTTTCAGTTTGATGTTTATTTATTTATTTTTGCTGTCGTTGCCTTTGTTTTTGATGTCACATCTAAGATGATTTTGCCTCACCCAAGGTAACTATATTTTCTTCCAAGAGGTTTATAATTTTAGCTCTTACATTTAGGTCTATGTCCCTTTTTCGTTTATTTTTGTGCTTGGTGGGAGTGTGAGAAATGAATCCAACTGCATTCTTTTGCATGTAGATATTCACTTGTCCCAGCATCAGTAGTTGAAAGTCTATTATCCCTTGAAATGTCAAGGCACTTTTGTCAAAAAACAATTGACAAAAATCTGAAGGTTTATTTCTGGACTCTGCATTCTGTCCCATTTATCCGTATGTCTATCCTTAAACTGGTACCACAAACGACTTGATTTCTACAACTATGAAGTGTTAATACACCAACTTTGTTCTTTTTCAAGGTTGCTTTGACTATTTTGGCTCCCACAAATTAGCATATGAATTTTAGGATCAATCTGTCAGTTTCTGCTAAAAAGCTAGTTTGAATTTTGATAGAGAATGCCTTGAGTCTTTCAGTCAGGAGAGTATTGTCATTTTAAGTCTTTTTTTCATGAACATGGGCTGTCTTTCCATTTATTTTATATCTTTAAGTTTCTCAACAATATTTTATAGTTTTCAGTTCATACATGTTCTGCTTAAATTATTCCTAAGCATTTTATTCTTTTTGATGCCATTGTGGATGGCACTATTTTGTCAATTTCATTTTCATATTTTGGATTTCTGATGCATAGAAATATTATTCACCCTTGCATGTTACACTAATATCTGGTAACCTTGCCAAATTGGTCCTAATTGTTTCTTTTTTTGTAGATTCCTTAGAATTGCCTTTTTAAAAATATGTTTTAATAACAAACTTAACTCATAGCATAGAAAATAGGCAACATTAAAAATGTGCTTGCATGTAGGATAGCTCAGAAGTGAATGGATGGAATCTGTTTTATGAGAAAAATGCTACAAACAGGGGTGGGGTTTAGCTCAGTGGTAGAGCACTTGCCTAGCATGTGTGAGGCCCTGGGCAAAACAAAAAAGCTACAAACACCATTTAATTGCCATTGATAAGAAATTTACTTGCCATTGTACAGAAGAAAGTTTCCAGATTTATTTATAATTTTCATAAATTTGAACTGTTGAAATTTGTTCCCTGAAACATTTTGACTTGCGTTAATGTTCTATGTCCCTCTAAGTTATATTTAAAAATAACAAACAAATTAAAATGAAAAAAACCTGACAATACCTGATTTTGCCTCTAATGCTTTTAACTTGCAATCATGTATTTAGGTACCTTTGACCATGAGCAAATATATCTAATATTCATAAATGTCAATAAGAAGAAAACACTTTTTTTGAGAATGAAATGTTTCTTATCATAATGAATTCTTAAACAGCTCTCCACCTATGTGGCATGCTAGCTGTATGTCTGTTGGAATAATTATTACATATTTCATGTGGCTGTCACACAAGTTGGTGTGTTCAAAAAGACCAACCAGATAGACCTCATTTGCCTCTTGCAAAATACCAACAACTGCACTGTGGAAGCGCAGATCTAGTTTGAAGTTCTAAGCTATTTTTCATACCAGACTACAGAAGGGAAGTTTGCAAATCAAAAGTGCGGTGGATTTCTGATAACGTCTAATTTTATGGAGTGCCAATGTGAGCAGGAGAGGTGCACTGTTGCTAGCAGATTTCATAGCCAGGTGCTTCCCAAGTGCTTTACCACCAGTTAATTTGCTGGAAGTCTGCTTTGTAGGTGCCAGGTGTATAGACACTCCTTTCTTAACTCCCCTTCCCCTTTAGCTGGAGTGCACCAAGAGAGATGCTGCACCTACTTTAGAAATTGTGGGTAGCACAGTGGTAGGACTTCATTAAACATCTGGAGAATGATTTGGGGCCTTGAGGTAGAAGTTAAGTGGAAGTGGAGAGGGAGGAGGGCCAGAGACTTAAAGGTAAACACTTGGCCTGCAACATCTGTAGCTTGGTGAGGTCTCAGGATTTTCTATATAAAATATCATATCATCTGTTCACCTGCAAATAGAGATAGTTTTACCTCTTCCTTTCTAACAGATTTTACTTTCTTATTACTTGCGTTTTCTCTTATGGTGAAGTCGTTCAGTCTCTTACTCCTAGATATGATGGCAATTACAAGTTTTTTACAGAAGCCCTTCATTAAATTGGTAAAGTTATTGTTTATGTATTTTTCCCTCTATAAATTGAGGATGTTCCAATTATATTTTTTTAATTAAGGGTGCTAGATTGTTTTCAAAAATTTTTAACACTTCTGTTGAGATGATCATTTTTGTCTTTTATTTTATTGATATATTGTATCACTTTGATGATTTTTGGATGTTAAGCCAACTTTGAATTCCTGGGACAAATTCCACTTGGTCATGGTTTTTAAGCCTTTTTATATATTTTGGTTTTACTGTATGTTGGTGATAATGTATGTGTCTGTAGAACTAAGAGATATAGACTTGTATATTTCTTTTCTTTTTTCCTTTTCCCTTTTTTGGGTGTCTTCACTGCTATTAGTATTTGGGTAATATTAGTTTTATAGAATGAATTGAGGAGTACTCTCTCCTTTTCTGTATTTGTGAAGAACTGGTCTCAATTTTTTAAATCTAGTTTTAGGAGTAATTTAAGAATTTGGTCTTTATGATTTGTTCTGACTCTAGTTTTGAGAAGGGTGCTGGATAGGGGAAGTAGCCTCTAGTCATCTTGGCTTGCCTGCCCTAGCATGAAACCTTTCTCCTGTGAGCACATGGAAATGAAGGTAATGGGGGTTCCATTGTTTCAGCCTGCCCCACTTGGGGTACAGTCTCTACGCTGCAGGTAGGAACTGGGTGTAGAAAAGTGACCCCTGACCTCTTGCTGCACATGTCTGGAATGTAACCTGTGCAACATGGAGCTGGGAATGAGGAGAAATACTGGCCACTGTCCCTCCAGATGGGCTACTGTACTCCTTGATTGAGAGTTGATGGGAGAGAAAGCCCTGAGTTGCCTCTTGGCCATACCTGCCTATGGTGGAGTTCCCTCATGTTGAACTTTGAAGAGGTATAAGTGAGAGGATTATTTGTGTCTTAAGTGCAAACCCCCTAAACTGGGATGGGAGGCTATCCAGGAAAATCTTTTACTTTTATGACATTAATAATATCCTTCTTTTATTGAAAATCATTCAGAATGTATTTTTAATGTTGTAGATTCGGTATTTGAAAGGATATCAAGCCAAACATAGGCATCCTTTTTTGATCAAAATTTCCCCAATCCACTGTTGCATTTTGTTTTCTCTGAATGAAATAGTCGATGGGCATTTTTTTCATAGTTCTTTGGGGATGCAATTTAAGAATTTATTACTATCAGCTGTTACAAGAGAAACATATAATTCTGAACTAATGACCTGATAGGTAAAAGAATAAATAGCTGCAATATAAAAATCAGTTCCCAAGGCTATAATTACACTATTACTAGCAAACAGAGAGTTTCTGGTTCATTAAGTAGGAAAGGCAAAAAAAGAAAAAAAATGTGTAAATGATAAAGGTGAAAATTTAATTTTTTCACTTGTTCACATATTTTCCCCTCTGATCAATAAAAATAAGAGGGAGGTTTTTCACATTAAATGAAAATATAAACGATGAAGCCTTTCCTAAATCCAGGGCCATGTGTCTGTCCTCAAGTGTTTTATTATGTGGAGCTTGACCTTTATCTAAAGAGCATCTCTGTTCGATGATAATTGATGGTGGTTTGAGTGAGAGTTTATGACAGTACCTTTACTTATTAAAAATATTTTCCTTAAGGTGAAGATGCTTCTTTTTAACTTTTGTCCCCGCTTAACCTTTGGAAATACCATGTCAGTTTAGTTGCATTTATAGATTTAATTAACATGTTATGGGCTTTTTTCAGGTCATTAATAAAGATATGGGGTATGACCAGACTTATTTCTAATCCTGATAATTCACTTGGTTGTTTGACTTAATTAATCATTCATTCTTCCTTTTTGTCCTATTGGCTTTTAGTCCAGTTTGGTGATCATAATTCAAACCCATTACTATTTTAAAATGTTCTTTATATAAAGACATTACCTTAATTAATTCTGTGGGATTTGAAGTGTTACTACAAAATAATGGTGTTTTGTTTTGTTTGCTCAAGCATACCAATTCTGCTGGCCTTCATGGGGTTCTCATGAGGTCAGGCCCATGGGTGAGACATGACCTGAATACAAGTGTTAATATTTCTAACAATATTCCAAGAGAATCAGTGCAACGTGCTCCCCAGAATGAAGGATGCTGTGAAGTTTGGTGAAGCAGAGGTAGTGAAAGACAGCTATTTCCTGAATGCTCCTGCTCTCTGGCTTCTAGAAGCCTGTTCCGTTCAGTGCCATCCAGGAGAAATGCAGTCATAACCAGGCAGTTCTGTGAGTCTCGCAGATAGTACAGTATTAAAGTAAACCTTTAACAGGCAGTCACTACCTATCATCTACATATTAACTTTATATTAACATCGGGTTGGATAAATGTACCATGAAACACAACCTCCATTATCTATTTCAAATATTTGTAATTCCAGTTTACACATAATCCAGCCAAGCTAAATACTTACATTACTTCATATTTGAGGGAAGTGGTATCTTACCATAAATAAAACCAGACTGAGCACATTTCTTGCCTAACCTTTTAATGATGATGGTTTGCCATGTGCACGTCAATTAACCCCTCTCAGTTTCCCTACATATAAAATAGGAGAGGTCATCAGATTCTTTCTATTAATTTGGTTTGTTGTGAGTGTTACACAAGTTACTGAGTCAAGCACTCAGAACATTGCTGGACAGAGTGAGCACTTCCTGAAAGTCATGACGCTGTACCTCCATAACCTCCCTTGTCCCTAAGTCAGTCATTCTTTATCCTTCTTGGCCTTCTTGTACTGTGCTCATCTCTGTCCTAATTCGCTAGTCCACATTTTGTCCACATAATAGTTCAGACTATTAAGAGTCCTGTTACCCCCATTCTGTTGTCCTCAGATCTTGCACAATTTTTATCTAGTAATTCCTAATGGAAAAGAATAACTTATTAGAAGTCAGAGTTGAGCACATTTTAAACTAATATTCTCATTTTCAACTTGGTCTTGATTTGGTAATTTTTATGGAATTATAGCATGGTATGAGCCTTTGGAAGTCAGTTTTTTAAAAAAATTTTTTCAGTTGTCAATGGACCCTTATTTTATTTATTTATATGTGGTGCTGAGAACTGAACCCAGGTGCTTCACACATGCTAGGCAAGTGCTCTACCACTGAGCTACAATCCCAGTCCCTGGAAATCAATTTTTAATTCATCCTTACATAAATACAAAATCGATTCTATTCAGTTTTTATACATACATTTTTTAGAATAAACTGGCATCTGAGATGACTTGATGTTTGTGCAAACCTCTTGTTTTGTATGGGGGTCAGAAATATTTGCATGTCTTAAAATTCATCTTAATAATGTGAGAGAAGACATAATAAGCATGTATTAAGTTCAAGGACATGCATTGATTTCCTTAATCTGCTTAACAGTCCTATGACATATATATTCATATCATCATACTTTGATAGACACAAGAGCTGAGGTGTAAAGAGATTAAGCAGTATCAGTGAGTTGCAGATTTGGGATTCCATTCTAGGCAGCTTGTCCTCATATATGAGGTCTAACTCCTCTGCTACTTTCTTAGTGGGAGCTGCCTCAGTGTGCTTGGAGCAAGGTGGTAGATCCCATCCAAACAAGGCCTGTCTTAGGTAGGTGCTTCCTTAATATTTGTTAATGATAACAACCAGGACTTCAATTACTGGGACCTGGATCACATCATACCTTCTCTGTGACTGCAAAGGATAGACACGTGCACATACAAGATGGATTTTTTTTTTTTTTTACCAAGGTATTAGTAACAAATGACTCAATAAACAATGTACATGTGATATTTTGGGGTGAAGGACATTCATGTGTGTTATGACTTTCTGAAATGAGCTAAATCAGTAAGAATTAGGATCAAATACTATTTTACTCAGTTCCATGTTATTCCTTTAGAGTTTAATACTATGGAAGGTGTTAAGGGTTTAAAGAAAAAACAAAATCAACAGGTGACTCATACCTGCTTTCGGCTCATTGTGGCTCTGTTGTGACAGGTTCTTTTTGTTTTATGTTTGTTGTTATGTTTTTTAATTGACACTTTGCCCTCTTCTCAGACTATATGTTTTTCTTTTTGTCATTGAAGATATGTAGTCATTTGCAAGGAACAAAGAGAATTTGTTTGGCTGAAGCAGTAACAAAATTGCCTGATAATAACTTTTCAATTTTCCCTTTGCTAGCTTTGCTTCCCTCCTCATGGCTCCCAGGGTGACTGGCTCGCTCCTTCTGCCAAAGCCTCCAGTGAGGAGTGTTTCTGGAGGAGGCTGTCCATCCCTGCCATCCACAAGGGTTGGCATCATGCTGGACAGGCAGGAAAGAAAAAAGGATAGGTGTGGGAAGAGTCTGATGAGAAGTACAGCTTCCTATTAACCCTCCTGGAGGAGAATCTCTTTAGAAATTCCTCTAAGTGGTTTACTGTTACAGGGAGAATCATAAAACATAAGTAATATCAGATTTGAGTTTAATGAAGAGAGCTGTTACAGGAGCATTCTCATTTCCAGAGAACTAGAAGCTATTCCATTCCTGTTGATGTTGTTAAGCCAAATACATCACATGTGTGTTGAATTTCATCACCAAAATCAGGCATAAACAAGATAATAAAGCCAATGCTTCTGAGGAAGAGAAAAGAACAATAATATTTCAGTGGCAGTACTTGAAATATAAAAAGAAATAAGTTGATTTGGATGAGACTCTTTCCCTTTTTTGCCACTTATTTTCTTTGACTAAGTTGGGAGCAAGAAACCTCCAGTACATTCCCTGAAACACTAAGCAAAAGACAGGGTGGTCAAACTGAATCCACGGGTCTCTTTCTATTCTTTATAATGCCTGAGTATATTTAGGATATATTTGACCTTGCAAGGAGGGTGTGCAGTCCCCAATTGACCCCACTTCATCCTGCCCCTCTACAGTAGATGCATTAAGGAGCTTGATAACCATTATTCAGAATGACTTATATGTGATTAAGGCTTTTACTCAATTTGAAGAAAATGATTCTAATTTTCAAGACATCTTGATAGATTTCCTCACTGATGAGTGGTGATTAAACACAAAGGGGATTTCTGCTCCAGAAAGGCAGGACAGAGTTACTTGGCAAGTCTCACTCATTCACATGGCTTGCAATCTGGAAGATTTGCTGTGTTGCTTTATTTCTTTATTTCTTTTTTTTTTTTTTAAACCAATGAGTCATTCCTTGGCTTACAGTGGTCTGGCTGTCATCCCCAGTAGTCCATTGAAGCTACCTGGCAAGGCAGAATCTTCAAATCCAATGAACATTTTTTCCGTACTTCTTCAATGGCATCTCCTTGCTATATTTGGCATTATTGATCCTTCCTTCTTCTTGGAACTTTTATTTCCTTTGGTAGCATTATCTCCTCTGTCTTATTCTACTGCTATGATTAATGTTTGCTAGAGCTCCCCTCAGGGGTATGACTCATCTCTGCAACCCAAACAGCATGCAGCTCCCCATTTTGTATCTCAACCAGCCCTGCTTTTCCTGGGTGTCTCATTATTTGCACTTCCATGTGAAGAGTTGGCTTAAAAGCTATGAACCTAAGAATAGGCTTCACAATTTCCTCCGCCTTGCTGCCTTTATAACTCTCCTTCAGTTTTGTATCTTAACCATGTCTTAACTTCATCCACTTTTCAACAGTCCTGCACAATGTGGGGCACTCTCCTTGCTGACTTCCTCATCTTCTGCTATTTCTGCCTCAGGTCTACCTTTTGAACTCAAAAGAGGTAAACCTGGCCATGCTATTCTCCTATATCTTTCATTTACATCCTCTTGCCCTTAGAATAAAACCCAAGCTCTTAGCATGACCTATAAAGTCCTCCATGATTTAGCTATTTACTACTGCTTCAACTTCTCATTCCCACACTCTTTGCTTCCAACTCTGTTCCACAGAGTTGCTTTATAGCTAGTTGTTCACACATATGATGTTGCTTCATTCTTCCTTATTCCCACTGCTTGGAATGCCCTAGGCCATATTTTTTCTTCCTTTTCATATTCCTGTTTTGTCTGTAGGGGATTATACACAAATTTCATTACCCTTGAAAGTCTTTCTTTCCATGATTTAATTAAATATTTTCTTTTTGTAGGATTTTCTCAGCATCCAAAGAATATTGCACTTACTGTATACTTCAGTTCTTTGTTGAGTCCAAAGAAGCAAGGATTTAGATTGGATATTACTAATTTTTTTCCATAGTATGAAACTAGAAATGGGGAAACTAGAAACTGGGAAAAAGTAAGGGAAAACTTAATTGTGTACTGTGAGGAAAATATGGAAAATCCATTGGTTATAACACTTTGCATTAAGCTGTGTGTGTGTGTGTGTGTGTGTGTGTGTGTGTGTGTGTATGCATATTTGTTCCACATTGATAACATTATAATGTATCTTGACAATATGCCCAGTAAGAGAGGTTTCGTTTGGTTCCTGTAATAGATCCTTCCTATAGTTCTGGATTTAGTGCTATCAAGTAGGTAAAGGAGCTTCTCATTGCAGCTGGGTGTGACTGTGATAGAAAGAGATTGTGTAAGAGAACAATGGTCCTAGTATGACTTATTGTGATCCCGATTTACATGTCCATTTACTTACCTATTCCATGAAAATGGGATTGTCAGTTAAAGGGACCATGATGATCCTATATTTCACCATCCCATCCACCTGGGGTTTTGCTAATCACAGAACCTGGTAGATATTAAGAATAAACTGAATATTACTTTTCTTTCTTTCCTATTTTTTGCATATTCTTTGCATATTGAGAATGTGAAATAGTGACATCAATTCAAGATAAAGAAGGCAAAAACGTAGTTTCTTTCAGGCCAGGTGAAAAAGTGTTTTGATTTTTGATGTATTCCTCTTTTGTATTATGTTCTCATTTCAACATTTTTTAAGAAACAAAATTTAAAAGATAAGTTTTTTTTCTTGCAAGTATATATTGTAAGGAATATTCCCATTTGTCACCCCTGATATTGATTGATTCAACAACAAATTCCCTTATTCTGATCATGTTTTAAACCTCTGTCCTTCATCTGCTAATGTCATTTAAGGTGCCACCTTCAGTTGGAGATGCTAATTACTATTTATTTATTTATTGGGTAGTGGAGATTGAACTCAGGGGCACTAGATCACTAAGCCACATCCCTAGCCCTATTTTGGTTTTATTTAGAGACAGGGTCTCATTAAGTTGCTTAGCACCTCACTTTTGCTGAGGCTGGTTTTGAACTCTCCATCCTTCTGCCTCAGCCTCCTGAGCCACTGGGATTACAGGCATGCAGCACTGGGACCAGCCTCTCTTAATTTTTTTAAGAAATAGTTTCACCAGACATCTTTTTGTTACTTCGGTGTTCTTGGTGTACCCAGCATTCCTTGAAACAGATAGATAACAGAATAAAGTAAGAGATAGCAGTGACTGACTGAAATATTGACCCAAGAACATCCTGTTTAACTGTGTTTTATTATTTTAATAGCAAAACTTGAAAAGTTTGTGAAGATATATTTAGACTATAGAAAAGTGTTGTTTTAATTGTTGGTCTCATTGAGGGGGTTTGGAGAGAAGGAAGAGAAATAGTATTTAATAATTTAATAGGATTAAAGTGAAATTGTGCTATGTGCCATTTATCACAGGCTCAGAAGTATTTTCATGGACCTGAAGAGAGCCATTTGAGGTTATGGAGTTAAAGATCACAGTGAAAGGAATGTTTTAGGAAGGACAGTGGACAGCTAGTTAAGAGAGATGGGATGCTTTCCTTCATCTTCTTCTGTGCCATTTCCTTGTCTTTAGTGAAACTGCTTGTTTACTAGTACATTAAAAGAGTAATGAGCAGTTTACTTAACTTTTATATTCAAGTCTCTCCTTCCTATCTATCTATCATCTATGTATCTGTCTGTCTGTCTATCTGTCTATCATCTATCTATATTGACTTTCATGATTTTTCTCAGCCTGCTTATCTGCTCCATTTATCTTGTTCTGTCACTTTTCTGAAAAAAACTTTGTTATTCTCTAGATAGCTTCTAAAATGCCTTTCACAAGTGATTATATGAGGGTTTAAAGAAAACTGTCCAATCATCAAGAAATCATGAAAATGTTGCACTTTGATCCTACTGTGTGCTTTAGTGACAAAAGTTTTTTCAAACTACTTCTTAAAGGAGATGAGATAATTCACCGCTATCCAATATAGGTGAGGAAGGACCCGGACAGAGGTTGTTTTATCACATCTCCCTTCTTAAGTGAAAACAATTCTGCATATATAATACTACTATTTTCTTCTACTCTCAAAGTTTTATGGTTAGAAATTTGCAGTGACTATAAATGTATTTATCAGTAAATGCAATTGCCCAACCTTTCTCATCTTGAAATGGACTGCTGACACAACTCAGGTTCTTCAGAGGCAACCCCAAGCCATGTTAGTATCCCCTCTTTCTTCCTACCTTTGTAGTTGCTTATTTATTCTTCCATAACTCATATTCCAAAACTGCCTTGTCTCACATTTATTTCTGTTACTTTGCTGAATTCTTGTCAGGTACAAGTGTGCTCTATGGAAAATAATTAACTGCTACCAAATAGGTGGTTTATCTTAAGCTTTTAAAGAAAATGTTCTGAGGGGATTTCCAGTGATTTATTTTAAACTCGAACTCAGTCAATAATCGGAGGTCACATATGGGCAAGCCAGTATGACACACACACACACACACACACACACACACACACACACACATACACATATCAGGTCTGTATATATTTTTTTAAGAAATAGTTTCACCAGACATCTTTTTGTTACTTTGGTGTTACTGCCATACCCAGCATTCCTTGAAACAAGTTGATAACAGAATAAAGTAAGAAATGGCAGTGAATGTCTGAAATATTGACCCAGTTAAAAATCCAGTTTACTAACTTTCTTTCTTCTCCTAGCTTTCTTGAAATATTAGAATATCTGGAACCATAGGACCTGCATTCCAAAATATGTACTGGTTAGTTAGAACTAAAAGATTTAGAATCGGAGCTCTCTAATTATAGTATGTGTCCCCTTAACCATGGGGAATGCATGCCTGATATCTCAAGTAGTTCTGTGACCTACATATATCATGTTTTTTCCTCTACATGCAGATCTATGATAAAGTTTAATTTATCAATCAGGCACAATAAGAGATTGACAATAATAATTTAAGGTAGATTTTAGCAGTCTTAGAATATAATGTTTTTCTTTCCTTATTAAAGCAAGAACTTTCTTTTTTCACTTAAAGAAAGTACTTTATGGCTTCCCTTTAGCTTACACAAATTTCTGGCATTCTTGTGCTTTGGGTCCATTATTGAACAAACTAGGGTTTCTGGAACACAAGCACTGTGTATTGCCATACTCAATATAACAGAGAAGGTTACTAAGTGATTAATAGGTCCATTGCATATAAAGAGAATATATACTAGACGAATGGTTGATCTCAGCCTGGGTAGGGTGGAACTGGATGGCATGAAATTTTAGAATGGTACTACTTAGAGTGGCACACAATGTAAAACTTACGATTTGTTTATATCTGGAAATTTCCATTTAATATTTTGGGACTGAGTCTGTGAGAAGTTGAACTGAGATAAAGGGGATACTACTATATTTGCAAGTCCCTACCTTATTTCATCCCTATTTATATTCCTCCTGGTCTCAGTCAGTTTTTTAATTGATATATGCACTAGCTCAGTAAGTTCCAAATTTCAATTTCCTTATGAATCTCCTGGGTGTAATGGTGAAATCCAGATATCTATTGTTGATGGATGAGGCCCTATTCAGCATTTCTAATAGCCTCCAAATGACATCAATGTGTGAGTAGTTTTTAACATGTGTTTCTTGACCAGAGGAATTAGCATCTACTGAGTCATGAACACTGTAGGTGGTGGCCAGCAATCTGTTTTATAAAACCTTCCTGGTGATTCTTATGACACTGATATTTGAGAATCACCAACCAATCCAGTCTATCTTAGGTAGGAATACTGTTTCTAAAATTAACTAGGATGGAGGTTTTAAACCCTAGCTAGAAAATAAAAATCATCTGGAGAATTTCAGGAAAGATTGATGCTTGAGCCTCACCCTTAGAGACTTGGACAGAATTGGTCTGAAGTGGAGCCCAGGCATCAGTATTTCTAAGAAAAAGCTTCTCAATTGATTCCAGCACACAGCAGAGCTGAGAACCATGCTCAGTAAAGAAATTTTCTTGGTACACTAACTGTTCAATAGCTCTCTTGTCAGAAAACTTTTATAACTGTAACACTTATAACTTAAGTCCATTTGTTTTATGCTTTCCCTCCATAAAGCAAAAAGTAGCTGATTTCCTATCATGTTCTTAATGATCAATGGGTCCTTTGATCAAATATGCTGTTTCATAAATCATCTCTTCACAAGTGTATTTGTTATTTTGAAAGCCTGTCTTGCTATCTCCTTGTAGAGTGCATTAGACTTCGGTGCTTTATGGATTAGGAAGCATTTCTTGTTAATTCTGTTGACACAACCTAATAGATTAAGTGTGCGTTGCACAATTCTGGAAGGGCACTGCTCATGTTGGTAGCTCTCATAGATTTATGTATTTATTAAGACCATTACTGGAAGATGGCATTATAATGTCTTGAGGAAAAGGTGACTCTTTCTGAATTGTATAATGGCTTCATTTGAAATAGCTCTAAGGCTGTATTTAGTTTAATAAATAAAACCCTTACAAGTTCATGTTAAAACAGATTTATCTCAAAAGGAAAACATACTAAGTAATCAGTTGTTTGGCAAATAAGTACTGGTTCTGTTTAATATCAGTGTTGAGCAGTTAATATGCTTTGCATTAATAATTGTATTAATTAGCAAATAGATTGATAAACTTAAAGTGATAGTGATCCAGTAAAAATCATTTGAAGGACCAATATTAATAACTAATTCATTGACTATTTAGAACCATTTTTAAAAGTGGTGCCCATTACATACCATGTTCTGAATAATGGCATAATTAAGAAATAACACTTACTATCTCTAAAGCATTTTAGAGTATGCAAAATGCTATTACAGGTTAGCCCAACAATTTGAACCACAGCATTATAGAAAGCAATTTAGGAAAGAAAGAGAAAAAAAAAGAAGAAAAAAGTCATTTTGTTTATCTTTGGAGGTAATGGAATTTTTTTTCTTTTATTTCCTCATACGTAGAGAAGAAGCAACAGAATAACTTAAACTTAATCTGCAAATAGAATGGATCCTTTGCCTTTGGGCTTAAAGTGTAAGTGACTGACTTGTAATGCCACTTTACCACCTGCTGATGTGTTCAGTCTGAGTGGGAAGGAAACATTTGTATATTGTAGCAGTCAGAGCCCTGCCATATATATTTTCTTAATTTGAGAATGTCAGCAGAGCATGGTTTGTGTCTGATCCAGTTCCTCTTTCCATCTGAGGTTTAAACTCATGAGTTTTTGTTAAAGGGTGCTTGTGTGTGGAGGATCACATTTTGAAGTATTTCATCAACACCAGATAATATACCATATTAAGAATGCAGGCTTTCAGTAGCCAGCAAAATTATGTTTAAAATGGAGCTCTAATTAAATTTCTACATGAACTCATTGGCACTTAAGCAAAGGAATTTAGAGCAAGTTTACTCAGAGTTTTGGCTTTTCTGTTAAGAGGGGATTGAACATTTGTGGAAAGCAACACTTGTTAATCCATAATAAACCTAAAAACATTGTTTATGTCTTCCTAAATACTAGCAGAAGCCCATGTGACCTGAAATTTCAACATCTTTTTGTCCAGCATTGCAAATACACTGCCTCTATTCTTTTCTTTTCTTTTTTTCTCCCTTCTAAAGCTTTTTAAAACAATAGACTTCAGTTCATACTGCGTCATCAGGAATAAAAGGATAGACAAGGGCAGGCATGATCTTTTCAGTATCTCATAGCTCTGGGTGCTAATCTCTGCTATTTTTGACTTATTGTTTGATTTTTTAATTGAGTTCCTTTTTCATCAGCATAAAAATAGAACAGGATGCAGCACGGAGATTATGAATGAATGTGGGCTCTGAAGCTAGGCGGCTAGGTTTTAACTACGTAAAAGGATTTAAAGACATACATGGTATTAAAGGAAGAAAATTTTGTTAGCACTTTTCCATTGCTAGCAGAAAATGAACTTTTTGAGGTTAACTGTAATATTTTGTTCTTTTTGTAACAACAATTTTCCCCTTTTTTCTTACCTTTCTTACTTTTCCCCTCATGGTTCCCTGGATTGGTAGTTTGAGTTAATGTAACACCATGATCTCATTCTTTTCCCATTCATTCAATTGAGGAACATGTCCATGCTTCCTTAGTGGGTTATTGTTTTAACTGTCCGTATTTAATTAATCGGCAAGAACTTGCCACTTTGATCTCTGAAGCACCTCTGTGTTTTACTCAGGATTCTGTTGTTTATTACCTGGATTACTATGACAATCTCTGAATAAGTCTTTATGCTTCTATTGCCCCTGCATCCAAAGCAATGATTTTCAAACCTCACTGCACTTAAGGACTTGAAAGATAAGAGGACCTACATCCCACCTTAGAAAAATTAATTTCAAATCAGAATTCAGAGTTAATTCCCAGTGTTCAACAGTTAATTAACATATACGTTCCCTCACATGTCATTTTCTTTGTGTGTGTGAGAACACTTAAAATCTAGTATCTTAATGATTTTCTAAAATCCTGTACATTATTATTAACATAGTCGCCATGTTGTAAAGTAGAGTTCTTGAATTTATTTCTCCCATCTCATTGAAATTTTGCATCTTCTAACCGACATCTCCCTAGCACCCTGTCCCTACTTCAGTCCCTGCTAACTACTATTCTACTTTATGCTTCTTTGAGTTCAAAATTTTGAAATTTCATACCAAAGTGAGGCATTTGCCTTTCTATGGCTCTGTTATTTCTTTCAATGGAATTTCTCCAGGTTCATCCATGTTGTCCATATTGCACAATTTTCTTCATTTTTAAGTCTAACATTCCATTATGTATATATCCCACATTTTCCTCATCTGCTCATCTGTTGATGCACACTTAAGTTAATTCCAGAACTTGCTATTGTGAATAGTGGTATAATGAATGTGAGAGTGTGGATATATCCTTGGTCTGCTGATTTCATTTTCTTTACATATATACCCTATAGTGGGCTTGCCATATCATATGGAAGTTCTATTTTTAGTTTTTTGGGGAACCTTGGTACTGTTTCCCATAAATGGCAATGCTAATTTATTTTCCCATCAATAGTGTTCTAAGGTTCTCTTTTCTCACATCCTCGTCAGCACTTTTTATATTTTATTTTTTAATAAGTCATAACATGTATGGCGTGATAACTCAACATCAGGCTAAACCCAGTATAAATCAGCACTGATAAGGCTCCCCTAGCCCATAACACTAAGCTGGTACCTGAAGACTGAGTCAGCCCTAACAGACCCAAGCTCTAGACCAGTCCCAACAGAAGGCTGATTTCAGTTTCCCCAGGCTTCAGGTAGATCTCCTCACCAGTTTTAATTTGTATTTCCTTGTTCATTAGTGATATTGAGCATTTTTTTCTTATACCTGTTGACCTTTTGTATGTCTTCTTCTGAGAGATGTTTATTCAGATCTTTTGCCCATTTAAAAAAAGTCAGGTTACCTCTTTTGTTGCTGTTGATTTGAGTTCCTTATATGTTTTAGATATGAATCCCTTATAAGATGTATGGTTTGAAAATATTTTCTCTCGTTCTGTAGGTTGTCGCTTCACTTTATTCACTGTTTTCTTTGCTGTTCAGAAGCTTTTTAGTTTGCTGTAACCTCATTTGTCTATACTTTTAGTGTATGTGTTTTGGTTATGTCCAAAAAATCATTGCCCAGAGCAGTTTTAGGTTTTACATGAAATTTTTAATCCATTTGAATTGATATTTGCATGTGGTGTGAGATATGAGAATCTAATTTCATTCTTCTTCATGCGGATATCCAGTTTTCCTAGCACCCATTACTGAAAAGAATGTTCTTTCCATACTGTGTGTTCTTGAGACCTTTGTCAAAAGTCAGTTGACCCCCAAATGCATGAATTTATTTCTGGTTCTATATTCTACCCCATAGTCTATCTGTCTGTTTTTATGTCAGTAACATGCTATTTTTCATACTGTATAGCTTTGTAGTTGATACTTCCATATTTATTCTTTTTGTTTAAGATTTGTTTGGATATTTGGGATCTTTTGTGGTTCCACATGAATTGCAGGATTGTTTTTTCTATTTCTGTGAAAAATAATGTCTTTGGCATTTTGATATGAATTGCTTTGGATTTTTAGGTTGCTTTGGATGGGTAGACATGTTAACAATTTTAATTTTCATAATTCATGAATGCAGGATATTTTCCACTCATTTGTTACTGTTAAAATTCTTATTTTTTATTATTGTTTTCCTGATTTCATATAATTATTTCTTCATATTTTCTTGAAGTTTGATGAATTTCCTTAAAACAATTATTTTGAATTCTTCATCAGGTATTTCATTTATCATCTTTTTTTTAAAGTTGGGTACTGGTGCTTTATTTTATTTCTTTGATGGTATTATGTTTCTCTGGTGATCTTTGGTGGTGCATTGGTGTGTACACATTTGAAGAAAAATAAATTTATTCTAGTTTGCAAATGAAGGGCCTTGTTAGGGAAGGCCCTTTGTCAGTCATCTTGTAAAGATTCTGGGAAGAATATGATGCACAGTTGATAGGTGGACTTGATGCTGGAGTTCTCCAGCAGGTTGGCCTGGTGCCTGGGTCAGTAGGTGAATAGAAGTAGTGCCTGAGGCCTTGGATTTGGGCATATCAGGATATAGTGTGGTGGACCTCTTGGTCTGTTGGGATGGGTCTAGAGCCTGAATTTGTGAGAGTGGACCTATATCCTGTATACACAGTGTCTTCCCTGAAATTTAGTTCCACAGGGCTTACCTAAGGCTGCGTTGGGCTTTGCTAGTGTTTACAGGTACTTTCCAGAGACTGAGATCAGTTTGGATAGGCTTAAAGCCTGAGTCCTTGGGGGACTGAGCTGGTGCTAGGGTGGGCCTGGAAACTGATTTTGCAATGCAAGCCCGAGTCCTGTGTCTATGGGGGCTGGCCTGGTGAGGAGATCTACCTGAAGCCTGGGGAAACTGAAATCAGCCTTCGGTTTGTGACTAGTCTAGAGCTTGGGTCTGTTAGGGCTGACTCAGTCTTCAGGTATCAGCTTAGTGTTATGGGCTAGGGGAGCCTTATCAGTGCTGATTTATACTGGGTTTGGCCTGATGTTGATGTCCAAGGTAAAGTCTATTTCTTACTTAACTCTCCTTTGCTGTTGTGGAAAGTATTTATGTCCATACTATGTTGCCTGTATTTGGGGGAGGAGTGACCTTGGTAATGCAGAACTGTCCTTGCTTCCTTCTTTGATGTTATCTTTACTTATTTCTGTGCTGTACCTACAGGTTATAATGCATCACTGGGTTTTGTTTGCTTTTATGAAAGTGTTTTCCAGCATGAATAGTTGCTCAAACTCATGCTTCTATGGAGGAAAGAGATCTGGAAAGTCCCATCCTATCATCTTGTAAATTTCTCAGTCTCAAAAAAATCAGTCATCAATATTTTTTAATTGTTCCAGATGGTTTCAAACGTATGACAGTGTTTGGTGGGCTGGGGTTGTAGCTCAGTGGTAGAGTATCTACCTAGCACGTGTGAGACACTGGGTTCGATTCTCAGCATTACATAAAAATAAACAAAATAAAGGCATTGTGTCCATCTGCAACTAAAAAAAATTTTTAAAAATGTGTGACGGTATTCGAAAATCTCTGTTCTAAATGCTTTTTTTATAACACCGATTCTCAAAATGCGATTCCTCAGACCACTATCAACATCACCTGGGAACTTGTTGGAAATGAAAATTCTTAAGTTCCACTCCAGACCTACCAAATCAGACAATCTAAGCTAGGGACCCAAAAATATGTATTCTAAAAATTTGTCCAGGTGTTTCTGATGCATGGTCAAATTTGAAAACTGCTGCTTTATGCCTCTTTCTCTTCCCACACCCCCTGCTCTTTTTATTTTTATTTATTTTAATTTTTTCAGTTTTGCACCACTACTAGATTTTTTGGAACACATTTATTCCTAGTTAACTGTATTTATTTAGTTTCAGAATAGTACACATTACTATTTTTGTTGTCTAAATTTCAAGGCACAATATGCATTTAGAATAAAATTCACTGTAAGAATATGGTATAAATAAATAGTGCAATAATCTATTTGATTAATTCAAGTTTTCTTTTGTAATATGTAATAAAATATTTGTTTTGGTCTGATAATAAAAGTCGAGCAGAGAGAATAGAGTATAAGTATTGGGGGAATCTAAGCCAGAATGCCAAAGTTTGGATCTGATCTCTATCAATACCAACTGATCTGAACAGTTTACCTAAGGTCTCTGTGCTTCAGTCCCTTATCCGCAAAATGGAGCCAACTAATAGTGCCTGTATCATAGAAAATTGAGGAATAACTAAGTCAATGCACTTAGACACTCCCTGATCTTTAGTATGTTTTCTTTAAAAAAAAAATCAGTTATTCTTACTAAGAATCCAAGCACTATCAGCTCTGTTAATTTCTTGTTCCATTTTTGTTCTTTGCATTGCTAGTATTAATCTCAGTGTATTATCTTTTGCAAGGATCCCTTAAAGCTAACTACTTTTTTTGTGAGGATTGGTTTAAACTAGGTAATACAGTCCACACATCCACTTCATTGGGTGCTCAGGTACTGCCACGTTGCTCTAGTGCCTTGAAAGTGAACTGCCATCATCACTCCTATGTTGCTGCTGCTCTCCACTTAAGGCCCCTGATACTTGGGTTAGGGAGGCACCTATATGAGCTTTTATGGTGAATATCCAAAGCTTAATCTATTTTTTTCTTATGCTAGATGAAAATAAATATAAATAAAAGTTCTGTCTTTCCCATCTTCATCAATGGTCTTCCATAAGCCAGATGAAAGCATCCCACCATGGAAGATTTGTGCTAGGTCAGTGATTCTCAAGTGCTTGAGTATCATATTATTCAGGAGGTTGGCGCTACTTCTCAGAGTCTGCATTTCTAACAAACTCCTAGGTGATGCTGATGTTGCTGATTTATGAACCACACCTTGGGATAAGAAAGCTGGTGCTCTCCATAAACAGAAATTGTTTGTGGTCCTCCACAACTTGAGTAAAAACTCAAAACTATATAATATCCTTACACTGAAAACTCTTTGCAGTACACTGAACACAATACTTTTTTTTTTTAATAAAAAGAGCCAATCAGACAGAATAAGAAGTTTGAGAAGGGCATTATTTAATAATGTCTTAAAATCAAAGGTGATCTCTAATTTAAAAATAAGGTCTTTGATGTTTGCATGACAGTATTGTTTCTTTCTTTTTTTTTTTTTTTCCTGAAGACCAGGCTCTGTTTAATGCGGAACAAGCAAGCTTATATAGCAAACATTCACTAATTACAATTGCCAACAGCTGTTAACACCCCATGCCACGCTCCCGAGCATGCTCATGCTAGGCTCGTCATTGGCTCGTGATCAGACCAATTAAGGGAAGAGAAAGCGCCTGAGTTCTGTATCCTCAGGCACTCCTACAATTCCCCCTTTTATTTTTGCAGGCATGTGTCCTCTGGCCAGGAGTGACAGCATGCTACCATGGGGTGGCCAACCCTCATGGAGGCAAAAGGGGATTGCGGCTGTGCCTATCTTAGGTTGTCCCCTCCGGGGATCTTACCCGTCATTGACAACCAGGGTGTTGGTCACCCTTGCCTAGATTGCACAATGTTGCAATGGCTGTGTGTGTCTTAGATTGCCCCCTCTGAGGATCTTATCCGTCATTGACTACCAGCCATTATCAGTGATGTTCCAATGATGACATATTAATGTAAGAAGGGGGTAGGTCTGGGAATTTTATTAGTCCTTTTGGTCTTTCTTGCTTGTCTGGAGGAGGCATGCTGGTATGGTCGAGCCTCTAAGTACACAGGGTTTCTGTCCTGCAGGTGGGTGTGCTGGGGCTTTGTGCTCATAAACATAGCCACAGATCTGCTCGAACTGTTGATTTGAACCTGTAAGGAAGACTTGCAACATTTTGTGAGAAAAAGCAAAAAACATATAACCTTTGATGAGAAAAGTCAGCATTTTCATTGAGTTAGAGGACTGGCTGGGAAGAATTCTCTTTTTAGAGCAGGGCCCACAAACAACAAAACCACATTTGAGCATATCTGGATTGCTTATTCCCCAGGAGGAACTATTATTCAAAAGTTAATACAAACCAGCTACACATGGCAAGCAGTAATAGAAGGGTTTCCAGGTCAAATAGACTGTCATTACCCAAAGGAAGCCCTCATCCAATGTTGTCTCCAAATACCTTTGGAAGTTAAAAGTTTTGAAAACCCGAAGAGCTCCCCTATACCTGAAGCTCCTTTAATTTTCACTGATGCCAGTAAACAAATGTATGGCTATGTAGCATATTCCACTCTACATCAAAAAAATAAAACTAAAATTCTCCCCAACGAAGGCTCTGCCCAACAAGGGGAGCTCCGTGCCATCCTTCTAGCGTTATTAGACTATTCTGGTCCTATCAATATTTTCTCAGATTCTATTTATGCCACTCAAGTCTGCAGAGGCTTGAGTCATGCTTATGTAAAGAGATTCTCTACCAAATTGGACCAGGATATTCTACAATTACAATGACTATTGGAGAAAAGGGCATCTCCATGGTATATTCAACATCTTAGAGCTCATACAAATCTTCCAGGACCTTTAGCATTTGGTAATAATGAAATTGACCTCTCAGTGCAAACTGTACAAATCACGCCATCACTTTTACAGCAGGCACGCGAGTTACATGCCAAATTTCATTGTACACCACATACATTAAAGCATCTTTCCCCTGAGTTAACTATTGAACAATGCAAACATCTATCAAGAGATTGTGTTAAATGTGCCCCCTACTACCTTTAGGGCCTTTTCAAGCCCCGGGAGTAAACCCTCGGGGTCTTCTCTCTAATGCCTTATGGCAAATGGATGTTACCCACTTTCCACCCTTTGGGAAACTCAAATATCTAAATGTAATTATAGATACTCAGGATATATCCATGCTATTTCATTATTGGGGGAAAAGGCTAAACATGTCATACAAGCTGTTATGAGTGCTATTATGATTTTAGGAGTGCCTTGGAAAATAAAAACAGACAATGGTCCTGCATACACTGGACAAGCAATCATTGAAAGAGCTCAAAAAGAACTTAAAAGTCAACTTTTAAAAGAAAAGGGGGAAACTATGGATCTCCTTCAAAAAACACCATCATATGTTATGAATAAAGTTCTTTTCATTTTAAATTTTTTGACTTTGACAAAAATGGACTTACTCCTGCTATGAAGCATTGGGCACCCTGTAACAAATTTACAGAGGTGCCATTGGTGCATTGGAGAGACCCACTTACCCTCACTTGGAAAGGCCCCCATCCCCTCTTAACCCAAGGGCGAGGGTTTGCTTGTGTTTTTCCACAGGATTCATCAACGCCTATTTGGGTGCCTGCGAAGAACGTTCGTCAGTTCCTCGGAAGCGGGCCCCTCGATACCCTTGAGGACTCCAAGAGGGTCCTAGCCATACCCACCAGTAGCTCAAATGAGGAACTTATCACTGGAGGAGACACAACCATCCAAACAGCCGTCTCGAGGACGATGGCACGGCCCTAGATGGGGCAATGCCCTCCTTTATGAATTAAAAGAGCTTTTAATCATGACAGTATTGTTTCTGACATTGCCAAAAGATAAATTTTCCCAGTAAATTATTAGCATAGAAAATTTAAAAAAATTCTTAAGTACTTGTTATAGTTTGGATGTGAGGTGTCCCCCAAAAGCAGAGACATTGAAGGAAAGTTCAGAGGAGAAATGACTGGGTTGTGAGTCTTAACCCAGTGAATTAATCTCTCATGGGATTAATTGAAGTGGTAGGGTGTGGCTGGAGGAGATTGGAATTGAGGCGTGGCTTTGGGGCATATGTTTTGTATTTGAAGAGTGGACACTCTCTCTCTGCTTCCTGATCACCGTGATGTGGGCTGCTTCCCTCCACCACCCTCTCCCACCATGATGTTTAGTCTCACCTCAAACCCCGAGGAATGGAACTGGTCTTCTATGAACGAAGATCTTTGACACTGTGAGCCCTCAAATAAACTTTTCCTCCTCTACAGTTGTGCTGGTGGGATCATTTAGTCACAGCAGTGAAATAGCTGACTAAAACAGTACTTTTGCCATTTTAAAAAAGTCATATGTAACCCTATGATGTGGCATGTCTTTTTAACATAATGATAATAATAATGAATCCAATAGGTGATGCAAAAATCTGAATATTTTGTACATGTGTTTGATAGTTGGAAACTTTAAAACATTTTTTATAAATCAAAGCTGAAGATTTGGAAATCAGTAAATATAAATATATTGGTTACTCAATACATTTTATTTATAAAATTATCTAATGTATAAATATTCTTTCACTGAAATATCATTATATATATTTTTAATTGATTTTCACTTCTTTAATGGATAAATTTGTGTTTCTACTAGCAAGAGGAAGTTTTGGGACTTGTAATCACATTAGGCATGAGAACAAACCCAAATGTCAAAACCTGGTAAACTTTTAGGATTGTTAGATATCAGTAAGTCAGGAGCAAAACAAGATGAGGTGTTAGAAGTGTCAAAAATAAGTTAGAGGTATAGTATTTATATTTTGGGAGACCTTGTGAATGACTTTTGCAGAGTCTTATTAGCTATTATTATTAAATTGGACCCCCTGGGACAAAACCTGCCTGTGACCTGCTTTTAATCTCTCCATTTGCCTGAAGTTACATAGGACTAAATAAAGTGGAGTCTACTCCTAACATGGATTTAGAATTATAGACTCATGATATTCAGCAACTTTGCCAAAATTAAATAGAATTCAATCCTACACATATGTAAATATATATGTATATATATCTCCTATGCATACATATGTATCTTCTGTACTGTTTTAGTGAGTGTGTATATATATATATGTACTATTATGCAATATGTACTCACATACACCCAGTAAATATATTGATATAATACATATCTTATATAAATATATATTTATAACGAGGCATGTACATATATGCAACTATTATGCACATATAATAGTATACACAGTCATTTATCACTTAGTGGTAGGATAAGTTCTGAAACATTCAGGCAAATTCATTGACCCATGAACATCATAAAGTGTACTTACACAAACTCAGATGGCTATGACATTACAGGCAATATAGTCTTAGCCATCGGATTATATTTAATCTACTCATCATATTGCTTCCTGACACTGACCGAAACATTACCATGTGGTGTGTGACTGTGTGTGTGTGTGTGTGTGTGTGTGTGTGTGTGTATAAAACACTGAGATCCAGAGAAGCGGACATAAGCATCTGAGGTAGTAGCTCTTAGAACATAGCAAATGTTTTGTAGCATTTCCTGTCCTGGCTGGAAGGATGCCATCCTCCGTCCAGGACTGGAACATCCAAATGCTACTGTAAAACATGAGCAGATGCTTTCATGCTCTTGGACCTCTGCATTTTAGTGCAGCACTCCATATTGTGTTTACAGTAGAATACTCGTCTTCATTTTAATAACTATTCAAACAGAATCCAAGTACACAAATGAAAGATTTGCATAGTGTTAGGGGAATGAGCAAAAACACAATGAGAAAGGTGTTTCCATTTTCTTCATGGTGGTCTACTGGCTGTAAGTGTGCTGTGATCAGTTATGTGTCTTTTTGAGCTATAGAACCTCATGCTCTATTAACTGTGATGTTAGGAAAATGTCTCCTGGCAGTTTTCCATATGTCAGTCCCTGAGTGTTTACATTAGGAGCCACATTTTTATGATGGGTACAAAAAAAAATTTCATTCTTTTCTCAGCATTTCCCCTTTATGGGTGCAAAATGTTTTTCTTCATATAAAATACACTCTAGGAGTGTAACTTAGCAATGCACATTAGATACTGGAGCATGGAGAGGTAAAGGGGTCAGTTCAATCTCTGTCTTATTATTTGTTCTTTCTATATTTCATTTCTTGAGCTAATGTAAATTGAACTGGGGAATATTTGGGGTTCTAGTAATGGGTTTTGACAAAAAAAGCATTAAATAGAAACTCTGAGAAACCCTTCTGTGGAAAAATTTGGAAAAGGCAGTTTCTTTATGCTCTCAAGAAGATATTTATAACAAAGCATCAGTTTCCTTCAGTAATGAAAGACATGTTCATATTTTGATCAATACCTCCCAACTGATACATAATTCAGCCTGAATAGGACACGACATTCATTTTTCCTCATGACATTGAGTGACTTGACGTTATTCCAAATGGTAAATCTATAAGTTTGGGTTATAAAAATGAGAAGTCCTTTAGTACAGTATAAGCTAAGAATTAAATTGATAATGTTATATTTTAATTCTCTAAAAGGCAAATTAACTTTGTGGTAGTGTCAAAATTTAATAGACACAATGTCATCATGTTTCCTATTTCTCTAATTGCACTGTTTTTTAACTCTATTTTTTTCCCTCTGCCTTCATTACCCCAAACACTCTCAGAGATTTCCCTAGAAACCTTTAAAATTCACAGTGAATTTCATATCTGTTGTTTATATCACTAGTGCTCTGAAAATCCATCCATTGCTTAGATGTCAGTTAATATTTAGGTAATACTTCATACTGCTACAAGAAATGATAAAAAAAATCAACAAGTAACCACTGGATGTCAGCAATTTTTCTCTCAGGGACTTCAACAAATATTTAATTGTGTTTAAAATTAATGCCATACAGTTTTCGAGTAAGAGCCCAACATTAGTTCCTTTGAATTATGTTTATTTTTATTGAATATTGTGTGTTCTACTATTACAGTTTACGCTAAGAAGAACTGGCCTTAAGGCACAGCACACACATCCTTCTTTCCACTTTCCCAAGCCTACATGAATAATTTCCTTTAGCATTACCACTTTGTACTCAAACTATCAAAAAGTGCATATGAATTTGGAAATAGGTTTACTGACATTTCATGAGCTAAGAATGCTCATTCATAAATGAAACTATTTTCATTCTCTCCTCTGCTGGAAATGTGAATCTGTCAATTAAAGAGTGTCAAAGAACTGTTCAAACTTCTGAAATAACTCCCAGTTTTCTCAGACTTTTAAAATAAGACTCCTGAGTTCTACACTATAGGATGGGGCCACCACAGCAACTGACATGCATTAAAAAACTTATTAATGAGAGCCCTTAATAGGTATGTGGTTTACTTTCTGTAGTTTCAGTTACCCATTGTCAATTACACTCTGAAAATGTTAAGTGAAAAATCATAGATATAAAGAGATCATAAATTGCATGTCATTCTCAGTAGTATGATGAGACTTCTGTCCTGCTATATCCATACTGTATATGGTATCCACCACCACTTGGTAACCACCTAGGTTATCAGACCAGCTGTTGCAGTACCATAGCATGGTGTCACAATTTAGATAACCCTTGTAGTAATAATGCTACATCACAACACCTGTGTCGTCCACCTCAGTTCCTATCACTGTGTATCATCTCCAGATATAAGACAAATGAATGTAAAACAAAATAATTTGGACAGAGAGACAACATTCGCTTGACTTTTATTAAATGTGTTGTTGTAATTGTTTAGTGAGGATGATAATGATGATAATGCTAATTGTGGTTTCCTATTGATGCTGTGACAAATTAGTATGTACTTAGTAGCTCAAAACAATACAAAATTTTTTTTCTTACAGGTTAGAAGTTTGACAATGGTCTTATTGGATGCTTTAGGGAGAAAACCTCTAAATTTTCTTTCTTTTGTTTCTATTTTTATTTGTTTATTTTTGGTATTATTTTTATTTATTAGTTCTTTTTAATTATACCTGACAGTAGAACCCATTTTGATATAATTATACAGCATAGAATATATCTTTTTTTTTCACAGTGTAGATTCACATGACTCATATAATCTTACATACACATAGGGTAATACTGTTTCAGTCTACTATCTTTCCTTCCCCCACCCCCTCCCATTTTGCTCTACACCATCCAAAGTTCTTCTCTTCTTCTCTTCTCCCCGCTGTCACACCTCCACCCCACCACACCCCATTATGTATCAGCATCCACTTATCAGAGAAAACATTCACCTTTTGGTGTTTTGGACTTGGTTTTTTTCACTTAGAATAATATTCTTCAACTCTACCCATTTATCAGCAAATGCCATAATTTTATTCTTCTTTATGGCTGAGTAATATTACATTGTATATATATATATATATGTATATATATATGTATAATCACAGTTTCTTTATCCATTCATCAATTGAAGGACATTTAGGTTGGTTCCACAGTCTAGTTATTGTGAATTGAGCAGCTGTGAACATTGATGTGGCTGCATCACTAGAGTATGCTGATTTTAAGTCCTTTGGGTATAGACCACGGAGTGGGATAGCTGGGTCAAATGGTGGGTCCATTCCAAGTTTTCTGAGGAATCTCTATACTGTTTTTCAGAGTGACTTCCCCAATTTGCAACTGCACCTGCAATGTATTAGGGTGTGCCTTTCTCCCCACATCCACGCCAACACTTATTGCTTATGTTCCTGATAACAGCCATTCTAATTGGAGTTAGATGAAATCTTAGGGTGGTTTTAATTTGAATTTCTTTAATTATTAGAGATGATGAACACTTTTTCATATATTTATTGATCACCTGTATATTTCCTTAGTGTTCTGTGAAGTATCTGTCCAGTTCCTTAGCCTATTTATTGGTTGGGTTCTTTGTATTTTTGGTGTAAAGTTTTTTAAGTTCTTTATAAATTTTGGAGATCAGTGCTCTGTCTGAAGTGTATGTGGTAAAGATTTTCTCCCACTCTGTAGGCTCTCTTTTCACATTATCGATTGTTTCCTTTGCTGAGAAATAGCTTTTTAGTTTGAATCCGTTCCATTTATTCATTCTTGCTTTTATTTCTTGTGCTCTGGGGATCTTAAGGAAGTCTGGTCCTGAGCCAACATGATGAAGATTCGGGCCTACTTTTTCTTCTGTTTGGTGAAGGGTCTCAAGTCTAATTTCTAGATCCTTGATTCATTTTGAGTTGAGTTTTATACAGGGTGAGAGATAGGGGTTTAATTTCATTTTACTGCATATGGATTTCCAGTTTTGCCAGCACCATTTGTTGAAGAGGCTATGTTTTCTCCAGTGTATGTTTTGGGCACCTTTGTCTAGGTTGACAAGGTAGTTGTCTACGAGACAACTGTACTTATGTGGGTTTGACTCTATATCTTCCATTCTGTACCATTGGTCTGTCTGTCTCTTTTGGTGCCAATACCATACAGCTTTTGTTACTATTGCTCTATAGTAGAATTTAAGGTTTGGCATTGTGATATCATTCTTCCTGCCCCAGATTTCTTTGGCTATTCTGGATCTTTTGTTCTTCCAGATGAATTTCATGATTGCTTTCTCTATTTCTATGCGGAATGTCATTGGAATTTTTATTGGAATTGCATTAAATTTGTATAGCACCTTTGGAAGTATGGCCATTTTGATTATATTAATTCTGCCTATCCAAGAACATGGGAGCTCTTTACATCTTCTAAGGTCCTACTCAATTTCTTTCTTTAATGTTCTGTAGTTTTAATTGCAGAGGTCTTTCACCTCTTTTGTTAGATAGACTCCCAAACATTTTTTTTTGAGGCTATTGTGAATGGAGTTGTTTTCCTCATTTCACTTTCAGATGATTCATCGCTTATGTATATAAATGCATTTGATTTATGTCTGTTTATTTTATATCGCACTATTTTGCTGAATTCATTAATTAGGTCTAAAAGTTTCCTGGTGGAGTTTTTGGGATTCTCTAAATATAGAATCACATCATCAGCAAATAGTGATAGCTTGAATTCTTCTTTTCTTATTTGTATTCCTTTAATTTCTGTGGTCTGTCTAATTGCTCTGGATGATATTTCAAGCACGATATTGAATAGAAGTGGTGACAGTGGGCATCCCTGTCTTGTTCCAGTTTTTAAAGGGGATGCTTTCAGTTTTTCTCCATTAAGACTGATGCTGGCAGTGGGCTTAGCATAAATAGCCTTTACAGGGTTGAGGTATGTTCTTACCATCCCTATTTTTTCAAGTGTTTTGAGCATGAAGGGGTGTTGTATTTTGTCAAATGCTTTTTCGGCATCTATTGAAATAATCATATGATTCTTAACTTTAAGTCTATTGATGTGATGAATTACATTTATTGATTTCCGGATGTTGAACCAACCTTGCATCCCTGGGATAAACCCCATTTGATCATGGTACACTCTTCTTAATATGTTTTTGTAAGTGATTTGCCAAAATTTTGTTGAGGATTTTTGCATCTATATTCCTCAGAGATATTGGTCTAAAGTTTTCCTTCCTAACTGTGTCTTTGTCTGATTTTGGTATCAGAGTGATACTAGGTTCATAGAATGAATTTGGAAGAGTTCCCTCCTTTTCTATTTCATGAAATACTTTCAGGAATATTGGTATAAGGTCTTCTTTGAAGATATCATAGAACTCAGCTGAGAATCTGTCTGGTCCTGGGCTTTTCTTGGTTGGTAGACTTTTGATGGCTTTTTCTATTTCATTACTTGAAATTGATCTGTTTAAATTATGTATGTCCTCCTGGTTCAGTTTCGGAGGATCATATGTCTCTAGAAATTTGTTGATGTCTTCTGGATTTTCTATTTTGTTGGAGTATAGATTTTCAAAGTAGCTTCTAATTATGTTTTGTATTTCAATGGTGTCTGTCGTGATATTTCCTTTTCATCATGAATTTTAGTAATTTGAGTTTTCTCTCTCCTTCTCATTGTTAGTGTGGCTAAGGGTTTATCTATTTTGTTTACTTTTTCAAAGAACCAAATTTTTGTTTTGTCAATTTTTTGAATCATTTCTTTTGTTTCAATTTCATTGATTTCCACTCTGATTTTAATTATATCTTCTACAACTTTTGATGTTGTTCTGTTCTTCTTTTTCTAGGGCTTTGAGATATAATGTTAGGTTGTTTAGTTGTTGACTTTCTATTCTTTTCTTGAATGCACTCAATGCAATGAATTTTCCTCTTAGTACTGCTTTCATAGTGTCCCAGACATTTTGATAAGTTGTATCATCATTCTCATTTACCTCTAAGAATTTTTTTATCTCCTCCCTGATGCTTTCTGTTATCCATGCTTCATTCAATAGCATATTATTTAGTCTCCAGGTGTTGGAATAGTTTCTGTTTTTTATGACATTGTTGATTCCTAATTTCATTCCATTATGATCCAATAGAATACAAGGTAGTATCTCTACTTTTTTGCATTTACTAAGAGCTGCTTTGTGGCATAACATATGGTATATGTTAGAGAAGGATCCATGTGCTGCTGAGAAGAAAGTATATTTGCTCATTGATGGATGGAATATTCTATATATCTCTGTTAAGTTTAAGTTATTGATTGTGTTATTGAGTTCTACAGTTTCTTTGTTTAGTTTTTGTTTGGAAGATCTATCCAGTGGTGACAGTGCTGTGTTAAAGTCACCCAGAATTATTGTGTTGTGGTCTATTTGATTCCTGGAATTGAGAAGGATTTGTTTGATGTACATGGATAGACTGTTATTTGGGTCATAAATATTTATGATCATTATGTCTCCTTGATTTATGGTTCCCTTAAGCAGTATGAAGTGACCTTCTTTATACCTTCTGACAAACTTGAAGTTCACTTTATATGATATAAGGATGTAAACCCCCACGTTCTTACTGAGTCTGTGTGTGGTAGATTTTTTTCCCATCCTTTCACCTGTAGTCTGTGGATGATCTTTTCTATGAGATGAGTCTCTTGAAGGCAGCATATTGTTGGGTCTTTCATTTTAATCCAATCTGTCAGTCTATGTCTTTTGATTGATGAGTTTGGGCCATGAACATTCAGGGTTATTATTGAGATATGATTTGTATTCCTAGTCATTTTGTCTTAGTTTTGGTTTTAACTTGACTTGGTTTTTCCTTTTGCTTTTCCTATAGGGTAGTTTCTCCCTTTGCTGAATTACATTGTTGTTTTTCATTTCTTTCTCATGGAATGTTTTGCTGAGAATGTTCTGTAGCGCAGGCTTATGTAAATTCTTTTAATTTTTGTTTGTTATGGAAGGAATTTATTTCATCTTCAAATCTGAAGGTTAGTTTTGCTGGATATAAGATTCTTGGTTGGCAACCATGTTCTTTCAAAGCTTGAATAATGTTGTTCCAGGACCTTCTATCTTTTAGGGTCTGGACTGAGTAGTCTGCTGATATCTATATTGGTTTCTACTGTATGTAATCTGATGCTTTTCTCTCACAACCTTTAAAATCCTATCTTTATTTTGTATCTTAGGCATTTTCATTATAATGTGCCTTGGTGTGGATCTGCTGTAATTTTGTGCATTTGTTTTTTTTTTTAAGGCTCTTGTAGTTGATTTTCCATTTCATTCTTCAGGTTTGGGAAATTTTCTGATATTATTTCATTGAAATAGGTTGTTCATTCCTTTGGTTTGTATCTCTGTGCCTTCCTCAATCATGATAATTCTTAAATTTGGTCTTTTCATGATATCCATAGTTTTTGGAGATTCTGTTCATGATTTCTTACCATCTTCTCTGTTTGGGCAACTTTATTTTCAAGATTAAATATTTTGTCTTCATTGTCTGAGGTTCTGTCTTCCAAGTGATCTAGTCTGTTGGTGATGCTTTCCATTGAGTTTTTAATTTGGTTTATTGTTTCCTTTATTTCAAGGATTTCTGTTTGGTTCTTTTTCAGAATCTCATATCTTTGTTGAAGTGATCTTTTACTTCCTGCAGTTGCTCTTTCAACTGCTTATTGGAGTGATCATTCATTGCCTGCTTTTGCTCTTTCATCTCATCCTTTGCTTTGTGAATCATTTTAATCATGTATATTCTGAACTCCATTTCTGACATTTCTTCTACCATGTTGTCATTGGATTCTATTAGTATAGAATCTTGGTTTGTTTGGAACACTTTCTTCCCTTGTTTTTTCATGTTGTTCATGTATCTACCCCACCAGCAGTGCAGATCTGGGGTATTGCAGTTTCCACCCTATAGGCTTATAGTGACCCTGTAGTTTTCCAAAACCTCTTCTTTAAGGGGGAGATCAATATTAGCAACACTCAGTACAGACAATAGGCAGCCATAAACCAAATAGCCCCTATGAAGAGGTTAACAATATTGTCATAATAAACAGAGATGATGAATTCAGTTACTATCTACAGTATAACAAATAGATTTGCAATGAGGACTACAGTTTCTAATGGAGGAAAAAGAGGATGGGGAGGGGTGTAGGATGTAACTGTTAATGGGATAAGAAAAGTGTATGAAGAAGTTCTAGATCATAGGAAGAGTGAAAGTGTAGTCAAAAGAAGTTGGTTGTTAGCATGAGAAAAGGGAGAAAGAGACTCTGAGGAAACAGGTAAACAAAAGGAAAATAGAGAGCAAGAAAAATTAAGAAATAAAAACTTAAAAATTTTCAAAAAGGAGGAAAAAAACCACTACATTTTAACAGTCATATACTCCCAGTCTTCAGTAGCCTGAGGCATGAGAGGTACCTGACAATGAACTTCCAGTCTCCAGCAGGCGTCTAAGGATGGGATTTGCCTAATGACAGTTTCCACTTCCAGGATAATCCATGATGACTGCACTGGCTTCCAAACATGTTGGAAAATGCAGAGATGAGGGGCAGGGCGTGGGCGCTGAGTCTGTGTGGGGTGTGATTGGGCGGGCTGAGGCACCTGGAAGTGGGATGTAGTCAGTCAGGAGGGGGGGTCTTGGAGGTGGTGCGTGGTCAGTCTGGACAGGGGTCCTGCAGTTCCTGGCTGTTTTCCCAAAATGGCAACAGCCAAATGTAACTAAACCTGCGGGTACTGTGATGGTGGACTTCCAGGCAACAGCAGGTAGCTGGTGATCCACTGATGGTCTGCAGTCTCTGCAGGCTACTGATGGATGATCGACAGGTGATCCTTGGTTGGTGGGTGATGGGTAGGTGAAAGGCAGGCGATGGGCAGGCCAGAGGCAGGCAAACAGGCAAACAGCGGATGATAGGCAGCAGTCAGTGAGTAATCTGCACTCAAAATGTAGTCGATATGCTGGCAGACTGTAGGTGACTGAGGTAGACAAATGGGGTAAGCAGCAGGGGATCAATGAGGAGCAAAGATTGCCTCATGGAGAGACAGATTTTCCTCTGCTTGAATCCCGAGTTATGGAGCAACATGAATGCAGCCTCCCTCTAGTCCACCATTTTGGATCCCTAAATTTTCTTTACTACTGCATTTTCCAGAGACTGCCTGCATCCCTTGGTTCATGGCCCCCTTCTACTTTCAAAGTCAGCAATGTCTGGTAGGAGCTTTTTCAAGGTGTACCATTCAAACATGACCTTTTTTTTTCTTTCTGCTTTCACTCTTCGGGGCCCTTGAGATTATATTCTTTTTGCCTATATAATCTAGGATATTCCTTTCATCACAAGGTCAGCAAACTAACAACCTCAAAATTTGCAAATTCAATTCTCTTTTACCATGTAATCTAATATATTAACAAGTTCCAGGAATAAGGATCTGAACATCTTTGGGAGTGCATTTTTTGTTCTACCACAATAGTTAATAGTTATTGAGAATTTACTACTCACCAGGCACTGTTCTAAGCAACTACCTACCATGTGTTAATTCATATAATTAAGAACTGTGAAGAGTCTCAGATTTTTACTATAGCCTATTTGCAATCTTAACAAATTAGCCTGCCATCCTTTTATGAACACTGGCAGAAGACATGAAGCTCCTGGATTAGAAACAAAAGAGTTTATTGTTCTGGCTATAGCAGTAGCCAGAATATCATCTCTCTTTTTGTGCCAGTTTTCCTGAGCCTCAGTTCCCAAGAGTTATGCAAAGAGGTCCAGGTGATACCTGCACATGTGATGGATTATATACATTACACAGCTGAGTAGTCTTAAGCCTCTGGAATCCAGTTATTCTATAACTGATGGTATATATCCTCCAGAGAGGACACTGTCTCTGTTTTGCCTATGCAAATGACCTTAAAAAGTCAGTGTAGAACAAGCAGAAAAACAAAAACAAAAACAAAAAACAAATCAGGGTCTGCTGGTAGAATATATAAAAATGTGAGAGACTGTTAAGAATTGTCTTCCAAATATGGTCATTATAGAAAGAATGTGAAATAGCTGCAATTAAATTCATCTCCATTTTGCAGGTGAGGAAAATGAAGGGCAGAGAGAATTGGTAGCATGCTCCATTAAGTAGCAGAATGGAGTTCATGTTCTTAATCTCTGTACCATTCACTCATCAGAGCATATGAACTATAGTCCAACTGTCTTTGAATGTGTCTATAGTATTTGTGCTTTTTACCTTGTTTATATCCCCCACTGATTTTTAAGCTTCATAAGAGTTTAAAGGGAATATATGTCTTAATTGTTCCAGGTTAAATGTCCAGTGCCCAGATCAGCTTGGACTATACTAAGTAGTGAGTATTTACTTTTGGAATAAATGAAAATACATTGTAATTGGAACCTTAACAAAGAGCAACGTGTGTGTTCAAACTGTCTTCTGTTGGATAATGGAAAATCTGTGTAATAACAAGAGCTCTTCAACTTGGTCCATCACCCATTGGTGTGGATGCACTCATTTAGTATTTTCTATGTTCATGATTAATCATATCCATTAAAGCAAAGACCATGAGTTTTTAACATACTAGATGCACAACTAAGAAAATGCATAATATTATCATGGAAATTAAAGTAGGAATAATTTTATTTAAAAGGATGAGAACTTGACAAATGTGCCCTGTGCATAGAGACCTGTCCTTTGGCACAAAAATTCTTTTTCATGGAAAAAGGAAATCAAGCAACACATGAAAAGTGTTCCTCCTTTGCAATTGGCAGCAATCAGTAAGTGTTGAGAGAAAGTGATTGCGATAGCAACAACAACAAAAAATCTTTTGAGTGTGTGGCAGGAAGATCAGCAAAAACATTGACTACATGTGATAACCTAATGCTAATTCCGGAGAATGCTAAAGTTTGAGAACTAAAAGGCCAAACTTATGAATATGAGTAGTGCTGATGAAAATTCTATTACAGACCAAAATGTGTAGCTGAAACCAGTCTTTTTTGAATGAAGGATGCTCAAATAGGATAAAAATGTATTTTGTTTTAAAACCTTGAAGGATGACTCATCCTTAGATTTGGTTGAAATGTGTCCAAGAAGAGCAAATTTTAAACTCTTGTTTATCAAATGCACTTGAAAGAAATAAAAAGGATGGCTTTTCTCATGTTATTAATATCAATAATAGGTGATTTTTGTGAATTTTAGCTTATTGATATTACTATTTCAAATGTAATTTGTATTTTTACCAGCCAAATGTGTTAAACTTCCAGGCTAGGAGTTTCACTTTTATACTTAAAGCATAAATGCAGATATGTTTTGTACAAGTCTTGCATAAGTGGTGTCTTGTGCAAGTGCCAGTCATGGCACACTCAAAATCCAAGTTTTTGATATTTTTACCTGATATGCCTTTAAATTTTATTAGTGTCCTGAATGATAATAAGGGCATGTCCTATGATGTTTTTGGCTAGTTCTGAGGTCCTATGTTGTTTTAAGTCATAAAATTTTAATTTGGAAATGAACTTCTCTAATGTGACATATTAGCCAGTCATCTTTGTTCAAAGACAAAGTCTTTATTCAAAGACTCTTCCTTCTCTTCCAGCTCAGGTGTGTGATGCATGCAGTTCCCTAAGGTTGGGTTGAGAAGGAAAGATGCCAAATACTGATAATATTGATTTAGCATGCTTTCTGCTTAGTACTAAGGGTTTTACATGGTCTAACATTTAATCTTCACTGCAACTTGTATGTCAGTCAAGTACCATTAATATCCCCATTTTATCAATGAGAAAAAGGAAGCTGAGAGAGGTTGAATGACTAGATCAAGATCCCACAGCCAGTAAGTGTTAGGTCTGGGATTCAATCCCAGACAATATGGACTGAAAGGCTTGAACCTGTGACCAATATATCTGCTACCCTCTACCATGAAGGTTTGGGAAGCAGAGTTAGAAAAAATAACTTGGATTGTGATTAAGATGCTGCTAGACTGCAGAGTGGAAGACAGTGCTAAAAGTGAAATTTGAAGCAATTTAAAAATGAGGTACAACACAGGAGTAAGAGTTGGATCAGAAGCTGGGGACCTGAGAATAAGATGGATTTAGGTGGGAGGACCAGGGCAAAGAGTTCAGATCCTCTCTGTGGGTCTAAGGGAATACACCCAAGTGAAAACTAGCCTAAGGATAGAGAGGCAATTTAAGGAGCAGCAGAGATCTTTACATGGCAAAGAGCAAAACAGTGGAACTGTTGAACAGAACTGTAGAACCAAAGGCCCTTCCTTGGATGGCTACTGGTCACACTTATTCACCTGCTTGGCTTGTAATTGTAGGCAAGCCAATTGTAAACTGTATTTAGTCTGACATTGTTAAGAGGAAAATGATTCTGGAAAGACTGCAATGGAGATAAAGCTGCCCCACCTTCATGAGCTCGATTGGGTCTTCAAATTTGATACCAATTTTCTCAGAAAATTTTCCTGGGCATTCAATCTGAAGCATCTGCCCTTCAACTGTTACTTCTTAAAATACCCCTGTGTTATTTTAATTATAGTCACAATCTAATGTTGAAGTGTTGATTTATTTATCTATCTATTTATGTATCATATTATCTGGCTCCTTGCCTCTCTAAACTCTCCCCATCTTCCCAAAAGTAGAATGTGAAGTTGGTGAGAACAGCGTCCTTATCAGGCTCTTTCTCTCCTAGAACAGAGTAAGGACTCCAAGAACACACTGAATGAGTAAATGATTGAATTTGTGTGTGATTGAATGACTAAAAGAAGTACACTGCAGTACATGTACAAGAAAAATTAGAAAGACCAGTCATCCCATGAAAAACATCTAAGGATTTCTTTTTTCTGTTCTGAAACCAGAAGTTGTGGTATCAATGTTTGGTACTTTAACTTTTTCTGAGCAAAACTGCCACACCCAACCAGTCACTCCTGCTAGTTTTAAGGAGAATGAGACATCCTCTGGTCATCCCAGAGGTTTAGTAGCAGGTCTAGTCTTTGCCCAGGTACAGAGAGATTGGCTGTTTAGGTGATGCTCTTAAGTTGTTAAGGGTAGCATTTATTTCCTGAGCATTAAGTCTCTTGTCTTTCAGGATTATCTGTCCTTTTTTAGCCTCAACATAGAAATGTGAGGCCTTGAGGTTCTACTCTTACTAGGGACTCTTACTAATCTCAAAATATTTAGATAAAGAAATAGATGATAAGCTGGGCCCTGTGGTGCACGCCTGTAATCTCAGTGGCTCAGGAGGCTCAGGCAGGAGGATTCTGAGTTCAAAGCCAGACTCAGCAACATTGAGGCCCTAAGCAACTTAGTGAGACCCTGTCTCTAAATAAAATGCAAAATAGGACTAGGGATGTGGCTGAGTGGTTGAGTGCTCCTGAGTCCAATTCCAGGTACCTGCCCACCCCCCCAAAAAAAGAAAAAGAAATAGATGATAAAATCCAGAATAAATTAACACAATTGGGTGTGGAAGACTAGATGGCATAAATTTTCTGGTGAAGAAATATTGAGGGAATCTAGAACTCTAGAGAATATGACTTAGGGAAAATTGGAAGTGTCAAGAGAGAGCAGAATAATTGACTAGTATCCAAGGTTATGCATCATCTAGTGTTTCCCCTGCTCTTGCTCTCAGGTAGAGTATGGAGTGTGATCTTGATCATATGGCAGAGGATATTGGAACTGGAGGGGACACTAGATTCACATGGGAGCCAGGGTTTGGATGAGCTGAAATACGGGGCATCTTATTCTGGACTCACCATCTATGATGATCTGTGAGCTCAGAATCTGTGACAGAGAAAAGAAGCCTGATATTGTGCACACTTTTGGTTAATGGTTATTTAATAATATAAATGATACTAGAGTGCATTTCTAGATAACGAGGTAACGCATCAGAAGTAGTAAAACTTCTGATAATACTGGAGTTTGAATTTGGTTCCATTTGGTGATTCTTTGACTATTTCCATCTGGTTGTAGGATTCCTGATAGCATGATATTCTTAGAATAATGGTACACTTTTTCATGGCAGTTGACTTTCCCCAGAGTGCAAACAAGGAAACTGCAAGTCTTTCTTAAGGTTTAAGCCTTAGTAAAAGTAGAGGGGACTACTTAAGAAGGCATAGTACATGGGGGCCCATCAAATAAAAGTCTATTATCAAATTCTTGGATTTTTTTTAATCCATGGCTCAAAGAGAGTGGCCTGGGCATGTGGGTGGTGATGGATGACACTGGAGTGGATGAAAATACTCAAAATAAGTAGAGTGAGTGTATTCATGTATTTGTGCTGCTATAACAAAAAACTTGAGACTGGATACTTTGCAAATAATAGCAATTTATTTCTCATAGTACTTGAGGCTGGGAAATCTAAGATAAAATACTGGCAGCCATGGAGTTTGGCGAGGGCTGCTCTCTGCTTCCAAGATGGCACCTTGTTGCTGCATCTTCCACCAGGGAGACTCTGTATCCTCACGTAGCAGAAGGAACAGAATGGGCAAACTCACCCTAAGTCCTTTTACAAAGCACTAATCTATTCACGAGGACCAATTCTTTATGACTTAATCACTTCCCAAAAGACCCACCTTTTAATATTACCACAATGGAGATTTTTAAAGTCAATTTTAGATGGGACACATTTAAACCATAATAGTGAAATTTAAAAAAAAGGCACAGAAATCACAGGTGTAAATTCTGGGAACTTTGTCAAAATTAAGACAATGACAAGAAAGTAAAATAAAGCTAGACAAACAAAAGAAGAAGTGGTAATCTGAAAAGTGATAAAAACATGGGTATCCTGTTATCATATACACTAATGTACTGACAATTCTCAGAAATGATACCACAGATAAAAACTGAGAGTATCCTTGAGATTTTGTGAGTTCACGTCTTCTAAGCTTTTTCAACAAAGGGTGAAGGTGGTAGGCACACTGTAGTGTGTTGAGGGCAGGTAGGATGGGTGCACGTAGAAAGAGTGAGATTTTTGTGTTAACTTATGCTATCACATCTACTAATATTATGGGAATTCTTTTTCCTGTCTATAGTTTTTTAGGCTGCAGTGATTAATTAGAAGTAGACCACTATGCATAATTTTGTCTAGGATTTTCTTTGAATTTCTAAGCAAATTAGATTCTGAAACATTTGAGTTTTCTGTTTTCAAGGCATATTAAAGAGTTTTGAGTGCACATTTTAATGGATAATTCTCATTAATTTATTTTGCAAAAATTAAAATAATTCAATTCATTGTGAATAAATGTTATCTGCTTCAAATAAGCAAAAGAACAGTATTTCAGTTACTATTCCAGTTTTTTTTAAAAAAAACAGCTTCATTGAGATTAGAGATACATAATAAATTGTTCATAAAGTACATAACTTGATAAGCTTTACTATTCATATACACATGTGAAATCATCACTGTAATGAACACATCCCTCCCTCTTAAAAGTTTCCTATTGCTGTGTTGTAATCTCTCCCATCTTGTCTCCAGGGAACCACTGATCTGCTTTCTGACATTATAGATTCGTTTGCATTTCTGGAATTTTGTATGAATCACATCAAACATTACAGTATATATTTATCAAAATTCTCAAACTTGGTGTAACTATTTTGAGATTGACTTATATTTTGGCTTGTATCTGTAGCTCCTTTTTCATTATTGATGAATGATATTTTGTGCATGGCTATACCTCACTTTATCTGTTTACCTATTGACAGACGTTTGGGTTGTTCCCAGTTTTTGCCCATTAGAAATTGAACTGTTATGAACATTTGTGTGAACACATACTTGATTCAAGGTACTCTTAAATCGTAAAACATTCATATGAGATTCCTTAAGTTCTGAAGACATAGGTACAATTGAATACCTCTCTATAGTTGTTTGAAAAATTTTCTCAGTACTGTGTTACAAGGTTATTACACATATAGTACCATAATCTAAGTGTTTTTAGTTTCTCTTCCCTCCGCCTGCCATCTGTAAATGTGGTTTCCTACATCAATTATAAAACCTGACTGTCTAAAACCTGCCCTACTGAATCTTCTGTGTTATGTTCTATTCCTCAATTATTTTGTCAGAGTCTCAGTCCACTTGCTGAAGTGTCCTTGAGTGGTTGATCTGTAACCTTGTTGCCTCGCCCTGATTTCTGTGCCTTTTACCTCTGGAGACCAATGTGTAACTAGTTGCTTGCTTAGTTCTCCCATGCCTGATAACTTCCTCTTCACCATACTGACTTTTATGTGGCTAGTCAGGTTTTTATTGTTTAAAACTGCCCCAAAAGTATACCTTCTTTTTTATTAAACTCCTGGACATATGTGTAGAGTCTCCTGTGCATGCTGTTTGAGCTGATCCACTTCTGGGTGTGTGGCTTCATCTGCTCCCTTAGTCTTGGGGACCGACTGCTTTTGGAGCTTGAAGGTCTGTAAAACACAGTGGCCTTTGCTTTGCAACAGGCTTGGTTCTGAAGAACTGTCCATAAACCCATGTGTTCCTATAGGTCAGTGACACTAGGCAGCTACTGCTGTTGCCATCTACTGGTGACAGGCAAAGTTGGACACAGTGGGGGCTCTGTGGACTAGTTCATTCATATTTGGGCAAGGTCTTGTGTTAAAATCTCCAATAGAAGAATATCTACTCATAATGTACCTGCAGTTCGTACCAGTTCTCTGATCTGTGTCCTCCCTTTCTGTTTGTCCAGTACCTCTCATTTCTACCTTAGAGTCATGGTGTTTATTGTCCCCATCTTAGAATAGTTTTGCACAGACCTTCAAACAAGCTGGCCTGCCTTGACTGTGTTACAGCCACCATTCCATCAATCATTATCTCACTCATGTGTTTTTGGTAGCATTTATTACTTACTAAATTGTTTTCATTCATTTATTACTTGTTAATTGCCCTTCCCCCCATACCTACACAGGAGCATAAGCATCGTGAGAGCAGGGAGCAAGGAGTTGAAGGACATACCAAAACAATGTCTCCAGTGCACAAAGGAGAGGCCCAACAGGTGCCTATTGCATACCTGAGTGTAGAGATTACCTGTATCCATCTATTGAAATCCTATTTACCTTTTGAAATCTAATTCAAATACCATCTTTTTCAAGAATCTTCCCAATCAGGCTTGTGTTTTCCTCCCTTCTAGCAATTTTTACTCTTTGCTTATTTTCCCTTAACTATTAAAGCTGTTGTGCCTTCTTTCTTAGTCTAAAAGGTAGTAGGATACAGGGAATACATTAAACTTATTTTAATATACATTTCAGACTTAAGAAGATCAACAACACAGAGCAGAGATCTGTTGAAGTCAGGAATAAATGAAAATTAACCATATGAAAATTATCCATATTAACTGTGGACTATTTTTTCTTTTACTTATTATGAATATTTAAAGCAAATATAAGAGAATCAATAATATGATACCAATATCCATGTAATAAACTCTAGCTTTAAAACATTAATATTATAGACATTAACACTAAATTCCTTGTGTAACTGTCCCTTGTCCCTTTCGTCTCCTTTATTCCATGAAGCAATTGTGATCCTGAATTATTTGTCATGTGTGTGTGTGTGTGTGTGTGTGTGTGTCTGTGTTTTACCATTACTGTCTGTGGGTGTGTGTTCATGTGTGAGATTCCAAATAACAGCACATGGCATTATTCTGTTTCTATGGGTCATTTACACCTTATGTCTTCCCCAGTATTGTTTCTCTGATTGTCATTAACCTGTAGTGTTAGGATCTAGGGGAGAGACCACTTATTTTGATTGCTGTATAGTATTCTTTTGTGTAACTCTTTCACAGTTTATCCATTACCTTGTTGAAAGGCATTTACTTTTATCTCTTTTCACTTTTACAAACAATAATACAGTGAACATTTTCATATAACTTTTCTGTAGCATCCTACAGCATCATTCCAGGATTTATATTGGGATGTAGACTTCTGAGACAGGGACTATGAACACTATGGCATTATGATTAAGGACCCAGGTGCAGAAGCCAGGATGCTGGATTTGAATCCTGATCCTGCCACTTGCTAGCTTTCCCAGGAAGCAATGATCACCAGCTATTTTCAGCCTCTTTCCATGAGCATACATGCCCTACCTCAACCCCTGGCATCAAACATTCGGCTTGGCTTTGGTCCTCTTGGCTCTGGTGGGTCCTGCTGGAGCCAATTCCCAGCTACCACTGCCTGCTTCTGGAGCCAGAACCCAGCAGGCCTGTGGCTTCACATGCGATCACCACTTTACATTCCTGTACCATTTCTGGTCCATGGAGAGGTTTATTTTTGAGCCTGGAGATGTTTTGTAGTTTTATTTTTTAATATTTTATTTATCATTGCTGTGTGTTTGGAGCAGAGGGAGTATATCAAAGCCTGAACTTTTTGTGTCACTATAACTAGAAGTTGATAATACCTCCACGACCTTTTAAAATAAGCCTGATTTTAGAATCGTCTAATCATAGATTTTTTGAGCTGGAAGGCATTTTAGAGATAAGGCCAATAACCTTATTTTATAGGTGAGGGAATTGTGGTCTTGAGAAATTAAGTGATTTACTGATGTCGCCTATTTGGTTAATGGTGGCAGGGCCAGACTGAAACCCAGGGGTCCCCTCTATAGTCCTTTTACTACTACATCCACTATAGCAGCTCTCTATAAACTAAATTTATATGTAACTCTTTATTTTTAACAGAACTGAAGAAAATGCTAGAATTTAAACAATTAGAAAAACGATTCCACAGTTTTAAACTAATATAAAATGTTTTGTCTTGGCAAATACTGAGGGACAAATATGAATATAGTATATACTGCCACTGAGCTGAGTATATTTTCTTTATAAGCCACAATGCCTTGGACTCTGTGGGTTCCTGCTGCATTTGGTTTCCTTGACTTTCTGAAACTTATTAGGATGGGCCCATTAATAATGGCGCCCATACTTTCAGCCTCCTATAGTGCAGGTCCTGAAAATGAACTGTGATGAATGGATATGACCAGCATTTATACTGATAGCCTATATTTCTGCTGTCATGTAGAAATGGCAGGTGGTTTAATTTAACACCGCCCCCCACCACACACACAAAAAATTCTTCATGAGAGCAAGTATCCCTTCTCATTAGGATTTCTGGATTTTTTTTTTAGGATATGAAATTTAGAATCTGATATCGTTGTGAAAGCCTAAAGCCTTTGGAACTGTTTTATTCTATTTCTAGATCTTTTAGCTGTGCCTAAGCATCCGTATGCTGCTATGGAGAACTGGGGACTAAGTATTTTTGTGGAACAAAGAATACTGCTGGATCCCAGTGTTTCATCTATTTCTTATTTGCTGGATGTCACCATGGTCATTGTGCATGAGATATGTCACCAGGTATGAGAAAAAGGATCAGGTGTAAGTATAATGTGCCAACTATTGGGAATGTAGAATGATTTCGGATACCTAGGTCAGGAACCAAATTATTATCTTCCTAATTAAGTCTTATATGAAGCACTGTATAGTATTTTCTGGAAGACACATTGTTTTTTCCTCAGATGACAACATAAACAAAAACAAGTACACTGGTCATATGGCATAAGCAACTGTCTTTCAGTTTAGTGAAATGTGAGATGGCAGGGCCACCCTGCAGCAGCCCCTTTGGAGCCTCTATCCAGTGGCTGTTTCTTACCAACCTTGCTTTATTTTCTTGTGATTATTAGTGTGCATATATGGTAAGTGTAGTGAGAGCAATGATTTATTGCATTGTTGCAAGATGCAGCTGAGTTTTGTGTACGTGTCAAAATTTGCTTTCGCTGAAATCAATTTGTTATTCCCCTTTTCCCATCACATAGACTCTTAGGAAGTCTTTCACTAACTCAGCCGTAGACTCTTTGTTCTCAAATGATTGATATTTTTTTTCTTGGCATGTTTAGAAATTCATATGTAAATTAGCCAACTTTGTAGCGAAGCTAAGATAAAATTAATTTCATTTTGATTTTACGCACTTTCTTACAATGAGGGGAAGGTATTAAAATTTGGCATGCTTATCTGAATCTTAATTCTAGTGAAGGAAAATTACTGAAAATAGATGTTCTTGCAATAGAAAGCAATATTTGTTCTGGTTACCAGTAACTATGGAGAGTTTTTAACTTGAAACACCAGAAGTCTCATTGTGATACAAGTATGACTTCAATATATAATAAACCCAAAACCTTTTTAAAAGCTAGAAAAACTGAGGAAAGAGAGTGATGTGGAAAATGCTCTCAGTGAAAAAAGGTGAACTTTTAGATGCCAATAAATGAATTGCCACTTAATGATAAATGACCATTTACTTAAATGTCAGCCTTTTGCAGTGAACCTGTAAGTTGTTTGTATCTGTCATGCTGTCCTGGTCAGACACATGTTCCCTACCTCAGAAATTACAGGAGATTCATTACAGGTATAAATGGGACTCCCCTTCTGTGCTAAAGAGAACAGTGTTCACCTCAACTTAAAACTCTTTGAAGCAAAAGGGTTTCCTTGTTGAATATATGTGTAAATGGCAAATTAGCTGGATAGTTCTGATGACATGAAAGCACATGGATAATGTGCTCATTGTTCAGAGAACTGGATCTTGGTTTGTTTCAGATGGTGAGTTGCTTCCCTATAATAGCTTAGTAGTGGTAGACTACTTACCAAGAGGAGAGGGACCAGAAGCTAGGAGAAACACTTATAATGTTTTCAGTCATTGTGTCAGTAATTCCTGATACTCTCCCTTTCCACCTATTTGTTGTCCTGATTTTGAAGACTAGTTGATAATTTAAAAGAGAAAGAAGCATTTTTGATAAAGAATAAAATAGTTTAAAATGTTTTAATGTCATCAACATATTAAAAGCTGTGTTTTATTTATGTTCAATTAGAGGTCCCTGAGAGGAACTGATATCTGAGTATCAATACACTTAGTCACCAAGTTCTCTACTGTGGCTCTTAAAACTGTTCATAATCTGGTACTTATCTGCCTTTCAGGACTTTTGCATGCTTCCAGACTCATGGGTCCTCCTGTTTCTTAAATAGCTCATTCCCAAGTAGGGTCTTCACACCAAGGGTTACTTATATCTGCCTGGAATCCTCTTACCCAGGGCTTTCTCATGGCTATTAAAGTCTAAGTTCAAATGTCAACTGCTAACATTCTTTTTGCTTTCATAATCTAAAGCACACCCTTCTCCATTCCTATTACACTTTACAAAGATCTGAAATTGTGTTCATTTCTTTGTCTTTTTATTGTCTACCTTACTTCATCTCCCTGCTTCCACAACAAATTTTCAGCTTCATGAAAAGGGAATTATTTAACTTTTCATCACTGAATCTCAAATCTCTAGGATAGCTCCCAGCATATAATGTACTTTTTTTTTTTTTTTTAATGAAAAAATTCCTTCACGTTTCCTAAATGAAGCACTGGTTTCAGAGCAGTGTTTCATAATCTAATCAAAACACCAATGAAAATTTTCAGCATTATTTTTCATGAAGCCATCTTAGAGTTTTGGGCCCTGCCCTTGGTTATCTTGGAAGCACAGAGTGTCAGGGGTGGAGGACTTTCACAGCCTTTAGTTGAATCAGTTGGCCAATATCGCCCCTGAATTGCCTCTGCCACTAGAGGGCGATGCTTTCATGCCTCCTGTGATGAGTCACTCACTACCTCTGAAGGCAATATATTGTATATTGGGCCATCTCAATCAAAGGACTGTCTGCATTTCAGCAGTCATTTGCCAATCTTAATTTCTGTTCATTAGTTCCAATTTTTCCCTTGTAGGGCCACAAGAACCCAAACTTTTCTTCTACATAATAGGCCTTCATGCATTTGAAGACAGCCTTCATCAGTGTTTTTCTCCTGACTCCTTTCTTCTCCAAGTTAAAATATTCTTGTCACATTCCCTGATCATTCTTTTCTGTTATTCTCTGAATGCATTTATAAAACACTAGCGTGGCCCAAGTAGTCGAATAAATCAATATAGTCTTGCCACAACACATTTTAAAATCACAAAATCAATTGGGGAGTGACTTCCAGTTATGATAATCATAGTTTAATACATTTAATTTTAGATAAAGTCATTCCCAGATAGATGCGATTTCATCTGATGCCCATTCATTTTGTTACTGCAGTGGTTTGGTGACCTCGTGACTCCTGTGTGGTGGGAAGATGTGTGGCTGAAGGAAGGTTTTGCTCACTACTTTGAATTTGTGGGTACAGACTACCTCTACCCTGGCTGGAACATGGTAAGCACACTTTTCTCTAATCATCTGGAACCCCCAGAGAAGGTTGATCTGGTGCCATGTTAGGCTTAGATTATCATTAGAGGTAACCAAAAAGCATCATCCGTCATCTATCTATCCAATAAAGAAAAACTAACAGAAATTTAAATGTTATTATTTGAAAACAGCTACCTTTTATGTATTAGAAACTAAATAGAGTCTGACTTGTTATGTATTGATTTCAAAATGTTACCATTTATCTAAATGAAAATATTTTAGATTGTGGTATTTTATAATGAAGACAAATCATCCTCAAAATAGAGAAGTCAGCAGTAATTAATAAGATTTTAAACAAAACAGGACGTTTCAATATGTAGGAAGATGAGGACCTATTATTTCTTCCAAGAGAAGAAGCACATAATTTAGCTAAAACTTTTATGAATTATTTTTGTAGATATGTGTATTTTAGGATTAAAATACTTAGAGATCACTAGGTTTATGAAGAGTTGTATACATTATATGTATGTTCTAGGAGAATATCTGGACATCTGAACCTGAAGTTGGGTTTATAGTGCCTGAAACTGTGATGCTTTAAGACATCCTGGAAGAAAAAGTGGAGGGAAGATGTGATTTTTATGTCTTTTTATGTTAGTTTTTCATTTTATGTAAGCTTTCATTAATCAATAAGTGACTAGTTATTATACGTTGTTTTAGAATTCAAATTTTAAATTTAATTTAAGTGATAGCATTAAATTAAGTAAAAATTGCAGTGCATCCACATTTGACCTTCAGAAGCTCAAATTTTACTTGTGATTTAGCATAGGGATTTTAAACTACTTTTTTGAGGTAAAAAGCTGCACGTATTTAATTATACAACTTGATGAATCTGGAGACAATTTTGTAGCCATGAAACATCACCACAAGCTATGCCATGAATATATTTATCACCTTTGAAATTTCCTCCTACTCTCTTTATTACTATGATCATCATTTTGTGATAAGAACATTTAACATAAGATCCACCCTCCTAGCAAATTGTTAAGTACACAGTACAGTATTGCTGGCTCTATGCTGTTCAACAGCTCTCTGGAACTTATTCATCTGGCACAATTGAAGCTTTGAACCCTTTGTTTAATATTCCTTGTTTCCTCCTCCAGCCTCTGGTAACCATCATTCTACTCTTTCCTTCCATGAACTGGACTGTTTTAGCTTCTTCATATAAGTGAGATTTTGTAGTGTTCATTCTTCCATATCTGGCTTATTGCATTAAATTTTGTAGCCATGAAACATCACCACAAGCTATGCCATGAATATATTTATCACCTTTGAAATGTTATGTCCTTCAGGTTCATCCATGTCATCATTAATGGCAGGATTTTATATATTTATATATATTTATATATTTTATATATATATGTATATATATACACATATACATATATGTATAAAAATATATATATACACACACATATATTTATATACACATATACATATATATATATATACCATGTTTTCTTTATCTATCCATCCATCCATCAGTGGTTGGATTGCTTCTGTGTGTTCATATATTTTTATATTGCTCTTTTTTGATGTTCTAAATCAGTAATGATGGATGATTATTTAGTCGTCACCATTCCAAGTAGGATTTGAAGAGCATGTAAACCAAAATGAAACATGAAGTCATCTGTAAGTCATGATATAACTCTCTACCATAAATTCAGCTGATGACTGCAGAATAAAAAATGTGAACAATTTCACAGAGAAAATGTTACAATGGTAATACTGTCAACGTATTTTAATTATATACTTACAGTTTTGCCAACAGCAGCATGATTGTATGTACATTATTTTGTAATGTATGTATGGATATATGAGGCAATTTAAAAAATCTAACTTGAAGTGTTTTACTAAGGCATTGACATTAATTAAAAATGTCACTAAAGAACTTTGAAGAAAAACCACTAATACCATGCAATATTATATCAAGTATTCTTTAATCAATGTAAAATTTTTAAACTTAAATGTTTAAGATACCAAAACATTCCAACATTCTCTTTGATTTTTAGATGATTTTGAACCAACCTTAAAGTTTGCATTTATTTTTTATTATGTTGTGGATTGTTACTGATTTATAATTTCATTATATCTCAGTATTAAAAGATCTCATTATAAATATGTTACACATATAGATATGTATAAGTTTTTAGCTCATTTTGGCTCCTTGAGCAAATTGTAGTAAAATATTATCTATTAATCATTATGAAAAATGTACCTTATATTAAAAAATGATCAACAGGATTATACAGGGGCTAAAACTGACAGCTTTTGATGGTTTTAAGCATGGCCATATATCCCCAGTTTTAATGTCTTTATGCTGGATTTTTTTCTTTGAATAATTTTGTTGTTTTCATCATTTCATCACTTTAATTGTAAATGTAGGATTTCTAGAGATTTTACAAAATATGTTGAAAATGAACAGAGTATAATAATATGAAAATTTTGTCCTTTAATATAGTATAGACAGTGCACTGGAAATAAATAATCCTTGGAGCGATTATGACTTTATTTACTATAAATCCATATATAATAATTAAGAAATAGAAATTAATGATGGAACAATTATAGTGACACAGAAGGTTCACAGTATCAAATGAAGAAATGGAAAATATATTCCATCACATTTAGCTAGACAATAGTAAAAGAAACAAATGTTGCTGTAGGGTCTATGTTTGGATTGTAAATATCACACATACTTTCTGATCTTTGATAGCTTTTGATTTTCAGCAACTTCCTTTATTTAGTTTGTGGAATGCCTCAATATAATAAAACCCATAATAGGAAACTCCCTAAACCAATTGTCCTCCATACATCATTAATGTCTTCTTTGTAAATAGATTTTAAGAATGTTAGCCACCTAAATAAGAGAGGGTTGCTAAGTGACCGTGAGGCTGTGCCAACACTCTTTTCATAATGGCATCCGCTGAAGAGTGAGAGACATTCAGTAGAATAAGGGTGATTGCTGTGTCAGCAGCAACTCACACACATGTGATATGCACAGAAGCTTCTTGCAAGTTCTAGTACATGGAAGCTTGGGCTTCACTGGAGCTGAACCTAAAAAAAAAAAAACAGAAGTCAGGCTCATGTCAGAAGTAAAGAAATTCAGGGAGTTGACCTCCTTTGCCTCTAATCTCTAAAACAGTGCTTTTATCATTTTTCGATACCAGGGCTCAAACACTGAAATACAGTTTCAATTTGCTAGGGAGATTACTATGACAATCTACTTCCCATGGAACGGCAATAAAGAAGACCAGAATTACATGACACTTTTAGGAAGCTCCTGGTCTGATTTAGGCTGAAGTACTCGCCTTGCTTAACTATTAGTAAAATCCTAGGTTGCTGTACATTTGTGTCTGTGTGTTTTTGGAGCCAGTTTCTAATACAGAAGTAATCAGTTTTTACATTAAAAAATATTACGTGGAATACAAATTTTTGTGATGATATTTTTCCCCAGAAAACTAATCAAGTTTACCATTTTGTAAATATGGATCTTTATAGGTAGTATGTAAGATCAGGAGAATAGATTACAAATAAGAAACTTAAATTCTAAGAAAGCATTTAACCTCATTCATCCTTACCATTTGAAAAATAGGACAATTATACTGATGTAGTAAGCTCCCATAATTCTTGTGGGGTGTTTGAAACCTATGAGAAGGCATTATGGGCTTGGATGCTGAGTACTCTATTAGAAAGGGGCACTGATTTTATGTATAGATGGGGTAATGTTTCCAACCCCAGTGATATCCATTTGACATCCTAGAATTATATGATATATATGTTGATTACAAGCTAAATTCTGTAAACTTTGTGCCTAGGTTCAGTCTCACCAAATCAATTTTTGTCTATACCAGCAATGTGGACAATTCTGTAGGCACATGAGCCCTAGATAATTTTTCATTCATCAAACATCAATATCATTAGAAACAGTTTTCTTGATTTAGGGCTAAGGACACTTTTCGTGGGGCAGGTTGTCTTCTTGCTTGATGTTATTTTGTAAAAGTTGACTGTTAGAAGCACATGATTAGATGGATCAAGTTCCTGTGTGCTACTAATGGCAGTCGTATTAAATTTTACTGTGTTTCCTTAAGTGTTAAAAGGAGAGACTGACACAACATGCCATTTTTCAACAACTTTTGATCATTTTCATTGGACAAAATAAATCCATAATAAAATAATTTTAATACAAGAAAAGGGTGCACAGCACAATGTTTCTATGAAGAACTTATTTATAGATTCAGTGCTGTATGGGTCACATCACACCCCTGTGCATAGGGTGTAGTTTTTCATTAGAATTTGCATAGTCTTTATTGTAGGTGCCTCCTTCTGTCTCCTGAACATAGCATTGTGAGGAAGAGCTTCTATAATGATCAATAAACATAAGTGTGTATTCTTTTATTAAAGGAGATAGAATGTTAAGGAACCTCTCATGGCAGGAACATTGGGCTGGGGATGTAACTGAATGGTAGAGTTCTTGCCTACTATGCATAAGGCCCTGGGTTCCATCCCCAGCACTTCAAATGAATAAATAAATAAGCAATTTAATATTTGTTCCATGGGCTGGCGATGTAGCTCAGTTGGTAGAGTACTTGTCTCCCATGTACAAGGCCCTGGGTTTAATCCTCAGCACCACACACAAAAAATAATTTCACATTCTCTCTCTCTCTCTCTCTCTATATATATATATATATATATATACATATATATATGTATAAAATACATAGGTATAGATAGATAAAAGTATACATTATTTTATATGTCAAATTATACAAAGTTACACATTGATAAAATTTTCAGACTGGGAATTCTTCCTAAATTTTTGTAAGAAGTCTGGATTCATGTGACCAGATGTCATGATGTCATCTATGTTAAATACTCAAATATCTCAAATTGTGTTGCCTAAAACTTCACAGATGTACTTGATTGTCTCTATCATGGGCAGGACCAAAATAGTAAAACTGAATTCTGCTAATAAACCAGTAATATGCTCTAACAAAAACTGTTAGAATATAATGGTGTTGGAATAAATCATCCTCAATTATTAAACTTTTTATTTTTATTCAAAAAGTTGAGAAAACTGTTAGATAACTGAAATATCATTTGAGTTAAAATTATATTCTGGTTTAAGTGTAAAGACATATTGGTTAATCATTCTAATCCGTAATAAACATTCTGCTATTCAAAGAGACAAAAATAGAAGAGTAGACAGAAAAGAATTTGATCTAGATAAATATTTTACTTGTTAAACTATTCATTTCTTAATTCCATCTTTGGTTCAATGTTGGTAGGCAAAAATTCTTTAGCATACTTTTAAAAGTTATTTAATGTACATTCTGACAATAGTTGGCATATAGGCATTATTGCCTGTTAAGTCTTAAAATCAAAATATAATTATTCATATGGTGCCAGAGATAGACCATTTGAGAACTAAAAAATGATTTTGAATCTTACCTTGTAAATACTGAATGGTAAGTAAATGCATGTATCAATACTCTTAGTTTTCCATAGAGTTGTGTTTGTCTGTTAAGCTCAAAGTCTTCATATGGTATCTGACTCTGCAAATAACCAGTTAGAAAGTGATGGATTGGTTTTAACTGGTTGATGATATTTTATTCTCAAATGACTCTCACTTACTGAATGTGAAAAATTTAAAAGGTTTCTTCCAGCTAGTCCCAAGGGTCTATGGTCTGTTTGATCCTTTATAGTAGCATAAAAGTGACACTTAGCATTGACTGACTAGAAGGACAGTAGGAGTACCTTCTTAGGTCTCTTGGGGTCCCAGCCTTTAAAATGGATCTCTTTTTTGTGTTTCCCCTTTCCCCTTTCATCCTCCCCACTCTGCAAGCATTTTTTTTTTTTTCCAGCTGAAAGTATAGACTTTTTTAAAGGATTAAAAAAATTTTATTTGTCTCATTAAAGAAATGCGGAACTTTAGCTCCCTATTCTGGGAGAAAGGTCCACTTTTCCCTTAACATTATTGGTTAGAGCAGTTTTTGGTGTTGGTAGATAATTGACTTGTAACAAAGACAAAGAAAGTGCAAAGAGGCAAGAGCTGCCATTAAATGAAAGTGCCTGGAGTTTCATATCTGCAACTCAAAAAAAAGTGCAGGAGGAATCCCAATGTGTCCTGGTGTACCCTAATGCCTCACATCTTGAGGACTAGACTAGAACCCAAAGAGCACATATTAGGATAATCCAAAAGCAATATGTGTGTTAAGTAGGCTGAGACTTGGATTCTAATCAAAATGAAGAGATATTAAGAATTTCTAGCAAGGAATCACTGTTAAAACAGCAGCTGCATTGTTACACTATCACATTAAAATTGCCCTCAGTGCAGCAGCTGGGCGTGGTGGTGCACATCTGTAATACCAGCAGCTCAGGAAGCTGAGGAAGGAGGATCTCAAGTTCAAAGACAGCCTGAGCAAGGGCAAGGTACTGAGCAACTCAGTGAGACCCTGTCTCTAAGTAAAATACAAAAAAGGGCTGGGGATATGGCTCAATGGTTGAGTACCCTGAGTTCAATCCCTGGCACTCTCACCCCCCCAAAATATTGCCCTCAATGCAGTTAATATAATAACGAATTGTGCTAATGTTTTCCTCCTTTTAGGACTAACTGTTCTTTTTTATAAAATATTTTTGGTTAGTACCCCTTTAAGGGAATCTGCTAGAAAGAAGAATAAGTTAAGTCAGACTATCATCTGTTAATTGTCAAAGTATCTTAACTGATGTAGAAGTTAATAGCATAAATATATTTTAAAATTTAAACTATAAATGAAGAATATTGAATACATTCATACTTTTGTAACTTTGTAATAAAAAAAAATAAGCGTCAAGGCTGGTTTTTCAGTTGTTTTGGAAAAGGAATCTTTCTGAAGAGCTTCAATGTTATCAAGATGTGCTAAGTCTCATTTTGGAAGAATAGCTGTCTTGCTAAGTAATGTATTTTTAGAAAGGGAAGAGAAAACAAGAAAATTCATTAGTATTCATATATATTCACATATATTTCTATATTCAGGTAAGTGTCTGGGATTTTTTAAATTTGCACTATATCACATTTTTTCCTATGTTAGTTTTTAAAATTTAAAACCTGGCTGCAAATTGAAAATTTCATACTTGTTTTCAAAGGATGATTTTTTAAAAGCAAAGTCATTTTGTTCAGAAAGACATTGTTTCAGGTTTTGTATACTTTAAACCTAGAGATAAAAGATAAATGAGCATTCCCTGTGGAATAAAGCATTGCTTCTGAAGACTGTGTTTGGATTTGCATGGTGTCAAGGTTTTCCTGCATTTCCTTAGGAGTTTCAAATTTATAGGATTAGACAGTTTCAAAGAAGAAAACTCTTAATGAATCTAAAGCCTAGTAATAATTCAGGGCTGTCCTTTCTCATGTCTAGAAAAATCACAGGAGAAACCAGCTTATTCTTTTCCTTTTAAAGTAAGAGTTGTTTGTAAGCAGAATATTACAGTTTGCTAAGAAATTATTGTATGTCACTTGATAAATCCTCAAATTTATAATGCCAAAAAACTATACAAAAATGATAAAATGTTCTCTTAGGCATCTTTGTTCTCAAATATAATATTGGCCATAACCGAGCATGTTATGCTCAGTTTATCTGTTTATCTGTCCCTTCCACTAGTTTATCCGTCCCTTCCACTGCCCCTGGTAAAAATGTTATCTTCTCATAATATATGAATTGTGCAGTATCTGATATTATTCAGCATTTTCCCAGGTGAAGATGAATTTGCTTTGCAAAGCTCCTAGCATAAACACAACCAAAGCTGGGGACTCAGAGGGCAACTCAAGAATAATTCATTAGTTTCTAAATTATTAATCATCCTTAACCAGACAGCTATATGTTTTAAAAGACATTAGAACACAATTCATTTCTAAGCAAGGAGTGACTGTCTCAGTCCATAACTCTTTATGAGGCTCCCCACCCCCTTTCGTCAAGGTTACTGTAATACTGTTCAGATGTTATTAGACAAGAATGTCAGAAATGAAAGTTGTGAGTTCGAGCGAACAAATGGAAACTTGTGAAAGAGCTTTCTGTGAAGAGGAAATACAAAAAGATAATCTGAGATTGATGAACCTATTGCCTTGGTTGCTCCTGGACCGAGTGTAATCATACAGACCCATGCAGCAATTTTTGCATGTCCCTAAGCACTTTACGTGTGTTACCTCACAGTGAAATAGAATTAAGACATTCTGCTAGGTGCCTGGAGAGTTTACACCTTCTCCGTTGTCTTTGTTCTCAAAGCTAAGGAGTATCATAATGACTAGCCCACTATTCAGCCTACCATTCAGGCATGACTCCTCAGCCATGAATCCAAAAAAAAAAATCCTTGGCAGAACAGGTTTTGACACTGAGCTGAATAACCTCCATGGATCTACCATTCACAAATTTAAGTAAGCCCCTTTTGAGCAGTTTTATATCTTTAGCTTTTTATCTCTTTCTGGGATTGATGAAATAAAATTCTAGTGATTGGAGTCTTATTTTTGTCAGTTTGTGTCATAGTGGCCTTTAAAAATGAAGATATGTGGCAACGTTTTCTCTCCCTGGGAACCTGCTTCAAGAACACCTGTGTCCAATTAATTCCTTTAATCATTTTATTTTCTCTTCTCCAGATTTTATTTATAGTTCAGTGACGCTGTTCTTAAGTGCTGCTAACAGCATACTAGCTCAATAATTTTGTATAAATTAGTGTGCTGTATTGCTACCGCTTTCTGCTTTTCTACTCATTCATACATTTCATTCATTCTATTTATCTCAGTCAAAGATTTAACAAGCACCTAAAATGAGCCATTCGTTGTGTTAATTTCTATGGAATAAACCTCATGGTAATATTAGTAGGGAACTTCTGTATATCAGTTTCTTAAATACACTGTATTTTATCTTTAGTGTGGTGGTTTCAGTGTGAGAAAGTTTGAATTTTTCTTTCTTTTTTCTTTTGGCTTTTAGGTGACCAACCATGCCCTGGTCAGTAGTTATTTTGTTTGTGAAGTAGCTCAAAAACACAGAGCCATGACCTCATTCAGAGTCTTCATATTCATAGAGACATTTTGAAAATAAAATGTGGCCCAGCAAGTCTCAGAGGATTAGCCAAAGCATGGAATAATAAGGGCATTTAGCCATAATTATCATTTTTATACTGCATGGCTCAAATATGTTCTTCAGTGTTTGCTCAGGTTTACTTAGTTATAATAGCCATTTCCTTTATTCAGAAGTTGAGTATCTTTCTTAGATTAATTCTGCTTTTGTGTCCTGCTTCATTCTCTAAACTACACAGGTGTGCTTGGAAGATAGGTATGTATTTTGAAAAGCAGATTTCTGTTCTTTTGTTGTAATGGAAGGGGTCATAGTAGGATGATGTGTTTTCATCTAAATATTGTTTACTTTCTAAGTTGTTTAATGGACAACAAACCAAATTTAGATGGATTCCCTCTACAGAGCACAACTTGACAGTAACTACATAACGGTACAATGTGAAGTGCCTACAACCTTGACCACTATTTATGAAGACAATTAAGAAGGAAGAGGACTCTCTACACTAAGTTCATTGCTCTGCTTGTAAGACAGCAAGGAACTTTTCTTGAAATGTTTGATTTCTTTGTGAGCTGACAGGTTGTGTCATTCACCAGGCCTGAAAATGTTTGGCTTCTCACAACAGAAAGTAATATTTTTCTATTTGTTGCTAAGCACTGTGCTGGTGACGTTTTCCCCCTAAAAAGCCAATTATCTCCCAGGATTAATCTCTATTCACTGATTCTTAACTATTTAACAAACATTTATTGGATGTCCATTTTTTGCTGGTTTCTCTGGTAGGGATGGGTACCACTCAGATGAGGACAAAATACCCAGGTCCTCAGAGCCTCAGATCCATTTTACCAAATTAGTTTGATTTTTTTTTTTTTTTTTTATCAAAGTAATATCACTTTTAGTTTCGCAGAATGAAGCTCAATTCCTCTTTTCTACTTGTCCCATGGCTTAACTTTCTGGCTTTCTGTTACTTAATAGCTGTGTACGATGCCTGAAATACCCTCCTGTTAGATACCCAATGTTAGAGAATAGTTTTAAGAATTGAAGAAGTTTCATTTTTTCTATAATTTTTCCAGTATTACTGTTACTATTAGATACTTAAGTGTAATGGGTATTATTTTAAAGGTCCAAAAATTGTTTTCCAGTGAAGCATAATATGAATTATATATTAAAAAGTTAGTGAGGGCAATGAAATTGCCTTCCCATGATACTTCTGGATACACCTATTCCCTTTCTGAATGAGTTTGGGATGTTAATATTTGAATACTTGTGCACTTTATAAATGGAATTCTAGTTCAGAGTTTTGCTTCATCATTCTAAATAGTGAAGTTTTCCCTACTAATTATACATTTCAATATTTAATATTCTGATAGTTTACTTTGTTTTTTAAAATTTTTTACAGACTGCATTTTGATTCATTGTACACAAATGGGGTGTTACTTTTTGTTTCTATGGTTGTGCATGATGTAGATTCATACCATTCATGTAATCATACATGTACATAGGGTAATGATGTCTGTCTCATTCCACCATTTTTCATACCCCTGTCCCCTCCTCCCTCTCATTTCCTTCTACGTAATCTAAAGTTCCTCCATTCTTCTCTCACCTTCCCCACCCCCCGCAACCCAATTATGTATCATCATCCACTTATCAGGGAAACCATTCAGCCTTTGGTTTTTTGGGATTGGCTTATTTCACTTAACATGATATTCTCCAATTCCATCTATTTATCTGCATGATAGTTTACTTTGAATGCAGTATATAAAGAGAGTGTCTGAATTGATCAACTTTCTTGTCCCTCAGTGTTCTGTATTACCTGGAGGAATTTTTTCCCCTATGGTTTATTAAATCTTGCAAATTAAAAAAATGCTTTTATCTTTATTGGAAAGATAAAGATGTCTCTGATCTGACAAGTGTGAAGTTTTTACTAGGTTAGTTTATTTGATGAACTGACCATTTGTATGACTAAATATCAAAGCTAAATTATAAAACAAATGTGATATTTAATGGAATCCATTCATCAAGTTAAGAATTTTGTTACAGAATTAAGGTCTTTTGAATTTATTATTTATTTCACAAATTAAAATAACATACAGTGAATTATCCATTTGGAAGCCATGCTAATAACTTCTGGGAGTTGATTAGCTCATCCTTGGAATTCTTCCAGATCTGAATGTTATGAGAGGTTCCATTAGAATTTAAACAGAAATGGAATCTGTTTAAAATGATTCGTCAATATGCATTTTAAAAAATACTCTGAATTACACCATCAATCATATATTAAAAGAGTATTTGTGTCTTTAAATATCGGAGACTAGTGATGGATGTGAGAAATAAATGTGTATCTTTTTAAATTTTGATTGGCACATTGACTTTATTAAAATGTCTTATTAGTTTGTCAAAAAGTTAAGCACAGAGATAGGGGAAAATATTCTTATTGCCAAAGTAGAGAGAGGGTTATTGAAAAGAGAAAGGACACTTTATTTCGCAGAAACTTGCCATCTATGGGTAGGATCCTGATACGACATTCTGTAGATTAGGAATGAGTTCATGGTAACTAGCAAAAGAGGAGGTTAGTCTCCCTCACTAGATGGAAGGCTGCATCAGGCTAAGGACTGCCATCTCACACCATTTCTTAGCAGTCAACCCAAAGTGTAACATATATTAAGTGTTTAGTAATAAATATCTGGTCCAAATTTGCCAAAATTATGAAACAAAGGTTACCAGATCATTTATGAAAGATTATAATAGTTTCTATGTTGATATTCGGAACTCATTCATTGAAGCAAAAAATTATCTTGAGATTAAATATAGATTAGAAATTATGACATTGACTGGTAAAGGGATAGAGGGACTAATCATATTAAGTGAAATAAGCCAGACTCAGAAAATCAGAGATTGGATGTTTTCTCATATGCAAAAGCTAGAGTAAAATAAGGAAAATAAAAGGAAAATGAAAGTAGAAGGTCAGTGCAATTGGAGGAAGCAGGCAAAGGGGGAATGAGGAAGGACAGGAAAGGGGGGAACTGTGGAATGAAATTGACCCTAAGTTGTGTTATGTATGTATGCAAATAAACCACATTGAATTTTATCTTCATGTATAACTATAAAGCACCAATTCAAAAAAATAAATAGAAAGAAGACCAGTAGAGTAAAGGGAACAGAGGGAGGGAGGAGTAGAGGGAAAGAGGAAGAACAAGGGATTGAAATAGAGCAAATTATATTCCATGCCTGCATGATTATGTCAAAACAAAACCCACTAGTATGTGTAACTATAATCCACTAATGAAAACAGTGGAAAGAAATAGATTATATTAGAAATTAGAGTAGAAATACATGAAACTGCATTGGATAAGTGAAAGAAAATACAGGGAAAGGTGTCAATAAATCTACCAAAATAAAGAGAAACTAAACAACATGCATGTTTTAAATCATTTATATGAAAGCACACAGCACACGGGGATTATTCTCAATAATTTTAGCATGAGCTACATAATTAGCTTGTTTGTAATTATTACTGTGATTGACACATGGAGCACATTCATGATTATTCTGTAAGAGCCAGGATTACCATAATTAATGAAAACATGATTGATGGTAACTTTTGCCATGTCAATGTCGCCATATCTTCAAGGTTCTTGAGTGCATCTGCAGAAGGTTCAGAATGTGGTTGTATATAGTGTAGTAAGTTTTGTGTTCCATCTTAGCATTTTCCCTCGGCCTGTCACATCTTGGATAATATGAGACATGACACTTTCAGCTTGGATATTAAAAACACAACATCAGGCAGCTGAAGGATGTCATCACTGAAAAGACACAATTTAACCCACTTTGTCTGATTTATGATTGATGAGAGTGTCTTAATTCACAAAGACAGGTACAGGGGGTTATCTGGGAATATAAGAGGCTTATAAAATCATTCAAGATATTCTTATAGAAATATAATTGCCTTTTAGTTTATGCATTGATTAAGGTTTCTTAGAGAATTTGTGGTTTGGCAGTGGATGACAAGCGGTTGGTAGTTGAAAGAAATAAGAACATATGGTACACATTAGTTCAGTTACTTAGTATAAGGTTTGTGAAATCACAGAATAATGTTGTATCAATGGAGATCTGCCTGGAGCCTGGAGGTTTGTGTTCATGTAACTACTCTTGTGAAGTTATGTAAATAGACACAGAGAGAGCACTTGTTTCTTCAGTAGAGCACTTGTTTCATGGTGATCCCTTTAAAAATTATTCTTCAGTGCCTACTGTGTATATGTGTTTTTGCACAAGTTTGACTTTTAATTTAACAAGCTGCACGTGGAAATCATTGTTAATGTCTTGGGCATGTGTATTTTTAAACATGAGATTTTGAAATGTTAATTTTGAAGTACATTGCTATATGAAAACAACATTTGTTTTCATTTTTTTATTTCTTCGATTGGTATGATTTAGTAGTGTATAAAATATTAAGTACTCAATCAAATGATGATATAATTTTTCACCAGCAAATATAGCTATGTTTCAACAGGAAAGCTTAAAATACTTTTGGGCAATTTAGAACTTTGTTAAAAGTATGCTGATGATATAAAATTTGTAGAATAAAGTTCTATTAATATTATAGGAAATTTGCAGTCTAAATAATTTCTAATTTCATAAATACGGAATTGCAGTATAGGGTTACAAAATTTGAAAATTGCAGCTTTACAGTGGTGCATTTCACATGCATAAAGCCTTGTGGATATTTTACCCCAATATATTTACTCTTCTTGTTTGATATTCATCTGATTTTTAACCTGTTATGATTTAAGTAGTTCAAAAGAAACCAGAATAAAAATCCAACTATGCCATGTACACCTGTATCCCTCCTTCTAGCCTTCTGTAAGCAAAGGGGTTAGGTTTAACATGGGTTCATGTGACATTTTGTTTAACTTATAGATTATTAAAGGTCTTTATCACATGATAGTATAGGTTTTTGGACAGATAAAACACAAGAGATATATTTTCATTCTCTTTATGATGGATGGATCATAGACATTGAAATCATGTTAATCTCTATTCCCATGGCTCTACTGAAGCTAATATCCACCATCAAGTGGCATTAACAAGTTGTACATGTATGTTGTCCACACTGTCAAGGAGCTGCTTAGATACAGGATTTGTATCTCAGTTGTGTCTCCCCAAGATCTAACACAGGATCCCCACATATGAAACAGGCAGTAAGCATGTGAAATTAGATTGTATTGTTCAAATTATTTCAGTCAGACATTCATATTGGTTTGAGTTCAAAGATTAGAAAAGTGCCTTTATCTCTATCTAAGAGGATATTGTGAATGTGAAGCTGTACTAAGACATAGCTTTACATAAACAAATTAAAATACTGGAAAAAAAACTTGCATCTATTTGGATAGGTTTATGCATATCTTAATACAAATTGATATCTACATCTGTATTTATGTTTATACCCATATTTAATTTGTACATCTTGGGATTCCAAAGTGAATGCTTTGTCTGTTCACCAGTGGTCACCACAAAATTGAACTCAGTTTTAGAGAAGTAATTGATGTGACATTTTGTGATCACAGAGATTTAGGCCACATTGTGTGCAATTTGTTCGAAGTTAAACAGTATTGCCTGATTTCTCTGTTTCCTCATCACGGCAGTCCACTTTATCATTATTCACACTTCCTCTCTGAGTGTAGGTCTGATGATGTCACTTCCTCATCCCAACTTCCTAACTTGTCATCAGTCCTTGATGCTTCTGTTCTTGTTTCTCTCCCTGGTGATCATCACTGGTAATTCATTCTCTGCTTTTTGCCACATGCAACTCTGTAGGTCCCTTAAGAAACCATGCTGAAAGGTCTCCATGACATTTCCCACTTCTCCCTCTCTGTCCAAAATGTCCTTTTTCTGCCATTTCTTTCTCGAAAACTCAAATCAACCTTAAAATTCAATTTAAACCATCACCTCAAAAGTTTTTCCTACCCTCCCTCAGACAGAACAAATCATAACCCTCTGGGTGTAGTCACACTGGATCCTGAGCCTGCTTCCCCTTTTATATACAGCAGCTTGTGTTTTAATAATTGTTTTCATCTTTGTCTCTTGTACTATTCTGACGTCTTGGACTATAGGACTTATATATCTCTGTCCTCAGAACTAGGCATGTCATCTGGGACATAGCAGGAGCTTAATGACTATATACAGAACTGATCCACATGTTTAATCTTCACAACCACATATGCTTACAAATGAGGGTGCTGAGGGCTGAGAAGTTTGAGTATCTTGCTCAAGGTCATACTCTAGTGAGTGGCAGGTATGTTTCTTCCTGTTGAGGGCTCTTTCATCAATGTTGCAACCGTGTGCCTCTCTTTTCTGCTAGGAATACCAGAAGGGCTTTTTGGTCCTTCCTCCTAGAGAATTAATTGAGTCCTATGACTCCTCCTAGAGAATTAATTGAGTCCTATGACTGCTGTGATGTAACCCACATCCATCTTGGAATTTTTTTTTTTTCCCTACTTTCTCTATGTCCATGAAGACTTCACCATTACTTGAATTGACTTGGTCTTGGCTCTCGTCATCCTTGTCTCTGGTTTGATGTATTGGTCTTTGATCTTGATTCACATTGCTCTCTGATTTTAGTTTTGTCTTTCTTTTCTGATGACACAAAATGTCTGCCTGGTATTGCTGTTTACTGAAATCCGTCACCTTCCTATAGGAAGTTGTCCACATCTTTATCTAAACTCCTTATCTTTCCACCTGGTACCGGTGACTGTGGCTAGATCAGCCATATTCTCTTTTAACCTCTCAGATGGATGGGTTCAGCAGAAGCCATCATGAGACGTCAGGGAATATAACTTCTCAGCCTTATTTAATGCTGATAAGAATGCTTAACCTCCTTAACGTGTACTATTAGATGCTGATGTTTGAAATGCCAAAATTATAAAAAATGCTTTTAAGCCTGAATTCCTTCTGAGACTTCATTTATATTTCTATGCCAACTCCTATGCTTTGCCACAGGAGTTTGGCACTTCTTGCCTCTTATCTTAAACCCAAGCTTTTACTTCATTTGTCCATATCACATCCTGTTTTACATGTTCACTGTCACTTTCCTTGTGGTAGGTCTGAAACAGATTTTTTTTTTAAGTTGTCTGCCAAATCATACCTTTTCTACTCTCTCATTTTCTGCTGATAGTTCCCCACCTTTTAAATTTAAAATTCCATCAACTCTGAAAGCCATGTAGTTATTTCTGAGTTATTTCTCTCCATTATGCTAGGGGACCAAGGCAAAAGCATCCAGGTTGTTGATCTCTCAGATCCAACTGTCCCTCAGCAACACCTTGTTCTAATACACCAACACCATAACCCCTCAGTAGGATGGTCACTTCCTGTCTCCTGGCTCTGCATACATCAAGCCACCCCATACAGCACAGATAAGGCAATTTTCCTAAGGTACTCCTTGTGTTATGTCATTATACCTGCTGCTGCCCATTCATTAAGACCAAACTCTTCAACCAGGTTTAAAGATTCAAACAGTGTTTCTGCATGTTTTCTCTGTCCTGGATATGCCCTTTTATAGCTGCTTCCTCCATTCATCTGAGTAACCCCTCATCCTTCAACAGTTCACTTTAATGTCACCTCCTCTGTGAAGCTTTTCTGAACTAATTAATCATTTCATCCTCTGTGTTTTGTAGCATCCATCATATTTTAATACAGTTTGGTATTTATTGGTCTTTCTATTGTACTTTATCTTCTACTCTTGAGTTCTTTAAGGTTAAGAACCAGGTTGTAGTCATCTATTTAATCCCCAAATGTAGCACCATATTTGGTGTAAAAAAATTTGATATATATTTATCAAAGGAATGAAGGAGTAAATGAAATAATGGCTTCATGATGTTCATATTTACTCTCATTCTATTTTTCCAAAATGCCTTTAAACAGCTCTCCAAAAATTCAAACACAGTATATTTTTGAAAATAGTTGAAAACCAAATGATATATTTGATATTCTTGTAAGTGTGTAGATGAAAGCACATATTCAACAACACTATGCAGTGTCTATGCTAAGGTGGTAGGAATTAGGTTACTGCTAACATTGAACTTCTTTTATTTGTTTTGTTACTCTGGTTATTATTACTAATGATAGTATTGGGAATTGAATTCAGGGCAGTTTGCCACGGAGCTACATCCCTAGTTCTTTTGTCCTTATTATTTTAACTTTGAGAAAAAGTCTCTCTGAGCCTGGTCTGGAACTTGGGATCCTCCTGTCTCAGTCTCAAGTTGCTGGTATCACAGGCTTGTGCCACCACGCTTGGCTGAATCTCTTTTAAACAGATTTTAAAGTTCTTCATTTTGTCTAATTGTGCTAATTTTTGAACGTGGTAGATCACTGATCATGGCAACCTTAAAATATGGAATAAAGAGTCAGATGGCAATTATCAAGCATGCAATAATAAATGTTGGCAAGGATGTGGGGGGAAAGGGGCATTCGTACATATTCAGGGGACTAAAAATTAGTGTCACCACCTTGGAAAACAGTATGGAGATTCCTCAAAAAATTAGGAATGAAACCACCATATGACCCAGTGATTCCACTCCTTGACATATATCCAGAAGATCTACAACCAGCATACTATCGGGATCCAGTCATATCAGTGTTTATAGCAGCACAATTCACAGTAGCCAAGCTGTGGAACCAAATGAGGTATCTGTCAACAGATGAATGGAAAAAGGAAATGTGGTATACATACATAATGGAGTTTCACTCAACCATAAAGAATGGAATTATGGCATTTGCCAGTACATGGATGGAACTGGAGATCATAATACGAAGTGAAATAAGCCAGTCCCCCAAAGTCAAAGGTTGAATGTTTTCTTTGACATGTGGAAGCTAGACCAAAGTAGAAAGGAAAAAAAAAAAAAAAGTAAAGGTGATGGTGGGGGTGATTCTGTGAAAATAGAAGAGAGGTCAGTAGAGTAGAGGAAAGGGATTGAGGGGAAGGGAGGAGTGATAGGAAAAGGGAAGAATGATGAAATGAATCTGACCAAACTTTCCTATGTACGTATATGAATATACCACAGTGAATCTCACTTGTATGTATATCCACAAGGCAACTAGAAAAAGCACTATAAATAAATAGCAGAAAGATCTGTAGAGTAGAGGAAGGGGAACAGGGAGAGGGAGAAGGGAAGGGAAAGGGGAAGTACTGGGGACTGAATTAGAGCAAATTATATTTCATGCTTGTACAATTCTGTTGAAATGAACCCTAATATCAACTAATAAAACTAAAGGGAACTAATAAAAACTAAAACACTAGTTGTTGAATATTCACTATAAATGTATTATTCCCTGAGTATACACTCACCATACCATACATCAAACTTCAAAGTTCCTTCAAGGGTCAGATCAAATTCTACCTCTTCCAATAAACTGTCCATAAATAATTCTATTTTATAGTATGGTGTTTCTCAAAATCCCTTTAGCACTTCTACTCTGTGTGAGAAAACTATTATTTAATTCTCTGTGGATAAGTATTTTGTTTTATTTCTTCTCTAACATTAGAGCAAGGATTTCTTTTCCTTCATTTTTAGACTCTTAAAGTTCCTGGTAAACAGTAGGCAATTAATCAATACTTGGTAGTTTTACAGTGGTTGATCTGGATGATGATGAGGTTTGTAGCCCAGGACTGACAAGCTAAGATCATCTCTTATTTTATAGCAAAGCAGGTTTTCATAAAAAATTAGTACCTTCCCTCCTGGAAGCTCTTTGTAGTTCTGCAAAATTGGGCTTGCCTCTGGCTAGAATTTTCTTTTTTCCCTCCTCAAATTAAACATTTTCTTTTCTGTGCTTTGTAAATGCTGCCAGTCCTTTCTCCCCGCCAAATTCTTCATGCACGTTAGCATTTTTCTCCATTATGTAATACCATTTCTCCCCAGCAAGGCAGATGATGGATCTTTTACTAATGACTTAACCCTACTAAATTTAAAATTTGTTTATTGAAATTCTATTGGTTTTTTCTACCCAAAAGCATGAAACAATATTTCATATATAATTTGTATCTCATTTAACAAGAAAGTTTCCTCTTTGAAATTTAGTTTAGATTTCATCTTTAAAATCATATAACCATTTATTTTATACCACTTAAAACTCATATCCATAGCAAACCAAAGATATGCTTACTAAGTTTTAATATTGATCAACATGTATTTATTGTTGCTAATTGTTAAAAATTAAGATTCAAAGAAAGCATCATTTTACATTCTTTTTTATTTTTTATTTTCATTTTATTTTTTATTTATTTTTTTACAGATTGCATTTTGATTAATTGTACACAAATGGGGTACAGCTTTTCATTTCTATGGTTGTGCATGATGTAGATTCATACTATTTGTGTAATCATACATGTACATAGGGTAATGATGTCTAATTTTTATATGAGGTTTTGGATTAGAAATCTGAGTGATGCAGAGCAGGCAATCACTATTTGAAGAGCTCAATATTATTTTATCATCAGAATGGAATCACATCTTCAATTCGTACTTATTAGAAATCAAAGTATCCATTGGTCAAGTTCAAGGATAATTACACATTTCATGATTTTCCCACTAATTATAGTAAGAAATAGTTTTAAGATGTATTTTAAAATTGAATGAGTAACTGGATTGAATGAAATAGTTTTAAGATGTATTTTAAAATTGAATGAGTAACAACCACTTAAAAATTACATTTATCTTTTCATTTTGGAATTGTTACATGGTTTCACCTTATTCTCCAAGTCCAAGCTATTTGTATAAGATCTTAATGTTGCTTTTTAGTGGGCTTAAAATAGATAATATATATATCAACCATGGTAATTTTAAAAATTTAAATCATTGCGTCCAGGAAATAATTGGAGAAGAAACGCACACATGCCATGTCATGTTTGTCACTTAACTCAGACTAACCTTGACCTTGTCCTCTGTGGCCTTGTGGAGTCTGGAACAGCCCTCTGGGACTCAGAGTATGGTTTGGTTCAGTCATTGTAAAATCTTTCATGGAGCATAGACCATTGCTGAGAAATTCAGAATAAAAGATGATTGAAAAATTAGATATATGGAATATAGAAAATTAAAACTCTGATCCATCAGAAAACAAGCCTCACAGAATAGAGTTGGATGGCTGATTAATTAAATTATTATTTAACATACTAAGTCAGTGAGCAAGTAAAGATGAACGAAAATGTTTCTTTTAAGCCAGACTAACTGTCCTTTCTTCCTTCTCTGCTTCCATTTCTTTAAGTTCAGGATTGGTTACTCTCAGCTTGAAATTACAACTCACTCCTAAATAACATGCTGTTTATCTACTATCTCAAAACTAGGGGGCTTCAGGAGTAAGTTCAGAATTAGGTAGAGCAATTTAAGCACTGGAGTCTTTAATCTCTGTAATGATACTCCTCAGGTCCCAACTGTCTAGGGGCTATTTAGCTCTTGTTATCTCCTGCAACTTCTTTTTTTCTTTCCCTCCTCCATCAATGAAGGCAGGAGGCCAGGAAGACTAATAGCTGCCAGCATATTTATTAACAGAACCCAAGCTGTTTCTTTAAAGCCAACTTTCTTAAAACAAAACAAAACAAAACAAAACAAAACAAAAAACAGGTATCTTCTCTTCACAGTTGATTCCTAACATAACAAATCCGATTTTATTAGAGCAAATACTAATGTGTCAAGTTGCAGAGAATAGATGTCTTATGATTTTGTCTTTTTTCAGTACTTCATCATAATGGATTATTGATAACTATTGATTTCTACTTTATGTTCATCATTCTGAATTCACATATACACCCACAGGTATTATAGTTTGGTGTCAATAGTGCCTTTTATCATGTAGTCTTCTGAATTTCTTTCAGAGAACAATGTGTGTATGGTGGGAGGGAGTAGCAGGTAGGGAATGAGCTATTTGTTCTAATGGGACTAGAAATGAATGATCTAAATGGCAAAATGTATTCTTACATTGAACTTACTTAAGAAGGTTATTTATGGCTGGAATTATAATCTTGACCCAGTAGAAAGCACAAAGAAGTTTTCATCATATCATATTCATAGATGTGCACTTTCCAAATTTGCTTTAACCACTGATAAATTCTGAGTCCACTGTTTCTGTCTATTAAGAGCATATCGTAGTCCATTGATTTTGTTCATGTTATGCTCAGGTCAACTGCCTTTGTTTTAAGGTACCTTAAGGGCAGTGTTTTCTTTACTGAGTTCATTTTAGATTTGAGTCTTACCATGTAAGACTGATGAGCATCATCAATTAGATGACACACTCTGTCCCTGTTGTCTTGCACAGTCTGTCATAAACATGAATCACCTATGATATTATTCCATTTACTGTATTTCAGGAAAAACAGAGGTTTCTGACAGATGTTCTGCATGAAGTGATGCTGCTTGATGGTTTGGCCAGTTCCCATCCTGTATCCCAGGAAGTGCTGCGGGCAACAGATATTGACAGGGTGTTTGACTGGATCGCATATAAAAAGGTGGGAATAAATAAGACCCAAGTGCCAATTGGATATTTCATTAGTGGGGTAGTCAAACTATTTCATGTTAGATGTATTGTATTTTTTTTTCTTCTTTGCAGGTAGAAATGGACTGTGATTTAGTAAGTGCAGAGTCACTAGGTTCATGTTGCTTATGAGTTAAGGCTTTACTTTATAAATAAGGAAACTGGAGGTGAATGTTTGCCCAATAATGCAAGAAATATTGGTAGTATTAATGCATAAATGTTTGGAGACTCAATATGAAATTGCTATACAAATGGCTTTATGTAAATGTCAGTTTTTATTACTATTAATAAGAGAATTGACCTATCTAGTGACAAATTATTGTTCATCAGTGCCCCTTAAATACTTATTTATTTTGATTGGGTGATGCAAATGGATATAGGCAGTGCCATGACACATGTATTTCATACATATTACTTAAGGGATATTTTGGAAATCAAGCATGATTCTTGGATCATATTGTATAATAAATAAAACTTAAAGACTAGACTTAAAATGCCTAAAATGAATTTTGGACCATTGACTAGATGTAAAATTAAGGTACTCTATATTTTTTCCCATTGTTAGTTTGATTAGGATTTTCCCTCATATCTCCATCCCTTATATTCTAATTTTAACATGAGAATGTGCATCTCTCATTAGCTACTTAATAGTTAAAATACAGCTAAATTCTGCTGTCATCTTTAGTGTAGACTGCATTTATTGGAAATTAAGATTCAAAGAAAGCCATCATTTTACATTCTTGTAAATGTAATATTTACAATATTACATTGTCAGTATCTAATGTACTTTTTATTGATTCAATAATGTTTTAAGGTTTTTGAAAAACATTACTGTTTTTTTATGAAATATATTTGCATTTGATAACTAGAAGTAAAACAATAATCCACAAAAGTCTTTAGTACGGAATTTGGATATTTGGTTTTGTACTCTGGTAATGACTATCCCAATGATTTTGATTAGTGATATAAATTATAATGTAATATGTAGCTTACAAATTGTGTTATGCTAGAAAATGTCCTTTTAAGTCATGGATCATTGCATTAGCTCAAAGAGGATATTTTTCATGTCTTATAAAAATAAATGGAAGTGTAGGGCCTATATATGTATATATGTATATATACATATAATATATATAGACATATATATATTTATAGGTATTTGTATTTAAAATAATATATTTAAATATAAAAATATATATTTAAAATGTATATAACATAAAACCAAATAATAAAATAATATAAAATACAAATATATGTATTTAAAATATGTATGAGAATAATTTTGGGCTAGATTTTGTTGTATGAACATTCAGTTCATACAACTATAGTGATTCTTTAAATATAATACAAAAAATAATTTATTAAGATATTTGAAATTAGTTTAGAGACACATCTGTAGTTATTTTCCCCTTCTCTCAATTCTAAAAGTCTTTTAATATATATATTTTACTTTAGCATGAGTAAAATCAGGAAAATATTCTTCTGATTACATGTTATAAATATGCTTTTACTATATTTTAGATTCCATAAATTTTAGAATTGTTGAATTTATTGAAGAAGGTTAAAGTTCGAAACAATAGGACTGAAAGTACAGTGATTATATTTCCCCATCTCTGTATTTTAGGGTGCAAAGGCTTGCCAGTTTGCAAATGTGTGTATAAGCAAACTGTGTCACAGTGCTCAGGACCATTATGATAATGGGCTCTTTCTTCCTTGTCTTTCTCTATATCCTTATGCTTTAAATACCACTGGAAATATAGCTTTTAGTGTATGTTATCAAGCGATGGTAGAATTCACCCATTTTCAATTAAGACTTCCTAATAAAAATTTCTTTTTCTAAACAGCTATGTCAGAGTCTAATTTAAATAAAATAAACTGCATAGGTTAAAAGGTAGAATATACTATTTTCAGACATGTGTACACAGAAAATATCACCACAATCAAGTTAGACACATGTCTAGCACTATGAAGTGTTTTTCTCATGCTCCTTTTAAATCCTTCCTCCTGTCCCTCCTACTTTAATCTTTTTTACTATTATTGGTTGTCATTTTCTAAAACTTTTATGTAAATTAAATCATAAAATGTTTACTCTTTCTTATTTGCCTATTTTCACTCAGCATGATTATTTCAAGATATGTGCATGTTGTAGAATATATAGATATAAAACATTTTTTTTTCTTCACTTAGACATTTGGGTTGTTCCAGTTTTTGGCTATTGCATACATTACTTCTGTGAACATTTGTGTGTAGGTGTCTATATGTACCTTTGCTTTTATTTACTGTGGATAAACACAAGTGGAATGTCCAGATCACATGATGATATGTTTAATATTTTAAGACACTGCTGAACTGTTTTCCAAGATAGTTCTAAAATTTTACCATTATATATTCCAACCAATAGTGTATTATCATCCAGTTTCTCCATATCCTCACCTATAGCAACTGGGTATAATGGGTCTTTCAATTTTAGATGCGCTAATGTTATCTCATTGTGGTCAGAATTGTATATATATAATGACAAAGCTATTAATTTTTTTATTTGAGTATAGTAAAGGATCAGTTTGAGTCCTTTACTATTTTAAAAAGAACTTACTTTGTATTGAGTTTTGACTATTCTTTATATATTCTGAGTATATGTCCTTTATCAGCTCTATGATTTGCAAATATTTTTTCTTAATTTGTAGGCTTCCTTTTATTTTTATAACAATGTCTTTCTAGAAGTAAAAGGTTTTGGTTTTTTATTTTTTAAATTAGTTTTAGTTGTAAATGGACCTTTATTTTATTAATTTATATGTGCAGTGCTGAGAATCGAACCCAGTGCCTCACACATGCTAAGCAAGCACTCTAACCACTGAGCCACAACTCCAGCACAAGGTTTTAGTTTTCATGAACTCCTCTAGCATAATTTTTAATTGGTGGTCTAAATTATCATTGTATAACTCAAAGCCATGAAGATTTTTCTTCTTTTTCTTCTCTAAGTTTTGTTGTACAAGATTTGCTTTTAGCCTCTGAACAATTTTGAGTTAATATTGTGAGATTTGGATCAGTTTGGTATTCTTTTTCTTTCTCTTTTTCTTCTTTCTGCATAATTGTTCAAAAGTTAACCCTTGAACTAAATTCTTTCCTCACTGAATTGCCTTTGTATACTTGTTGAGAATCAATGAATTGTAAGTGTGTGGGTTTATTTCTGGACTATTTATTCCGTTCTATCGATACATTTATTTATCTGGGTTCCAATACCACACAGTCTTGATTATTGTAGCTATATACTGAATTATGAAATAAGGTAATGTTAGTCTTCTAACTTTGTTTCTGTTTATCTTTCTTTTGAAGTTATTCAGTTATTTTTTGGTCTTCAGCATTTTCACGTGGAATGAATCTATCAATTTCTAAAGAAATTACACTGAAATTGCAAGGATTGCATTGTATTTATAAAATAATTTGGTGGAATTGATCTCTTTTTTTCCCTTTCTTCTTCTTTTTCTTTTTTTCTTTTTCCTGGTACCAGGGATTGAACCCAGAGGCACTTATCCATTGAGTCACATCCTCAGTCCTTTTTATTTTGAGACAGGGCCTCACTAAGTTGCTTAGAGCCTTGCTAAGTTGCTGAGGCTGGTTTTGAGCTAGTGATCCTCCTGCCTCAGCCTCCTGAACTGCTGGGATTACAGGTGTGTGCCTGGCAGAACTGACATCTTAAAACAGTACTGATGTACTCATGAATAGCATTTACTTCTCCATCCCTTTAGATCTTCTATTTTCTTTGAGCAATGTAGTTTTTAGTCATTATGCTGTATATATTAGTAATTTTACATATACATATGTATGCATTATATTTGTCCCTAAGTGTTTCACAATTTTAGCCCATTGCATGTATCATTGTTTCTAAACTCCTGTTCTGATTTTTCACTGCACTAGCTAGGAATAATTCATTTTTTGTATTTATCTAATAAATGTTAAAGATGAGAGTAGATATCCTGTACTTTAACAGGTATGGTGTCACTAAGCTTTTATACATTTCTTTTATCAGGTTGAAAATATTATAGTCTATTACTACATTGTTAAGAATCTTAATCAGAAATGGATGCTGATTTAATCAGAATGATTTCTGCATCAAAATGGCTGTATTTATGTGTGTGTATACATATGTATATTTGTTTGTTTGTTTTTGTTTTCGTTTGTTAACATGGTGAATTATACTGGTTGATTTTTGAATGTTTGACCATCCATGCGTTGTGGAGACAAATACCATTTAGCTATGAAGTATTATTCATTTTATAAATTGTTAGAATCCATTTGCCAAAACACATTTAGATAGTTTTCTTCTGTGTTCATGAGGAATATTGGTGTGTAGTTTTCCTTCTTGTAATATATTTCACTTTTTTATCCCTGTAATGCTAACATCATAGAATAGGAACTTATTATCTCTTTTTCAGTTTTCTAGAATTTATGTAAAACTTGTATCTCTTTAAAAATGTTTGTAGAATTTAACAGTACATCAGTGTAGACCAGGAATGTCCTTCATGAAAGCCATTTTAACTAATAATTTAATTTCATTAGTATATAGTAGGTCTTTCAGATTATTATTACTGTTATTATTATTATTTTATTTTATTTTGTGTACTGGGGATTAACCCAGGGGCTTGCATGTGCTAGGTAAGGGCTCTACCAACTGAGTTACATCCCCAGTCCTTAATTTATTCTTGAGTGAGTTTTGATAGTTTGTTCTTGTTTTAGGGACTTTACCCATTTCCTTTCAGTTGTTAAATTTATTGACATAAAACTGTACATGGTATATTCCCTTGTTATCCCTTTAATAGCCATACAATCTTTAATGATGTAACCTCTTTCATTCTAACTATTTGTAGTTTGTGTCTTATTCCTTTTTTCCTGATTTATCTAGCTTGAAGTTTATAAATATTATTGATCTTCTCAAAGAGCATCTTTTTGTGTCATTGATTTTTCTCTCTTGTTTTCTATTTCGAAGATTTCCCCTCTAATAATTATTTCCTTTTTCTATAAAAGGAGTTTGAGTTTAACTTGTTCTTCTTTCCTTTTTTTTTCTAGTTTCTTAAGGTACAAGCTGAGGTAATTTATGTGAGTTTTTTTTTTATCTATTCTAGTTCAGAGATTTATTCTATAAATTTTATCCTAAATTTACTGCCTAGGGAATCCTTGAAAGTTTAACATATTGAGTTTCATTTTAATTCATTTTAGATACTTTGTAATTCCCAATTTAATGTTTTCATTTGCCCTATGGGTTATTTTTAGTGTATTATCCACTTTCCAAATTGAATATCTTTTAGAGAAGTTTCTATTATTCATTTCATGGTCAGTGAACCTACACTGTATGAATTGAATCTTGGCTTTGTTTTATGGCTCAGAAATTGGTATATGGTATACAGTAGTATGCACTTCAAAAGAGCCATGTTTTCTAACTGGTTTTGGTTGGAGTGTTCTATAAATGCCAATTAGGCCAAGTCAGTTATGGAGTTGTTCAGGTCTTCCATACCCTTATTGATTTTTCTATCTGCTTGTTCATCATGGCTTCCTGATGAGCATTCATTGTTTGGATTTACCCCCTCCATAGTGCAAAATCAAACATCTGAAGAGGTAGAGAAAAATAGTGGTTCATTTGCCTGCCAATATATCTAAAAGTTAATCTTGAAGTATGAGAGGAAAAATGAAGATTGGAACATTTAAGCTGAAATATCAGGGGCTGTACACTCAGTGTCTTAGTCTAGTTCTCCAATTGTCTTCACTCAGACACTTCCTATCAGAAAGCTACTGTGTGGGTAATGTACAATGATAAATTTAACTTATAGGTGGGATGGGTCCACTATGTCACCTGGGGATGTATTAGAAATAATATAGTTGATTGGCCACAAATAATAATAGTTATTTATTGAATGCTCACTCTGTGCTAGACACTGTGTACAATTTTTTATTTATTATTTTTATTTCTTATATGGAGCCTTATTATCACAGTTTTCATTCTAAAGATAGGCAGGTTGAGTCATGGTCAATCCAGGTATATGTTTCTCTGGAAATCAGGTTGCAGAGCCAACATTCTTAATCACTACTATATTTGATCAAAAAGCTTGACTGGAACATTTGTTTCAAAATCATTTGATAAACCTCTGCTTATTTTCTGGGAACTGTGTACTAAGTGCTAGGGATGTGATGATAAGGCACAAAGGAGAGACAGCATATAAATACAGAAATGCAGTGACAAATATTACAAGCAGTATTTCCATTTTAAATGTAAAAATCTAACTGAAAGGATCTTAGCAAAAAATTAACTTGTTGTCTAACTGATAAGTATGAGGTTCAGTATTACCTTTTGGAATGATCCAAGTAGGTATTTTTATAATATCACCATAAATCTACCTTTCATGAATTTCCTTGCACTCCCTGTCACTATCTGACTTAATTTCTAGATGAGTTTTAGGTTTGGGGTCTCATACTAGTTTAGGCTAATAGAGTCTTCAATATTGTGAGCCCAATAAGCTCAGGGAAAAAGTAAATGGCCTCCTTCTTTACAGAAGCTATTGGTTTCCCCAAAGGGACATGATATGTTTCAATTAGGTAATAGATACCTACTGGCCAATTCCTATATTCATGGGGACAGAGTATTTTGACTGCCAATACTGGGTCCTGAGCTCATCTTCTATTGTAGGACAGTCAGTCAAGAAAACCATTCCATAGAGGAGGCTCAGAAAAAGCATGCAATGGTGCTTAAGTGAAACATCAAAGTTAACTGTAGTCATGGAAGTATAATAGCTCAGGGTCAGCTGGCTGGGAGGATGGGAGAATAAGCCAAGAACTCAGAAGACCTTTTCCTTCATGCTGTGGAGTTTGCATTTTGTCCAGCAGGTCAAGAAGAACCAAAGAGGATTTTAAAACAGAGAAATAATTAGAGTATTTTTAGAGGTATAGTAGAGATATTATTAATATAATAAATCTGGAAAATTTAGAAGAGATTTATAGAGCTCAGAGTGGTAAAATATAGAACATATTTTTTTTGTAATATCATATGTAACACTCTGTAAAAACTACTGGCCACTTTTGTGCTTTCCTTTCTGAAGATCTGTTACTAGTCAACATTAACCACTGCCTGTAGTCAACCTCTAGTTACATCTGTTTCGTTAGCTTCATTTCTTGTCCTTGTTCCCTTAACAATTATCCTCATTATTTCCACTCCTGTTTTTATTATTCTTTTTTATAGTAATTTTATTATACTTTTAATAACTTTTTATAGAGAGTATATAACAAGGGGACAGATTATAGAGAAATAAAGGTTAGAAACCAATAGATCATGTACTGATTTTTATGCATTTGAATTTAAGAATTGAACATTTTTGACGAAATACTAAGTGACTTTCATTTTTTTAATTTATTTTTTAAATTTTTACAGACTTCATTTTGATTCATTGTACAAAAATGGGGTACAACTTTTCATTTCTATGGTTGTGCATGATGTCCATTCATTGCTGATAGTCATGAGGCATATTAAAAAGAAAAAAAAAACTCTTAAAATTACATATATAGTTTCAGGATGGGAAGAGAAAAATCTGAGAACTATTTTATTTAAAAAATTAGATCTGGTAAAGTAATGAATTTGTTTTCTATTTGAATAGTCGATTGAAAATGGGGATGCTTTTATCCTAAAAGTGGAATAGAAACAGGAAAATACTGTCCACAAATGGGAAGGACTGGAAAAGATGAATTGAGACAGTCTCTTTGCTCTAAAAGCACGTAGGGAAATAAGAATCAATGACCCAATGACCTGGATGATGAAAGTGAGTGAATGCTCATTAAATTTGCATATGGTGCCAGGGTGGAGAGGGTAGCTCCAAGCTCTGAGAGAGCACATTTCAAAATGGCTTCTGCATTTTAAAGAGGATCCTTTAAAAAGGAGAACACTTTTCAGCAATTTTTATATCAACCTTGATATATTTTGAAGACTAAACACTATTATGTAGCATCAAAGGAAAGATGAGGCAAGTAGGGGAAAATCCACAAGGGTCATGGTGAGCACACATTTTTTTTAATAAAAGGAGGTGGTGATGGAAGTTCAACTTGCAGTGCTCTTCCAATATATTCTACCCCTAAAGCTAATCTTTGTAAGGCTAACAGATAAATGTGTAAAATTTCTATCATCCTCAGGAAAAAAGACCAGTCATCCATTTACATCTATCATCCTTGTGATACTAGGCTCCCAATACACAGCATCACTAGCCAGGCCCTGGCTAATTAGTGGAGAGACCCATACTCACTTTGTATTCAGGACATTTTATTGCTGTGGGGAAAAATGATTATGCCTTCCTTCAAAAATGTAACCTAATAGTAGACATAAAACATATCAAATTAAAATAGTAATTATACTAATTATAACCATAACTGTAAATCATGTATATAATTTAACAAGCAATTGCTATGGTCAAGGCATTTTATAAAATGCTTTACGGGTATTACCCATTTACTCCTATTGGAGGACTTGAAATGTCAGCATTTTTAACCCATTTCACCTAGGAGCAAACTGAGACTTAAGTAGTTAAGTAACTGCTACAGAGTCAGACATCTAGGAAGTGGACAAGACTGGATTTGATGTCTAATCTGTCTCTGCCCAAATTCTGGGCTTTATCTACAAAACCTTTCACACGCAAATATATCTCAAGGCAAATTCCAGCTTGGTGTTGGCAATTCCAGCTTCTCAGGCTAGCTTTGATCTTCTTTTCCTGTTGGTTGGGAATTCTTATCTCTGTTGTCACAATATTTCCAGAATCTGACCTCTTCTCTCCACCATCATGGTTACTCCCCAAATTGGAATCACTAGATACCTACTGCAGGAGTGTCCTGACAGTTCTCTCTGCCTATAATCTTGTTTCCATGAAGCTTATATTTAATGAGGCTCACAGAATCATATTTTTAAAACCCAGTGAGGCTGCGCCACTCCTTGGATGGAAACTCTACAACAAACTGCTCACCAAAATAAGAATGAATGTTAAAGAGTTTACAATGATTAACCAGGTCTCCATGATCTCTGCTTACGCTGGAGCCCTGGGGACCTCTGACACTCATTCTGTCCCTCACCCTTCTGAACTCATTACTCTGTCCTCCCTGATGGTGTCCCTGCTCCGCTAGCTCCTTTGTTTTCCCTGAACTCTACTAAACTTCCTTTCTACACCAGGACCTTTGACCTGGCTGCTCCCTCTGTATGAAATGGTCCTACTTCAGATGGTGTCACGGGTCTAACTTATTCTCCTGGAAACCTTTACATGTCATCTTCTTCAAGAGACTTTGCAAAATGGAACACTCCCTCACCCTTCCCTCACTCTTTCATTCTGATCCACTTACTATTTTGTGCCACAGCACTAATTACCTTCTTACATATTATACAAGTATCCAACATTATGTTTCCTCTAGCACTGACTTCCCACTTTTGTCATTTAAGGTGAGCTTCATAAAGGGAGGGTTCTATGCCGAGGTTTTTCACTGATGCATTTGCAGTACTTATTATACTACCTATATATAGTACTCAGTATTTGTTAAGCAGAATGAAAGAAAACATTAGAATAAACAAAATAAGGAAAGAATGATGGTGCTTCAGAGGGAAAGATCCCATTGGTGTCTAGGAATTAAGAAAAGCATTGGTACTTGGAGCATTAGGAGTTTGAGATGTACTTCCATGTGAATTCCAGAGGGAAGGGAAGATTGTGTTCCCAACCATTGGGTGTTTTATTACAGGTGGCCTGACCCCCAGGACCACGAGGGACCCTTCTCTCAGCCCAGCTCTTCTGCTGTGTCTTTACCCTCTTGCCTCAGGCACAGACTCCAGTTCTGCAAGTCTTCCCAGCTCTTAGTCTTGTAAGCAGGTCCTTCCTCTCAGACTTTGCTTTCTCTGCTCACGGTCAACTACATACATACTACTGAGTGAATGGATTCAATCACCATTTTGTCCTCTTTGCCACATTTGTGCATCTGAGATAGATAGATAGATAGATAGACAGACAGACAGATAGATAGATTAAACTATAGCACTTGTGATCATTTCTGTAAAGTTGTTAGACTTTTAGTCAGGTAGTTAATGGCAATAATATTTAATGATAGTATTGATTGTTCTTTAAGGGTCTCTTTTGCCACTGGAGATCAACTTATTATCTCCTTTAACCTTCCATTCCTATAAGGTGTATGATATGAGCATCAATTCACATAAGAATAAACAGAGGCCCGGGAAGCTTAATGGTGTGTTCAGGATCTTGGGTGTCAGAGCTGGGATTCACATCTCATTGCTTCTAATCACACTCTGTCCACTCTGCCCAGGATATTTGCCTATTATGTCATTGTTTAAGTAGGAAATATGATTGGACTTATAATCTTCTGAAACATACACTAAGGAAGGGATTTTCTATGAATATAAAACCTGCCATATTTAAAAATAGCATATT